>CM022679.1:16628341-17228341 GCA_012295275.1 Chrysomallon squamiferum
GTGTCATTTCATCCTGTGTAATATTTGTGAGAAGTGCTGCAGCCTGTCAAGATACACAACAGATTGTCAGTCTGTTTTATTTTCACTGCTGTTACATGCTTCACTGAACAACAATACCTGTCTGCAAGGGTTTGTTACCTGCTTCAGGTAGTTTAAGTTAAAGATTGTTTCAGTTTATTCTACACTTTTCTTTACTTGCAGTGGAATGTATTAATTTTCAGGTTACAATGCATAGACAACTGCAGGTCAATACAGGTTACTATGTATGTGAAAACTATTTTTTTTGTTTTCATGACCTCAAAGAATAAAGTGATTTGGAGGCTCAGGCTGTTTAGTTCATTTTAATAATTAAAAGATATTGTTCTATTTTTATTTTTATTTTTTTTTTTCCCCGGTTGGACAACTGATTATTGGGCAGAAAGCATGATATATATGTTTTGTTTTGAAATGGAATTACTAAGTAACAGTTATTAAAATATGATGGTGAAATGAGCAATCTGAGTTAGATACATAAAACAGTGAAACAAGGAATGGATGTATTGATTTATATACAGAAATTATGAAATAGTTTGTTTATTAGTCTTTAAAACATTACTAACACAGTTCAAGGCCAGAGGTATATTATACCTTTATATATGATGATAATGCTCTACATACATTCATGCTCAATTATATGCACGCACAATTTTACACACACACACACACACACAGACACACACACATCTTCATATATATTAAAAACAAACTAATATAATTTTTAACAATTCTCACCTTTATTTTGCATATGCTTATATATCTATTTCAATTTCATTACAAACATACAGCATAAGATAAAATTAAAAAGCTAAACCATTATTTCCAAAATGTGTTATTTTTCTGACACAGTTTTGTTTGCACTTTAAAGATTGAAAAAGAAAGTTTCAGCAGGGTGAGTACTAAGCATGACACATCAGTGTTGTTAGAAACTGTGTTTGTTTATACTGTTACACGACTACCAAGTTATCATGTGGTTTTCAAAATTTAGTTAAATAGTAACTGTTACTTGATCTGTTTTAATTATGTAAATATGTCTAACTAATTTGTAATACTGTGTGTGAATTTTTACTTACAATGTTTGACATTTTACTATTGGATGTTATTTTTCAAGGCTTAGTTTGTGTAGGTGTTTTGTTGATTTCATAATAATTATACTACATAATACACAATAAGGATGAAATGAGTAGAATACAGATTTCTACATAATTCTTATGACATGAAAAAATAAATACCTTGAATTTGAATGCAAAGTGTTCATTTTGTAATGCAAACAAATGGCCTAAATAAATTTTGTATTCTGATACTTTTATTTGTATCAGGGCAACTTTTGTCTGAAGTATAAGAATGAAAAATGCATATAGGCTGATACCATTAAAGAAATGAAAGAGAGAGAGAGAGAGATAGTGAGATAGAAAGAGAGAGACAGAAGGGCATTTTGGCAGCTGTACAAGTATGTACATAATCTATCTAGGAATTGGGGGGTTTGGTGGGTTTTTTTCTATTTAACAAAGTTCATGGAATAAAAATAGATAGCAGCCTACATGCATACTGACAGGCTTAGAATATATTTTGGCCATTGATATGTACATTATCACATAGACACTTAACAGAAGCTTCAGAAACTCAGCCTTTTGAGTGTATTTTATATACCAGAAGGAGGAAAAAACATAAATATCAAATAAGGAATGACATTCTGTTGCTGTTGCACAGTCATTGACTTGCACACCCAGACACAGACACAGATTTTGTAGATTTAGTGCTTTATTACTAATACTTTGTTTGTAATTAAAACAAAAATTAGAAGAGATTTACAAAATAGGTATGTATATATTAATCAGACATTTAGGTTAAGATGGTAGAACCTCAGAGAAACTCTTTTATACCAGATATTTTATTCACTAAAAGGTAACAGAAATTATTTTTTATCTTTTAAAACTTTTACATTTATAACCAACTGAACGAAATGTGGAACTGTTAGTTAAATCAGCAGAAAATATTAAGGTGCATAAATATTAAACATATCTCCTGAATGATCAACATGTTTGTTCACAGGAATTTTCAACTTCTGCACTAGTCATACAAGATATAACAAGAATGGTGCTTTTCAGGTTATTGAATTAGCAGTAGAAGTACTAACAATGTTATTTGTTCATGAAGGAGTTTTAATATATAACAGTATTATTATTAATTATTTCAGGAGAAGAAGTACTATTGATGTTTAATTGCTTCAGGGAAGAAGCGCTGTAACTGTTACTTCATTATGAGTAGGTTTTAAAATATGTTTTTTATGTTGTTCTAGGGGAGGAACTGCCGTACATGCCAGCTATGAGAAGTTCAATACACCATCAACCACCAACTTCAGCAGTCCTGCACCCTCTGCACCAACACTACCATCATCAAAAGTAAGTTTAAAACTTGCTTCTGTTTAATGTCACCATCACACTATAGCCATCACCTTCAAGTCAGCTGTCTCTGCAGTTTCTAATATGTACATGTAGGATCTTCCTTTCATGTAAATTTTAAGATGTGACCTACCATAATTTTTGTTAATGCAAAATATTACCAACTTTTGTTACTGGAAAAGTTGTTCTTTGTTCTTTTATTATTTGTTTCATAATTGAGGTAATCATTTTGTGTGGAATGCATGCATGCATGTGTGTGTTTGTGTGTGTGTGTGTGTGTGTGTGTGTGTGTGTGTGTGTGTGTGTGTGTGTGTGTGTTTTTCTAGATAAATAATACCAGTCCTTATACATGTCATATTAACAGCAGCATGCCAACTAATATACTGCTCTTGTGATATCAGCTACACCAGCTCTGACATTCACCTGTGTACAAATTGTTTCCACCTGTGGAGTATGTGTGTGAGTGTGTGAGTGAGTGTGTCTCTATAAATGGACCACTGTAACCCAATCTCTGTACGTGCACACTGGAACACAGAGCTCCGCTCACTGGCGACCATGAACCAATACAGGGTTTGTACTTCTTTATCTTATCCCTTCCATCTTTCAAAATACCTTTCTCTTCACTTTTCAGCAGGAAATATCTAGCTGTAGCAAGGTTGTTCTTTTTTCTTTCTTTTTCTTTAAATTGCCTGTTCAGGCAGATGATAAATTGGAAAGGTATTTCTGTAGTTTTTTGTTCATACAGCTGGAGCTTGCAGTTACTGTGATCACTAGAGAACTGTGAGTCTGCCAGCTGACATATTCATGGAACTTGCTATTTATCTGTCTCTTATGTGATCATGCATTGTTTTTGTTTGTTTATTGTGTGTGTTGCTAAACTCATAAAGTGAATATTATTTGAGTGAAAAACACACACACACACACACACACACACACACGAGTGATAACTGAAATATTTAACAACCCACATCGAGCCATTGTTACCTTTTCTCAGTCACTGAAACTTTCAGTTTAAGCAGTATATTAATTAAAATGACAGTCTTAATTAATGATTATTTAACAAGCATGTAATTAATCATTTTATTAAGTGTCTTTCTTGTGATCAAGTCTGTGTGTGTATTATAATCAGAATGACAAAGCAGAATTAACTAATGTTATTTATTACAACTGCACATCATTCATCACTCCACTTTTAAAAATTCACAAAACTGGCAGGTTTCCATCATAATAAGCAAATGTGTGTTTGTTATACCTGCTGTTAAATATAATCAATATATGAATGTCTCGAAGCAAGTATATTTGTGTGTGTTTAGATGCATGTTTGTGTGTGTACTTTCCTAATGTGCTTGGGTGTGTGTGTGCATCTGTATGTTGGTAAATGTCTGCATATTTTGTGTGTCAAATTTATCTGAAAAGACCATCAGTTTAATTTAAATTTGAGAAATCAATAAAATACAGTTCTTAAAATGTATGGGGGGGGCATGTATGTGTGCATATCAGAGACCTTATTTGTGTGTCAGTTCATACAGAAAACACATTAAATACCAGGCAAACCATTCTGAGTTTGAAATAAAAGTACACTCCCATTTTAGCAAACATTCTTTAGCCGAGCATGAACTGAGTATTTTCTGCTTCACGGAATGATGACAACACTTGATGGTTTGTGCACTTAGTCAAGGATGGTACATACAGCACAGCCAGGTAAAAGATCATGACATCTGCTGTCATGCAAACTGAAATCCTCAGCCACTAATAGATTTAACAGCAGCAACAATGCATCTTTTCAGTCTTATACTTCAGTCAGGCATGTCTGCTGAAAGGCACATACAGAAAACATATGGACAAATGGATAAGTTCTTGTGTACATGTTTCCATCACACAAACAGCTATTAAGTTAACCACTTCACTTAAACATTTCAACCACTGTACAAGTAGCCAGTACAAACAGCTAGCCTTTCTTCCACAAGGGTAGAAATCAAATTATTTTGTGCTGCTGATGAAAGAGGAAAGTGATTTTATGTTAATATTAACTTCCAGAGTAGCTCCAGTAACCTAGGCTGTGTTCAGGATATGCATCAAGCCTCAGTTGTTGAAAGGCTAAAAAAGAAAAAAAAAACTCTGAAAGAATCAATCAAAATGGCTGTCACTTGTAATCGTTTTCTTTTTTCATCTAGACCACCCAATATTTCATTACTATGCATGTCAAAATACAGACTAATCAATCAGGATTAATTAATTTTATTTTATAAACCCATAAAAATAAAAAATTGTTGATCATACAAATGATCCTTGGAACAAAATAATCATCAGAAATATAATTTATACTGCAGTCATCTGAAAATAGTTTTTTAAAAACTAATTTGAATTTACTAAAAAGGACCATCTTTAGAGGAGAAACTACCAATACGTATGAATAAAAATGTTACAGTATTAGTTCATTTATCTGGAAAGTGTTTCCAAACACATGGAATTGATAGAAACCATGATTGTGCCAACATTCTTCAGTTGTTCTGTGTATGAGGCACAGTTAATAACAGAGTTTATATAACAGTCATATCACCCAGGTGTACTCACTTATACTTCCCAGTGTTGGTTTGCCTGCAGCTTTAAATTCTTACAGTAAATTATTCAAGTTTTTTACTTTTAAATTAGTCATGCAAAACAGATACAAGCTGAGACTGTTTAGCTACATTTAAAAAATACATATTTTTGGCAAATTATATCTGTTTTCATGGCAGGAATTTGAAGAGCAAAACTTAACAAACAAAAAAATTAAAAATTAAAAACCCAGAAATATTTTCACCTTATTTTTAAAATGATACTTGAAATGTTTTACGAAAACCAGAAAAAAGAATTAAAAAAAAATTATATATTTAACACTCCTCGAAACTCTGACTTAAAATAGACTCCAGTAAAATGTTACATTTATAACATCAGTGAAATATGAAAGTTGAAGACCATGTTAAAGCATCTAGTGGATTAAAGAAATAAACTTTGACAACATGTAACTTTCTTAGTAAGTGATTTGCTTTTTGTTGTTGTCATTCACAGTTATTTAAATAAAAATACATTAAATTGTGGGAATGTTTTCTTCACCAAACTCTATCACTTGATGATTCTAACATAAAGATAAGCCACCTATTAAAAGCACACACTATCAGCAGTTTATCTTGTGGTGAGTTGATGGCATTTCACATGTTTGTATTTTAGTGAAAGCCTGGGAGGTAGTTAACATAGTTCATACATTAAATCATGATGGTCTTTTTTTAAATGGTATGTATTATACATATAAAAATGTGACAAAACAGGTTAGATGTGTTTCATGACAAAGCCAGATATGAAATTAATGTTTGAAATTTACATATAAATATCAAAATAAACCTCATAACACTAAAATAAAGTGTTTATAAAATGTGTTTTTTATGATAAGCAGGATGTAAATAAAGTGTCAACAAATATTTAAGCATCCAGGATTTTGTAGATTTTGTTAGAATGGGAAATGTCTGAAAACTGGCAAGAAGAATATAAAATTCAGTTTTTTATTTCCTGTAAGAACACACAGGACTGGATTTTTTATTCTTCTTAAGATAAACAGCCCCAAGTCTTAAAACAGACAGACCCCTGGCTTGTAGTCAATGCCAAGATAATCAGTATTTCACAACAGCCTTTTCTGATTATCATGACAAAATGTTCCATTACAATCATCCACAACAACATCTGAAAGTTGATATTGTTCTCTCAATTTTTGTTATTCAACATAAGAAGCAGAATGATGATAGTGAATCCCACTTTATTTCTCAAGCCAAGCTTATCAAAAATATTGTAATAAATATTAACAGTTCAAAAAGACTGTAAACTTCAGATGAGTAGTTAATTGTATTAATTATTAGAATTTATTATTTTTTTTTCTGTTTGACATTTATACATTTATTATTATAAAGAGAATAGTTTACATGATTAATACAGTTGTAGAAAAAAAAAATGTATGTAAATATATTATGCATTTTATCGTTTTAATATTTATTTGATTACAGAATTTCAATGTTGCTCCAAAGCCATTTGGTGCACCCACCAATCCTAACACCAATTTTGGCCTCAGCAATCCTGGAACCAGCTATGGAGTTACCTCCCTTACACAGAAAACACAGAACCTGAATATATCAAGGTATGAGGAATACAGTTCACTTTTACATTTCTGCATATATTTGTCTATCTATTTATAAACAGACTTGTTTATTTAGTTCTCACAAACATAAAAAATAAGTATTGATTACAATAAACAAGTGCAAGCTTTGACAACTCAGGTTTCCAAAGGAATTATGATTATGACATACAGATTTATGATTTTGTTCATGATTGTTGAATATCTTTTTCACAGCAAGGAAATAGACATTTCAGTGGGTGTTTTTTTTAAAAAGAAAGAAAATAAATAATCTGACAAAATGGTATATCTCAATTTTGTTTTTTTTAACATCATGCATGTATTATAAATAATTATGATTTTTAATGTTTCTACATCATTTACTTACTTGTTCAGCTTTTGCTTCATTTTTTCCCTAGTCATTATAGTTTTAGAAGAAAACAAGCTGTTTTTAATGTGTTGTCTCTTTCAGTCCCATTGATTATCAGGCTTCTGCTCAGAAGTATGCTGAGCGAGATGAGCCCCCTGACCCTGCTCAGCACCACTCAAAGTCTTTCAAACAGCTGCAGACAATGATTGACAGCGGCCAAGGTAAAACAGTTCATTTGAATTTACTGAATTTCAATTTAAATGTTGATTTTCTAATTTTTTTTAAATGATTGCTCTCATTCTTCAAGCATTATAACACTGTAGCATTAATTTCTGAAATACATTTAAAGCATTTTAAAGCCAAACAAGATCAGAAACAAGTAAAAAGAGGGGTATTCAGTTTAGAGCAGTTTTAGGGCTAAAATATTTGTATAAATCCAGTTCATAGTTCAGTAATTTCACCCAATTTCTCTGATTCTTTCAGTAAGTAATAAAAAGTGGCTAATGTATTAAAAAAAATTTATATATATATATTTTTTTATTATTTTTCTATTTTTAAATTTCTCACATTTTGTGAACAGACAATAGAATGACACTGACATCAGTTTGTGAACTATTTCACAAGTTGAATAAGTGCTTATTATTCAGTGGCCAGAGTACACAGTTTTTAAAATAATTTAATAATCAGTTCACATCGTCTCTGCTGAATTTGTGTTAGATGAAGCCAGTTGGGAGATTGTGATATATTTTCACTACATTTAAATTTCCTACTGAGTCTCTACATAACAGGCAAACACAGACAAACAGCTCTGTCTTTATTCAGCTATAAATTATATACATTTATTTTTATTTTCCACTCTATATGTTCAGTGGCTTGAAGCCAGTATTGTTGTTTGACATGTGGCTGTTTATTACATAGTCAGATGGTTTCTGTAAACACAGCTGAATCATTAAACATCACATAACTGGGTCATTACAACCTTTATTTCATATTATTATATCACTTCAGTCACTAGTACAGTATTTTGTAGTGTTTAATACCAGTTGATTTTTTAGTACAAAACATTGAAATGAGTTGTTAAAATATTTTTGGCAGTTTTATTGTTTTTTATTTTCACATTGAAAATAAATGTGCATGGTTTTATTCATTCATTTAAACAAAAAATTATATATTATTACTTTCATCATCTATTAATTAAATATTTAATTTATTTCCTTTTATCAGATTTGGCCTAAAATTTTGAAAATAACCACAATACAATTTTTGGATTCCTATTTCATTATGAATAAAAATAACACTAATTAAAATTTTGGAAAGGTTTTAACAATTTCACTTATCTTTGTGTGTGTGTGTGATAATAATTTTTCAAAATTAATATTTTATATGATATTTTTCACAAACAATCATCTTCATAAACATCATCATTATCATCATCATTATCATCATCATCATGCCACATAGACCAAGATATTTTTCAGAACCAGGAGCTGGGCTCCGTCCTTTACCTAAAACAACAGGCCGTACATCTCCTTTGAGTGCTCCTGCAGCTCCTGTAGCTCCTCAGGCAAAGACAGTGAAAGCTATTTTGCCACAAAGATACAATACACCCATAGGGCTGTATTCAAATGCAAATGTGGAAACAACATTACAAGACCAATCAAAGTTTTTGGTAAAAGAAGATGCTGGGTAAATTAAGTTCTTGTCCATTCAAGTTTGACAGAAATCATTAAAAAATATGCAGAAGTTATGTTGTTTTTTTTTCTGGTTTTTTTCACAGTTTCATATTTTAAAAGAAATACCATATCACTGAAACTGAAGTTGATAACTTCTGCATATTTTCTGTGAGTTACGAACATCTGCAAGACCAGGAACCTGAACCGATTCTACATCTTCTTGTGTTTCAAATTGTTTTTCTACATTTGCAGTTTCCTTGCTTGATCTTATATCTGTATAAAAAATATATATTGAAATTAAAGGTAGCCAAAAGGCTTTATTTTTCTGTTATTTCTGTAAATGTAGAAACATGTCCAGGGTCCTGGTTAATATGGCAGAATGTGCAGTAAAAGAAAATTACAAGTTGTAAACTGACATTTCCATTTTCAGGTTCACCGACACGCCCACCATGGCAAAGGTATCAGTGTCCTTCATGTCAGGTTTATTTGTTTGCAGCCTCTGTTGGAGTTATCCCCCCTACCCAGCTGACATTTGTCTTTTGACTTTTGAAGACTTGTAACTGAATAAAATATAAATTTTTGTTTAGATGATTTGAAATATCAATCAGTGCATCAAATTTATAATGGGCCATCCTTCAAATATGTGAAGAAATCATTCACATTCGAATATTTAAATAGGAATATGAGTTATTTAAGAAAACATATCAGATCCTGGATAGTGAGGTCAGAAACAAATCTAAGAAAGAATTTGAAAAGGGAACACAAAAAGTTCTTCAAAATGTTTGAAAGATGGTCAACAAAATTAGAACACTGTGCAATAACTGTTATTTCAGAAATACACAGGTCTTCAAAAGTTTTTTTGCCATTATTTTCAGTGTCTGTGGTTTACTATTTATATTTTAAAATGATAAAGGAAAAATGTCCAAGCAGTCACTTTAGTATAGCTTTGTCTCAAGTATGTGCACATTGTTTTGAAACAGTAAATCAGTTAAACTTCACTGAACTTTTAAGTTTTTGAAATATTTCCCTGGTATTAATAAACAAACTATATACTTTTCAAGTCTTTTACAAATTTTAATTTTTTTTTTTTTTTTTTTTTTTTTTTTTTTAACTGCAGACAGTCAAGTTAAGTTCTGACCAACCGAACATTAATCAAAATTTACTAAAAGTTTCTTTGATTTTTTTATTATTAACAAGTGAATTAGCAGTACAAGAAAAAAATAAGGATAGAAAAAAACTAAATGTACTTGAATGTTACTATATAATCCTGATTTGTCCCTTCATTTCTATCACTTATATTTTTGTTCATTAAATTAAATAAATAAATAAATAAATGAACAGACAACAACACAAAATACCATACAGCATAGTTATGTAAAATGAAAGTTTGGACATGTTTCAGGAATCAGTTGTTGATAAAAAAGTTGGCAGCTGTTATTGTAAATATGCATGAGGGGGAATTGTGAAATATAAAATTTTATATTTGTTTCTTTTTTGTTATTAATTTTGTATTAATATTTTCACTTATTTTCATTATCATGAATATAAACTTTTAAACAAGTTTTGTTATATGCATGAGAAAATGATTTTACTTTGTGATCCATTAAATACATTTTATACAATTTCGTTAGCTCTTACTAATTTATTTTTATTTCTTATCTTTACAGTATTTTTATTATTTTATCTGTTACAAGAGTAAATATCAAAGATATTAACTTAACTAATATTTTCAATGGGTTACTAAAAATTATGTGTGTTATGTGTAAACACATAGCAGTGTAACAGAAACTCATTTTGTTGCCTGCTGTCTATTTACAAATCTAAAGTTTATGGTGTTACCTCCCAAAAAAAACAATTAATTGAAAATAACTAAATAAATAAATAAAAACAAATGAAAATGAAATTCACAAATAATCAGATAGTTTGGAACAAAGATAATTTATTTAAATATATCACTTGGAATTTTGTTTTGTACTGCCTAGTTTAATTAATACTTCATTGAATATAATAATATAAAGCATGAATCTGTGTAATATATTAGTTATTTAGAATAGCATTTTATAACGGGAAAAAAATTCATTTCAGTTTTCATTGAACCATCTGTAGTTTATAATGCATGTCTAAGATACCACAATTCACAGGATCATTCCTACTCAGTTTCAGTTTATAAAAAGCTGTATGTACTATCCTGTCTGTAGGAAGGTGTCTATAAATGATTACTTTCTGCTAATGAATTGGCAGCCCACGTTTTCTTTCTCATATCATTAGAGACTGACTTGTAACAGTTTTTAATATCAAAATATAATTTTGAAATTTTAAACATTCTTTCATTATAATCTGGTTTAATGTAAACCTCTGAACATTATAATCATATTTATATAGAACTGCACTATTAAAACTGTATGAACATGTTAAAAGTTTTCAAATTATTTTATTCCAGTATTATTAGAAGCAGAGCCAAAAAATATTTTATTGAACTTAATCATTTAAAAAAATAATAAAGATAAGATTATTGAAAATAAAAAAACATTTTTCATTTAAAAATGAGATACACGTGATTGTTTTTTCTTACAGCATGTGTTGTTTTTTAAATACAGAGTATTCAAATTCCTCACTGAACTTGAATTGTCTGTTTTTTGCATGCATGTTTTTGTATATTGTTCATTTTCAAATTCAACTTTTAAGCATAAAATATTGTTTGGTTCTGTGTAGAATTAATTAGTGTAAAACGTGAAAAACTTAACTAAATATAATTTATAAGGAAAAGCTTATTATTATAAAATTTCCTTTCATTTTACTGAGATAAAGTGAAGAAACAAATTTGATATTTTGGAAGATGATGTTACTTCCAGCTCCAGATAAAATATAAAACATAAAAATTTAATTTCATATTGTCTAATTCCTAATATGATTCTGTTTAGCTCAAGTAAAATAATTATCCTTTTTTATTCTTTTTTCTTTTCGTTTTTTGATTGTAAGTCTTCGAATTTATTCACAGATGTACAAAGTTCTAAACAATTCAGTTTTAAATTACCCAGTTAAAAAAAACTTGTAGCTTCAAAAGTACTTTTTGTTTTTAGCATGGTCCATTGAAATGTTTTTCACATTTTACCATACTTGTTCACTAATTGCATGAACTGTTTTGTTGCATGTATGTTGCATGTTTTCAGGGAACCGGTCACTGAATCTGTTCCACGTGTTGGTCCTGCAGTGCACATTAGTTCTGGTATTAGAAATGGTGGCACAGTTGAAGGTCCTGGCAGTAACACTAAGACATATTACCCCTCAGAAACATACAAACTGATCAAAGAACAAGAATGTCCCTCAGCAAAAGAAGATGTTTCCCACACCCCGATTCACTCTCGATCTTTCAAACATTTACAGCAGCAGCTTGAAAGGTAGGCAGGTTGATAAAAAGCTGAAAAATAGGTGGGTTGAAATACAGCTGAAAGGTAGACTGGTTCATATAAAGCTGAAAAATTGCTGCACTAATGTACAGCTAACAGATTTGTGGGTTGATCTACAGCTGAAAGATAGTCTGGTTGATATCTACTCCTAATCATTTACAGCTTGTGGGAATTTACAGCATTACGGTTAAACATGCTGATTTACAACTAGAATACAGCTATATGCTGGACTGGTCAATTTCAGCTGAAATGCAGATTTTTGGCTGATTTACAGCTAGAATATATAGATGATATACCAAGCAAGCTGAGTTATTACTAGAATACAGTTGTATATTAAACAGATTTGTTAGGCTGATAGACAGCTAAAAGACTACTTACACCTACTTACAGTTAAGGTGGAGATGGGTGGTTTTCAACAGTTGTATGGTATCTGTTTAAGATGACAGGCTTTTTACAGATAGAATACAGCTGAATAATAGACAAGCATAGTGTTTGTAATAGGTGAATTAAAGCTGGAGTATGGTGTGTGTTGTGAAACAGACTGCAGTTGAAATACAGCTGACTGATGGGAAAGTGATTAGCACTTAAAATAGCTATGAAAGACCAAATAGGTGTATGGTAAGCTGAATTTCAGCTAGAGCATTGTTATACAGTTAGGAAAGTAATTTACAGCTGGATGGCAGCTTTATGGATAAGATAAATTATGTTTAGACAGGTAATTTACTGAAAGAGTGGGAACAGATCTGTTAAAACTGTGTTTAATGTATTGATGATTCTCAATGAAAAAGTTTTGTTTTGTTTTTTGGCGATGTCTTTTTTCTTTTGTTCAGTTACAAATAAAAAATTTAAAAATCTGTTATAATCATAGTAATTTGTATTTATAATATACCTTTAGAAAATATTTTTCAAGTTCAGTTTTAATTATTTATTTTTTATTTTTGCATGATTTTGAATTTACTGAATTTGAATTTAAATTTGTGCATGCTGAGTTTTTTTATTTTTATGCATTTTGTTAGAATTATTTATATTCAAATGTATGTATATCATTAAACCCTAGTAAACTAGAAGATAATGATTTTATATATTTCTAAAACATAAGTCAGCTGTTTGATGACTGATATATAAAAATAAAGTTATAATACAATATATTCAAATAAACACTACAACAGCATTTGGTTTTGTTATCCATGAAAAGTATTAGTAAAATATAATTTTTGTTTTCCAGTGGAGGACCTGTTGGAGGGACTGCTCCTCCAGGTAAGTGATCGAATTTTGTTCTGTCGTATACCAGATGTGTATGTATGTGTGTGTATATATTTATGTTTGTTTTTATTTTGGTTTTCTCTCACAAAATCCACTTTTACTATTCAGGCTGATGGTTTTCCATTTTATCATGATATGATGTTGTATATGAAATGTAATAAAAAAAAGAGATTAATGGCTGATGGTTAAGTAATTTTTGACACTGCTACGTGCACTGTAATCATTTTCAATTTATAATTCCCCCTCCATCACAGCCCCAAAACCAGCACCTTGGACACCGCCTGCTGCACCTGTGGCTCCAGTGGCTCCTGTAGCTTCTGCTCCTAAACCCTGGGCACCACCAGCACCTGCAGGTGGGCCTCGTGTTGGAGGGGCTCCCCCCAAGCCTACAGGAAAGAACATGTTCCGTGGAAAAGCTGGTGATGCTGTGATGAGAGCCCAAGATACTACTGGAACAACTGGAGTTCCAAAACTTGCAGTCTGTGCTTCTTGTGGAAACCAGATCAGGTACATCTTTACATGTGTTTATCAAAGCATTCCTTCAGTTTTTTATATTGCAGGATTCAGGTTTGTTAAAATGTCTGTTAGTGTAACTTCAGTTTTTTTCCACTATTTATGTGCATACTGATTCTTAAGTTGGTTAATCTTTTGATTAGAACATAATTTTAAAATTTGAAACCTAATTAAAAAGAAACCTGTACAATTTACTTTCATGCTAATTGGCATATTAGATTTTGTAAAGATGTTCAGTACATGCTACATAAGAAAAATCATTAAGTAATAATGTTTATTTTTTGAAGGGGTCCATTTGTCCTGGCCATGGGAAAGAGCTGGTGTCCAGATCACTTTGTTTGTGCCAATCCACGGTGTGGACGCAAACTGATAGACATTGGATTTGTTGAGGAGGGTGGATTCTTGTACTGTGAGAAGGATTATGAGATCTACTTCGCTCCTAAATGCTTCAAGTGTGGAGAGGCTGTAGTTGGCGTAAGATGGCTTCCTCATGTATTCAAAATACTGCAAAATAATCTTTAAACAGTCCATAGTCAAATTTTTTTATTTTTTCCCACATTGCTATTAATTTATTTCCTATTTATTGAAGATTATATACCTATTTCACATTTATAATGATGAACAATTAATTAAATGATGGAAAATATTAAAAACTATTGTCTGCAGTCTGACAGTTAAATATATTTCATCAAAATCTAAGTCTACAGTTGCAAATCCTTTTGAAATAATTGTTTATATTTGTGTCTTGATAATGAAACATTAAATATTCTTTCAAATTATAGTATCCTCTTTAGTGATGTTTTTCTCAGAACTGTTTTCACTTCTTTCAGGAATGTGTTAATGCCTTGTCTAACAGCTACCACCCGCAGTGCTTCACCTGCACACAGTGCCGTCAGCCAATTGGAGGAAACCAGTTCCACATTGAGGATGGCAAGCCATACTGTGAACATGGTGTGGAGAAATTTAAATGTCACAAAGAAAATGTTTTAAATCATATACATTAAAAAAAAATCAAGTTAATTAATGTTATTCTGATTCAGTCTGGTTACAGTGCAAAAAAACCCCTGGTTATTATTATGAAAAAAAAAGAATGATAGATAATAATATAAACCCAAATTCATTGTACCTGTATTAATCTAAAATATGTTTTATTTGTTCATTTTCATTTATTTAAACTAGTAATAAAATGTGCTCTCTTAGCATTAAGGCTGTTAAGTAACAAGTAATCTTGTCTTTTCAGACTGGGCCCAGATGTTCCAGACAATGTGCTTTGGCTGCAACTTCCCCATTGAGCCTGGTGACAAATGGGTGGAGGCTATGGGTCAGAACTTCCACTCGGAGTGCTTTAACTGTTCTGTATGAATATTTCTCTTTTGTTTATCCTTTTCTTGTCTCCTTTTAAATGTTCCTAGCAGCTGATTCCTGAAGAGATTACAAAATGATAACATTTTTCAAAAATAATATTACAGTAAAAAGATTGTTTAGTAGTAATAATTAAAAAAGGCATTTTCACATCTAAAACTGAAACATGTTTCTGAGACATTTAAAATTCTCAGAGATGTTAAATTCAATCAAATATTTTACAGATTTGGGTGAAGTATATATATTAAAAATAAGAAAAAAAGAAGGGTTTTTTTTTATTTCATTATTATTTCCATTTCAGACTTGCCAATGCAATCTGGAAGGCCAACCATTCTATGTGAAATCTGGCAAACCGTTCTGCAAGAAGCATATCCGCTGAGTGGAGCCAGGCTAGTTGGCAGAGAATGTACAGACTGATGACCTGCTGTGATGTGTGACCTTTGTAGATTGACAAAACACTGCTTCCAACATTACATCTAGATACTGCATGATACACACCGTATCTCCGACACTGAAATCAATCCACATTTTGTTATAGTTCATTGTTGAGTTTGCCTGTTTATGAAATCAGTGATGTAACTGTGTAAGCTGAGGTAGTTTAATTGTATTTGGATTGCAAGGTTTAAATCTGTTTGCTTGTAAAGTTTCCAGAGTCAAATATGAAACCACATTATTTGGCACTTTTATTTGGTTGATCTTTTTATTTCTTCAGCAGTCACATTTTTATATTAATGTTTTTATGTGCAAGTTAGTTGTTAAACAATAATTCTAAAATGCTCACACAAATAAAATACGTCACATAATCAGGCATTGTTTTTAGCTTTTCCTTCTTGGTTTTTTTATTTTTTTATTTTTAATTTTACCTGTTTTTATAAAGCAGTTCTCAATAAACAGAAAATGTTCACCTAAATGAATGTAGGATTTAAACAGTTATCAAGAATACAGTATTTTAAGTACTTAATGGAATGCTATTCATATTTGTACTTAGTATATAACTGCTGATCAGTATGCTTAACTTATTAATGATTTTCTCACAGATGCATAGGCTTGAGATCATATATACATACATATATATATATATATATATCAGCTATTGAAAACTTAATAGTTTGGTGTAAGTATCCTGTTAACAGTGTAAATACATTAATTTGTATTTTATTTAGTGTCGGAGTTTAAACTATTTTTTGGTAAACAAAATGAGCTTGTAGTTTAAAAAAAATTCTTTGAAACCAATCTAAGTTTAAATGTGTACCTAAGATTAGTGTAAAGAAATTGGAAAAAATGTTTTTAAAGCCAATGTACTCAACAGATATATTTTCAGAAATAGTATTTTACACTGTAGATGTGACGGTAAGCTCTACCATGTTGGTCATTCTCTTGAATATGTGTATTTATAGCCTTGTAATAAACATTTAAATTTTGCAAGCATATTTATTTGTTTTGTTATGATGTGCTTAATTATGCATTAAATGTGGTTGGTTTGTAGTATATAGCTGACTTAAATCTATATGTATATAATTATATAAATATATATAAAATACTTATTTTTGGGAACCTGTCAGTTTGTAAATTGACTAACATTAGTTTTATCTGTATATAGCTATTTAGCATCATGCATAATGTAAACAGGTTTATGTTCACAAAGCATACCTGCACTACACATGCTTTTACAAATACATGCATCCACCAACATAAATTTTAATGCCAAAAAAACATTTTGAAAATGTTATTGGCCTCATAACCATAAAAACATTTAGACTATAACATATCTCTGTATTTTCATTACATAAAGTATATTTTTACTGTTTTTAAGCTTATTAATGTCTTTTATATATATATATATATACACACACACACATAAAATGTTTTATTAGGGTTTGTACAGATTTCCCTGGAACTTGAGTGTTAATTGCTAATCTGACCAAGGTTTAAAAGAATTTCAGCTAGATTTGTATAAAGTTTTAAAAAACAACAGTTAATTTATGTTTTCTGAAAACACTCTTGCTTTAAAATAATAAGAATCACTGAATTAGTGTTCCTAGTTAGTTACACGGGGAAAATCTTTGGGAATGATTCACAAGTAATTTGAGTGGTATATTTTTTGACAAATAGGGAAAATCTAGAAAGTATTTTTGAATTTGTCTTCAACAAATTATGAGACATGTTTTGTGACTATTTAATAACCACCTCCATGTATTCTGTCAGCAGGTAGCCTAAGTGTCGTTGCAGTAAATATTGTTAATAATGGATTGTTTTCATATAAGTGTATTGTAATTATTTAACATATTTAGAATGCAATCATGTTTGCGCAATGTCTTTTTTTTCTGTGAGTGTTAAAGTACTATGAAAATTAAAATTGAAAAATTGTTATTTTCATAATTTGGATTATTGTGAATCTTAGAATAAACCTGCAAAATCTGATGTTTCACTTGTTTTTGTTTTTCTTTTCTTGTTTTATGAATATATTATCCAAAAAAACTATTGTTTAAAACAGCATGTTATAATTCTATGAAAAGGGGTTCTGTTTACTAGATATGTTGTTTGATGTTAAGATTTTTCCTTCTGATTATTAACTCTTTTATTTTTAAATTATTTATTGTTGTTGTTTACCATTTTCAAAAAATTTACTGGAGAAAATAAAAAGAATAACTAATTTTAATGATTATTTAAATGCAAAAAATATTAATAAGTTACACAAAAAGCAAGCAACTCTGCTGTCAAATTGCTGTATTTGTTTTTTTTGAATATTAAAAACACTATTACTCAAATTTATGATAATGTTTATATAATTTTAATGTGTTAATCTAAATTTGTATGTGCACAAAAAGAAAGAGGATAGTACTTAATATACAGAATGGTAAATTATAACATGTGAATGTTTTTCGAAAGAGAAATAAGAATGTTCCAGACTTACTGAAGATCATGATCTAACCGACAGCAAGCAGAGATAAAAAAAACAAATTTATGTTGTGCCATTTTAATGTTATGAAGAAAACAGGGAATGCTTATTAAATAATGAACATGTAGATCAATACTGTCGAATTCTTGTAGATCTCGAGTTCAAACAAAATTACACAACATTTTCATTATTTGTTTATTTAATGAATGTAACAGAAGTCACTACATAACTGAATTGTTTTTGCAGTTTTTGTTTTTGTTTGACTGTATTGTTGTAGTAGCAAACATTAGCATCAATGTCTAAAAGATCGTTAAAAGTCATACAAATTAACAAATCTTCAGTTAATCAAGGTGGCAGTTAAGTCTTGATTTAAAAATAAGTAACAGACATCATAATATACTGAAATTATACAAGATCATTACAAAACTAACAAGACTTTTCACTGTGTAAATAAATTTCGTTGTCTTGCCTAATCTGTTTTCTTCTTTTTAGAATTAATGTGCTATTTATCTTCCTCCAAGATGCTGTTTAATTCTGACTGGTATAAAAATGTTACAGAAGAATAATTTTGGAACTTACAGTCAACATGTATTTCTGCCCTTAATGTCCAAGTTTTAAAAATATTTAAAATTGGTGATTAGTTACTAAAATGCATGTCTATGTGTTAATATGGTTTCACAGTGTGACCTTAATTTACTTTCTGATGCTAATTACTGAATGTGAGAAATACTTTTGCATACATGCCATTTTGAAATAACAAAATTCTTAGCCATACATTTATTTGTCACCAGATTTTGAAATCAATGAGAAAAAAAAAAAAAAAAAAAAAAAAAAAAAAAAACATAATAACAATAATATTAATTAATATATTTCTTCAAGAATCCATGTACACTTTTTGACCACTGTGCATTAAAACCGAGCATGCTACTTTTATTATTATGCATCTCCCCCAACAACCCACTTTTCATAACTCTGATGAAAAGGTGAAAAATATATTACTGAAGTTTTCTCTCTAGAAAATTTCTTATGTGCTAAAGTACATGCAAAAAGATTAAGTGATTGCTATGGTCAGGACAAAATTCACCATCAAAATTATATATATATATATATATATATATATATATATCATTCTTAAATTCTTTTTTCAACAATCTGCAAAAATAAAGTTAAATGTGTTAACATGCTTTTCCTTCTGATTCCGATATCCTTATCTCCTGGGTCTGAAATTCAATTATGTCAACTTATGAAATTACTTTAATCTGCAAAGTAGATTACTTTGTTATTATTGTTATTGTTGTTGTTTTTAAATATATCGTTTCATTTGTTTATTTACTTCTAATTTTGACATAACAGTGAAAAAAAAAGTTTGTTTTAGATACTGGTTTAAATTAAAATTGGGTGCACTATATTCCGGTTTGTTTTCCTCGTTCGTCTTCACACTAACGTGTCTCAGCTCCCACGAAAATTAGAGATCTCGAAAAATCACACTGAACACGAGACTGGGTAACCAGTTATGCTATTGATGAAAATTAAAAAAAAAAAAAAAACAATCTTCCAAGCGCTTCCTTATCCCATAATGCATTTCGAGCCACGTCCGCAGCCGCCATACCGGAGAACGTGTAGCAAGCTAGCAGACGTAACAAAATGAA
Source organism: Chrysomallon squamiferum (assembly GCA_012295275.1). Lineage (NCBI taxonomy): Eukaryota > Metazoa > Mollusca > Gastropoda > Neomphalida > Peltospiridae > Chrysomallon > Chrysomallon squamiferum. The sequence goes on from CM022679.1 coordinate 16,648,057, forward strand.
TATTTTCAGACTTATTGGTGATATGTCCCATCTTTTAGCCATCTTTATATTGATGGCTAAAATGTGGAAGACTAGATCTTGTGCAGGTAACATTTTAAGGTTGCATCATGATCAAATAATGAAGTAATTTAAGTTTCTTAATAACAGTTAATGATCATTTGACACGTCGGCGTTAACTAACTTCAAATAAAATTTCATTTCAGATTGTTAGCTGAAGTATGATATTATAACCAGTGAATAATAGTTTTAAAATATGTAAATAGAATTTTAGAAAGTAATGCACTTAAGAATATAGATCTGTTACTAATTAAACTGCTCTGTATAGCTGACAAGTCCTCAACAGAAAAATCTTACAAAAATAAATATAAAATACCGACTAATTAACAAATTAAAAGATATTTATGGAAAGAAAATTAAATAAACATATTGTTAAAAGAAACCTCACATTACCCCCACTGTGCAGATTATTAAAAAAAAACAAATCATTGATTTTTAAACATATCTAAAATAATTAGTGATTGATTTCATTACTCGTCCATGTATTTCATTTTCGTTTTTTTTAAAACTAAACTTAATAACTTTAATTATGAAAACCCCATACATTTTGAATATTCTTTTTAAGCAAAGTAAGATTAGTATTCAGAAAACAATTATTTTCAGATGGCTTTTATTTTTGCAAAGAAAGAAGTACAAGTTATTTAGAATTAAATGAATTTTAGTTATTCAGATACTGGTTAATTTTATTTATAAATTCATTTTAAAAAGTCATAACAATGCAAGAGTAGTTGGAAACTGTTAATATTAGGAATAGTTTAAGTGGGATATTTCATTTAATATTTGACATTGTTTTTATTTATTTATTTATTTTATTATTATTATTATTATATTTTTGTTTGTTGTAACCTAAAGTTGCTGCTAGAATGTTTAAAAAGAAACACATCTCTGTTTACTGTTTATATGCATTAAAAAATATCTTGCACCTTTCAACTGTCACCTAGTCTGCACTCACTACATTTCTGCGTACCTCCCTTGAATAACAGAAAACTATAATTAAGGAAAATTATCAAATTGATTTTTAATGTGATGACTATAAAATATTAACATTTTAAAGCAAAACAAAAATCAAAATCTTTGCATGTATAATTCACAAATATTAAGAAACATCTGAAGCACAGCATTATAACCTAACATTAAGAGTTTACTTTGATTGAAAATAATTTTTTGTTACAGTTTCTTAAATTTTATTTTATTTAAATGCTTTTGTTAGTTTTTAATAATGGTTTTAGTCAAGAAAAACTAGGTGGCAATTTAAAAACTTTCATGTATAATTCTTTAAGAAAAGAAGAAAAATATTGTTTATGGAATGAATAAATGGATATATGCTTTGTTTTGTGTATTTATAAAGCAGCCACTGCTTACTGTATTGTTTCACTGAAGTTTAAAAAAGGTCTTCAGCATTTTAATCCCCCAAATATTTAAATTATTTAACATTTTATTCACTTCAACTAAAATTTGTTAATTATTATTATTCATGAAATGCTGTTCTTATTTTTTTTCTAGGTATATCAGGCAAAAGCCAGATCATGTTTGCTCTGGTGTTCTGTACACGATACCTTGATCTGTTTACATCATTCATATCAATATACAACACTGCAATGAAGGTTTTCTTCATTACATCGTCCCTTTTCACAGTTTATCTTATGTTCTTCAAATTCAAGGCCACATATGATAGCAACCATGACTCGTTCAGAATGGAATTCCTAATTGTACCTGTTGGTGGCTTAGCATTTTTGGTCAATCATGATTTTACACCTATTGAGGTATGTATTTATTAACATCGTCCTTGTTATTGAGTAAAATATTCTAAGAACAAATTAACTATCACAAATTTATCATAATTTTGGTTTTACTAATTTATATTATTCTTTTTTTTTTTTTTTTTTACTTTGTTTTTGTACAAGGTGTCATTGTTAACATTTAATTAAATAATTTTAAGAAAAATTAAATTTAATAATTATTTCTTACTGTGTGGACAATAATCTTTGAAAAGTTAAAACTGTGATTAAGACATTTTTTAAATTTTTTTTTCCCCTCTTCCTAGATTCTGTGGACCTTCTCAATTTACCTGGAATCTGTGGCTATTCTACCACAACTGTTCATGGTTAGCAAGACTGGTGAAGCTGAAACCATCACAAGTCATTACTTGTTTGCATTGGGATCCTACAGAGCTTTGTACCTTCTTAACTGGGTGTACCGCTATTACTTTGAGGGGTTCTTTGATTTGATAGCAGTTGTTGCTGGATGTGTACAGACAATACTGTATTGTGATTTCTTCTATTTGTACATCACTAAAGGTAAGCTTTGGCTTTGGTAAAGGATTGAAAATTAACAATTCAAAAAAGTGTTGTTTATTTTTGATATAGTTTTGTATTGTCTGAAAGTGCTCCAATACTTGTTTCTTAAAAATGGTGGCAGGTTTTTGTTCAGCTATGTGCTTGACATGAATTAAGATACAAGTAGTAAACTGTATTAACACTGAGCTGTTTAATGTTAGTAATGCAGAACCATTTCATTTTGTTAACTTAGTATTTTAATAGTTTTACTGAACATATGTATGAACTTCTTTAATTATGCATCAATGAAAAATCTTAGAATACATTGGAGAGTTTGCTGAACTGAAAATGTTATCATAGGGTTATATTTTTTAAAAATTTATTGTCTAATAACAACTACAAAGAACAGTACGTAATCATTTTAACATCAGGCTACAAGATATAATTAAGTGAAACTACTATATAAGAAACAGCTCAGGTTTGCACAACCTTTTTTAATGATGGATACTTTATAATTATAATTTTTTTCATATATACTTTTGCTCCTAGATAAAATTTAATGTTTAATATCCAAGGTAAAAAATAAATATTTTCAATATAATAAAATAACCTTTTCAGGCCAGTACAAAGCTATAAAGGATATGAGGTATGCATAGATAAGCAGATCTTTATAATTTTTTAAAAACCTTTTTGGTTTTTGGCTTTCAAATGCATGGGCACCTTAGTATAGTTTATTAAAAGGGCAGTGGAAACGTTTGATTTCATTTGCTTGGTAAATATTAAGTTTTTGTTTGTGTTAAAAAACTTAGTGTGGACTAACCAAATTAAATACTGTGAAACCTGTTAAACTTAACATAAAAATATTTTTAAGTGTTTTTCTTTATACGTAATTTAAAGATGAAGGAAATAATTTTTTTTTTTTACAGAACTAAATTTGTTCATAAATACTTTCAATATTTAATCTCTTTCTTCTTTCTTCTGCTGAACTTTAATTGAGGCTACAACAATCAAGGAATTTCTTTTTTTAAAGATAATGTAGATGGTAAATGTATTTTATCTATCCATGGTATCATAATTATATCTACTTTAGACCCTGCATCAAAACAGTAATTAAAAGCAAACTTTATTAATAATTAAAAATGCATGTGTTTTTGGTATATTCTTTCATTCGGTTGATAAAGTTAGAATATTTTCTTGTTTGATTTAATTTATTATTACATACCTGATACCACCTGCTAGTTAATAAACTTTTTAATAAACTTGAATTTAAATTTTAAAATATATATTTGGTTTTGTTTTATGATACCTTATTATATTTATTTATTATTTTTTTAACCAATCTAAATGTAATGCCCATGAATTATATCTAATGTTTGGGAAATTGAACTTTGCATGGTGCATTATTACATATCTCAAGAATTACTGTGTGATTATTAGACTTATATAACTTGTTTTTTTATTATTTATATTGGCCTTGTACATTAAACATTGCAATGCCTAAGTTTTGCACTTGTTATTAAAGTCTCCGTCTAAGGAAATATGATGTACCTTGGTTGTGATTTTCACTGAAAGCTTATTTGCAGGATTTAAGTTAATTCATGCCTTCACAGAGAAGTACTTTTCATTGAACAGTTCATTCTTGTTTATTTGTCCGATTAATATATAACTTTATAAGGGTATTGTAACTAAACAGAATAATAAAATCAACATGTATATCAAAGCATGTTACTTTTTAACATAATTAATCACCAATCGATCCATTAATAATCCTTTTTCTGATTGCATCTTTTATGTGCTGTCATACTAATGTAGATTTCAACTGATATTTAATGCAATAAAAATAGCCATCAGTGCATGAACTTGAAAACTGGATGTTCGGATAAAGAAAATATTCTGAAGTGGGTTTTCAACCTATCCACCTTTGTGCATTTCTTTATATGCATAACAGCATAAAAAATTGCTTATTTTGTATATTTGTATATATTTCCAGTTTAATTATATCAGCTACTGTTTTAATAATTTCAAGAATTTTTAAGAATGATAGTTTCAGTGAAAGGAACTGAAGAAAAGCTGTGGGTCTGTTTCTGTAATTTCTTGCTATAATTTAAGATTTCTAATAGTACCTTACTTATTACAAAAATTTTTATTAATTATTTCTTTATTATTATTACTTATTTTAAAGATATATGAAAGTGAACTATATTGGTATTGGAGCATTTTCATCACAATATGAGCTGTTTCAATTTGTAACACTGAAATTTAATTTTAGGATCTGTTATCAAGCAATAATTCACAAAAATAGTTTTTTAAAAGTGTAGAATGTCCTTTTCACATTGTAATTCTTGTCTTTTTTAATAACCAATTTCTTCTATTTTCAGTTTTGAAGGGAAAGAAATTAAGTCTACCAGCCTAAAGATAGACATTATATAAGATACAAACATTATTGAATTCAAGAAAACAGTTGTGTTGAGTCTTAACTGAAAGTGTCAACATTTGAACAGGAATCCTGTTTGTGTGTCATGACATGGCATGGATATTCATATTCAATGACTCAGAGACTGTCCTGTGGCAGAGTTGGGGAAGGGTGCTTTTTAAATGTTTAGAACATGTGTTTTCAAACATTTAGTTGTATTGTTTTGTTTTTGTTTTTTTTCTATTATACTATATTTATACAGTAGATACATAAATTACATAATATTACAACCAGCATTTACAGTCATGAACTTTCAGTCTCATATACATGTATACAGTATTGGAATGCATACTATTGCTGTGAACTTGTGATCTAACTGAACTAAATTAGAATTCTGGTATTTTTGCATACAAAAAAAAGGTTGTTTTGCTACATTAATATTATGATTTTCTTGTCAGTGCCATTAAATTTCTTTCATGATTTTTTGATTTGATATAGATATTTTTATTTTAACATTGATTAAATGCAAGTTAAATCAGATGCTCTAGAGGCTGGGTAGAAAACCTTTTATTTGGCTATATCTAAAGTCAGTGGAAAGTAAATTTGCTGTCTATGCAAAACTGATAAACCTCTTGCTGTGTTAGGAAAAAGTGGCAAGTAGCATTACACCAATGATTCAGAAAGTAAAAGAACTAGTTAGGTTTCTGACAACATTATGTAAGGTAAATGGTTTGATACCTTTCATTATTTGAGCTGAAACACTAAATTGATAATAGATAGTTCGTGTGCAGTTCACTATAATTGTGACTGGGTTAACCTAGCCTGACTCTTGGAGAAACATTTTGTAGATCACCATGATACTGAGACATGAATACCATCATGGAATTTGTTTGAAATCTTTTACTTTGAAATAAATCACAAAAAACTATTGAAATAGAGCCATGACATCTTTCAGTCTGATAAACAGCATATTGACAAATTCAGCTTTCTTTTTTTTCTTTATTTTAATGGTTAATTAGAAAGAAAAATAATCTAGAAAATAATAAGACTTCCTGGTTAGATGAATTAATTAATATGAATGCTTTTAGGGTTTCACCTGAATATTACACCTTAACTTCAGTTGCCAGTGTACCATTAGATAGTAATAACATTTGGTTGAAGGTCATAGGTGTTCCTTATAACTTAGCATAAATTGGAAAATAATCTGTTTTAAAATCATTATACCCAGAATATATTGGATTTCAATCAACTGTTGTTATCTTCTGTCAAAAACTTGATATAATTGCCAAAAGTTTCTTCATATTGTTTTATAACTTTATTATAACAAAAAAAAAAAAACATTAAATTAAATTGGAGCAGTTTTTCTTGTTGAGATTGTTTGAATTGCATCTGTCAGTTTATTTCTGTTCTATACATTTCACAATAAATTATTAAAAATAAGTGAATACTGTTTCATATTCATTTGTTTTAAATTTTTTGAAAAAAACCCAGAAACGTAATTTTTTTATAATTATTCCTACACTTGTTATAAAAGTTTCTTTTGGATGATTAATTTGCATACCTTCCAGTACTTCATTTTGTCATTTTAGATTGTTTTAAATATTACTTTCAGATATTATTTCTTATTTTATTTTATTATTATTATTATATATATATATATATATATATATGTATATGTATGTATGAAACATCCAGGTGAATCTTTTGTTCTTACATTTTAGTTAACTTTGCATGCTTCCACTACTTCACTTTGTCATTTTTATCTTTTAAATATTAATATATTTTTTGGTTAAGCTGTTTGGTGCATCAGAGTGAAGAAAGTGATAGTTGTATTGTTTTGGGAATGTCCTGAAAACATTGTTATTTATCAACACATTAACAAAGGCTTTGTAATTTGAAAATATAACTATGGGCAAAAGAAACCAACAAATTAAATTTAATTAAGTATTATTAAAGAAACCTGTAGAAAACATTTTTAATTTTGTAAAGAAGCAAATCGTTTTCATTTTCCATCAAGATGCATGTGCATATCAGTTAAAAATTAAAAATATTTCACAAATGGTTTTCTTTAATAATATTGAAAACAATTTGTTATAGATTTTCTTCTGCCTGTAAGGCAAGTGTAGTTTAATGCTTGTAATTAATGCATTCATTTACATCATCTTTTGATTTCATATTTTTTAAGATCAAATCATTTTATCACTTTTCACACCTCAGTTTAAACATCTATTTAATATATAAATTCAGATTTTATCTTCTTGATTTACCCTTTGTTAGGTCATTGACATTTCATTAAAACTTCCTTGACTGTAATTGAGAGGTGATAGTAAAACAGTTTGTTTTAAAAATAACTATTTAAATTTTTGTAGTCTAGTCATATATTTTTATCATATTTCCTCTTCCCCCACCCTTTTATTATGGTGATTGTATTTATAATTTAGGTCTGAAAGTCCAAATTTAATTGTAGAATTTGATGAAAATTAATTGAATCCAACAAGGGATACTGATCAATTAATCAGTCACTGACATTTCTTTGTTCTAGTATATAAAATAATGGTGCCACTGAAGCTATGAATTTTTTAAAACTAAAATAATTTGCAAGTTGATGACTTTAAATTTATATCTCTAAATTTTGTATTACAGTTAACATGTACTCTAGTTACAAAATAGAATATTTGTTATCAAATTAAAATAGATCTGATGAAATAATATTCAAGTTTAAACATTTTATATAAAAAAAAAAATTTCTTTCAAAATTGTGGCAGCTCATTTATCTTTTTAAAAATGTGCCAGTGCCAAGATAGGCATTTGTCTAATTGTCTTTAAAATAAAATTGATTAGTATTAAATTTCAGAAGCAAGTAATTGGTTTTCTTAGAATGGTAGCTTATCCATGTGTTCAGACATGTAGATAATTGTATATATGTTTAAACAAATATATTTTTTTTTTATTACTGACTTTTTCAGTTGATTAATTTACATTTTAAATATACATAGAAAACAACACTGAACAAATCTGTGTTAATAAATAATCCATTGAACAGCATCACCGGAGCCACATTGCCATCATCATCACTTTGAGTATCAATTACATAACAGATTTCAGACATGATTTTATATCTGCTTGTAAATACTAATAGTTACTGATTTATGGTGTCTAGGTCAAATTTAATTATTTCCTGTTAATTGTTTTGCATGAATTATTAGTCTAGTGTAATATGCCCTGTTTAATTGAACACTGCTAACACAACCTAAAATACATGTACTCTGTAAAGAATGCAACAATATAAATTGTACATAAAATAAAGGCAGACTTTCATATATTTATTCTTTGTTATTAATACTGGCAAGAATTGAGTAAAATCATAGAAGCATCTACAATACTAGCATTTTAGAAAACTGTCTGATAAGTGAAGCATACTGTGAATTGTGTTATCTTACATTATTAGAACAAATACTGAATATAAATTCATCAAATTATTACTGTTTTAATTAACCAGCATCAACAACAAAATGAAATAGTGTTCAATGTTTTGCTTAAATAGTTGTTTGAATTAAGAAGATCAATAAATATTTGGAATGTTTCATTAGATTCCCATGATATTCTAAATTGATTTCTTGGATTGTACTTGCTGGGTTTACTAGGAAAAATAAATTATTTCAGCAGGAATTCTACATACCTCAAAATACAAACAATGCATTCACAGCAAGTCTGACTAATTCTGTGAAAAATAATTCAACAATTTTAGATGACTGATGCTTGCTCATGCTTTAAAATTCATTACATATATATTTTACAGAGAATCTGTGTAATTCCTAAAAATTTCAGAAAATGTATGTAATGTCTGATTTACTCTGGAAAGTGACAAAGCAAAGGCTGCAAGTAGATCAACCTCTGATTGCAATCAACTCAAAATACCAGGAGAGCAGCTTGATGATGATGGGCCAGTGCAAAACCAGAACCCAACAATGCTGCAAATGAAGAAAACTGAATTGCACTATGAAGACTGGAGTTCTTCTGAAACTGAACAAATTTGTGTCCAAAAGTCCAGTCAGTTTTATTTTTATCTCCTTAATCAATTAATGGCATGGTCTGCTCTTTCTTTGACCTTTGGCTCTGTGGATGGCTATGTTTTCCATGAACCAACACCAACTCTGGCCACATAACTTGCAGTTCAGTAATTACACACGTTATGAAATTATACACATTTCCTATAACATCAGGAACCATCAGTTCATCGGTGATAAAGGACTGTCAACAGATACGTTATTTCCAAGGATTTCGTTGCAGTAACTTTGTCACTGGTTTTTTTTTGGCAAAATGGTCAGTGGTTTAATGAATTGACATTCACTGGGTACCATCATAGAGGTTTGATACTTCTTATGATGAAATCTTTTGTTTTAGTCAAATGTACTTGTTCCTACAAAAATAATTTTTCAGTTTATTATTTCATAAAGAAAAAGGAAAAAAGCAATAATCAAAAATAACGATTTTTTTTTATGATTGTTTATGTTGGGTTGTTTTTTCTGTTCTTCTTTTGGGGAGGATTGGTTTATGTTTGGAAAAGTACTATCAATATTCTATTTTTCTTTTTTTTATGACTGTACAGTCCCAGCTAAAATGATACTATTATTTAAATTTTATGAAACATTAATAATTGTGACAAAAACCTGCTTAATATAAATAAAGTGTATCTTTATTTACTAACAATTTTAAATTAAGATTTTACAAGAAAGAATATGGAATACTAAAACAGTTCAAACCTTGATAAATGTAAAAATAAATATTAAGTAGAATAAACAAAATAAGAATAATAGACAAAATTATATCCATTAACTTACCCTAAGACCTGTATCTCTGTCTCGAAGACTGACAATTCCACTGTCTAAGGTCTTGTCGTTTAAAATTACTGTGTATGGAATTCCCAGAGCATCATTTCTAGCAAAGAATTAAATCAAAATATACACGACAAGCATTTAGGTTTCAAAAATAAAAATCTGGTCATACAAAAACTGAATTAACATATTTTTCATATTTCTTTACATAGTAACAGCAGCATTTCCCATGCCAGAAATACCACTTATCTAATTTATCAGTGACTAATAAATGTGTTCTTTTCCACTGAAAGATGCTCATAAAAGAGCCCTTGCTGATAACTTATCAGTGTCCTACACACAAGAATTGTACATCTGACATGTATTAACTATTAATATTAAAACGTTGATGTGTAATTGATTATACACTGATTCATTCATCCTTGCCTTGCAAACTGCATTTCCATAGTTGTATTAGCGTCTGTCAAATCGAGTGTCAACAAACTGGAGTCTTGAAGTTCATTACACCATCTACTGCTCACCAGCTTCAGCTCTCTAGATTTTATGCCAGTGACTGCTATAGCAATTTTATAGGGTGCCAAATGACGATGAAGATGAAGAATCTGCAATAAAAGAAAACAAGTTTTTTAAATGATTTCTTAACCAAACAACCATATTTAAACTGAACATAGCAGATCTTTGTGGAAAGCCCTTTTTTCTCCACTAACAAATCAGTTATTTTTATCTGATAATCAATTTAAACTTTTCATTGTACTGTCCTAAACCGAATACATAAAGATAATTCATTTCTATCATAATTTCTTGAGTGGGAATTTTCATTTTTGATTATTTTCTCAATATCCTAAGTAATAAAAAGTAAATCTGCAAAAATAAAAATTATTATTAAGTAGCCTTTTTTTTTTTCAACCTGTCTTGGTTGTTTTTCTTTGCCACTCTTTGGTGTGGATGTCATGGACTGTTTTTCCTGGAAAGCATCAATCAGATAGACAGCCATAGCAGACTCTAGATTCATCCTACTTTCAATTAGGTTTGGCAGCACATCTTTTCTGCCTGATTTAACCTGTTAAAATACATTAGATTAATGGGTGTTAGGAAAAGCACTCTACTTATTAGCTTTTGTCCTTTCTTAAATACTGATAGAATAAATGCAGATTAAATTTTGAACAGTCAATTCACATGTAATAGGATGCAAATGCATATGTGTTTTAAATTAGGAAGTTAATTTTACAAAAGCTGATCTTCTAATATGTAATCATTAACAACTTACACACAGATTTGTTTTTATCTCATTTTGTTTCTCTCTCACTGGATTATCTCCTTCATTGGTTACATATTCCACAACCTCTTGTCCCCATGGAAATTTGTATTCAATGTTAGATGATATTTTGCCATTATCCTGGTTACCACTGTCTACGGTGACCAGATTGGAGGGATTTCTACAAAACTGATTTAAAATATTATAACTGTTTCAAATGAACTATCAATGAAAATTTTAAAAATGTAAATTATGCTTCTCATATTATCCATTATTTTATAATTAATTTATTATTATTATTATTACAATTTTTATTAAAAATAATAATGGAATATTTAAAGTCACTATCAACACACACAAACATATGTTTAAAACGTATAATGAACAACTATTACTGTTAAACTGTTTTAATAATTTCTTTATTACTTCACAGTTTACAGGACCCATTAAGCTAATAATGTTTTTAAAGCATTCTAATTTACAAACAGTTGTTATTATTAAATAATTCACTAACTTGTTTCCACCATCGCAGTCTAAAACTCAGCCAGTTGTCAAACGCCTGAGATGAGGCAACAGGAAGACAGTAGTAATGACTGATCATTTCAGTGTGGAACAAGCTTCTATTAAAAACAGAACTATGACAGTACAAATGAGCAGCCATAATGAGTTCTTTTTATTACTGGTGTACGTTTTTATTAATAAATTTACTGGAGACTGACTACCAAACAACAGTGCAAAATGAAAACCATTTACTGTAAAGTAGATATTTACATAAGTAACATTTAATAATGACATCAGCTTCTAAGTTCCCATTGTTGATCAAAGATGTTTCTTGCAATATATTCAAATTATTAATAACAAATTTTGTGTAGTTTGATACTAATTTCTCCACTGGTATGCTGTTATTACAACTTGTCCTGACTAAAATTCAACCAAGATTTACCCAAACAGTAGTTTCTCCTCCCACTTATCATCATAATTTTCACTGTAGCAAAGTCCAATCTGAGCTGTAGAGAAAGGTAGCTTTCCTCCCATGAGCTGCAATGTCAGTGGAAAATATGACAGAAGATCTGTAAAAATCAAATAATGAAAACAAATATCTGCAAAAATTAGAAGTATTTGTACAAAAAAAATATATTCCACTTCATTTATTTATTATTAAAAAGTTTTATTAAAGTCACAAATTGTTCACACTGCATGTAATCTGACTCTTGAATAAGAAAACAGGCATATCAAGTTTAAAATAATTAACACACTTTATTGTTTAAAAAATCCCACTAATTTAAGCTGTATTCTAATTCAAATTAATCTTAGATTATAGTCATATGAATTTAAAACTGAATGGTGAAACTTACCAGACTTTAAGGATTTTCGAAATGCAGTCAAATTAATTGAAGATCTGGCATTAATAAAAATAAAAATAAAATTAATCTTCATAACAAATTTATTTTATTATTTTACTAACAAAGAATAATTATTGTAACACTGAATTTAACCATGATAATTTTTCCTACTTTTATTAAATTTTTCTTCTAAATTTATAATTTGTTAATAAATTTAAGTAATTATTTTGTTTAATGAACAGAATTCATTTGTTTTTTTGTTAAAATGGCAATTTTTAATACTATAATTTAAATAATTTTATTAAAAATTTACATTAGTTTCCTGGTTACAAAATGCTGTTATTTATTATTTTTAACATCAATTTTTATTTTTATTTAATATTTTCATTCCTTCATTAGACAAATATAATTGTAACAGTAACTTTCATTTCCAAAGATTTTTATCTAAACTGTAGCTTCTTTGATCCAGATATATTCATTTACACACATACACACATACACATATATATATTAATAACACACCCTTCTTTTTCAGATAATTCATGATCAGTCAGAAGAGATGGGGAGACAACTGCAGATGTCATAGGAAAAGTATTTTTCTGTTTTACCACCATATAGTCCCACCTAAAAAAATATTAGTATAATTCAAATTTTATATATTAATTTTATGAAACAATTTTAAAGCTAATTTTTAAGTTAATACAGACATAAAGTAAATTTTTATTTGTAATAATTTTAAACTCCTATTTTACTTATCTTTTCATGACTCCATAAATGAATATTTTCATTTTAATAAAAATGTATATAGTTAAATTTTTAATGGATAAATTAATTGTCTATCAATCAAGAAAAGACTATCCATAGGAAATTAAGATTATTTATTTAGTTTCCAAAGAATATGCCAATTGTGAAATGATAAAACTCCAGACCATTCTTGTTGAAGATTTGTTCTTAAATGTGTGCCTGGAGTCCCATAGTTGTAGACTGGCCACCTCCTGCCATTCAGCACCGTAGTGTTTTCCCATACGTAACCATGGATTCGAAGTAGAGGAACTAGTCTACTAAGTAATGTCACTTGCTTTGCTTCAAGGACCATCTTAATCCTAATTTTGTCACTGGGAATTCATTTTCTGTAAAAAAGAAGAAATATTAAACACACAATATACATGATTCAAAACAAAGAAATTCATGATAAATGAATGAATATTTAGCAACATCCCAGTCTTGGTTACTGGCTGCAAATAACTGCTAAACTTTTCTTTTTTCTTCTTTTTCCTTTTCATCAAATGCTTAGACAGGAACCCCAGTAACTCAAATAAATACTGCAGCACAATGTAGCTTCTCCACATGTCCAAAAATCTTCTCCTTCATATTTTTTCTGAAGACCAGACTGCTTGTCTTCTGGTTCAGGTAAGTGGGACAATGTTGCAGAAAAACCATTAACTGACAAAAATCATTATATTTTAATCATTAATGTATTTAATAAAGTAGTATTTAATAATTGATTCTGTGTATCCATTTGCATTTTTCTCACTGCAACTAGTGCTCATTCACTGATTTATCCAAAGATGTGTTTCAGATTTTTGGGGGTTATTGATGATGCATATGAATATGTAGCTATAAATTAATAAGAGTAACTCATTGGGTAACTCAGTTACAGAATATTTCCCATTTAATATCATTATTATACAAATTGCAGGTTTGACATATAAAACTGTTAATATTAAAATATAATGCGTTAAACTGAAGATGAAAAGATAAAGAACATTATAAATTAATAATACGTTTTGCTTACGTGAGAGTGAATTATGGTTAAATATTTGGTGTAAGAAGAATTTTGATAATAAATAAAATGCTTATTTATAGGCAGTAAAATTATCTTGTTTAATTTTACGTTTATAGATCACACAATGTACTTGCAAATAATAAATTAAAAACTAATTTAACAACGTGACCTTCTTTGATTCATAATCTGTCAGTAGACTCAGTTGTCCCGATTTATATTTAATTTAAAAAATAAAACAATAAATTGAATAACCTTCAACCAAATGTAAAGACATTTTATAATGATCGTCATAAAAATGTCTTTTTCTTATAAACTACTTAAAAGCACCATTATTAACGTCCACGTGCAGGCGAACTACTGAAGAACTAGAATTCCCCTTTCTTTCTAATCTTAATTTTCATTCGATTATTTTTGTTATTCTTATTTGGTTAGCCAATGACGGCTTTCCTTACGCTTTGTCTATTTTTAGCAACTGAGGATTACCAAAATGGTTACCACAGTATTTGTTTCCGCAATGTAATGTTACCCTAACAATAACAATTTTGTAAAATGCCAGGACTTGTCGCTTTCAATCGAAGATGGAGTATTGGTAGTGATGATCTTGTTTTTCCAAGTTTTATAGAAATTTGTATTAGATTAGCATGGTAAGATATTTTTTGACTGATGTTTATAGCTATTTTACGAAGTTATCAACATTATCGTGATTATGAGAAAAACATTATATTTTTAGTAAAAAGGATTTCAAAAATAATAATAATAATAATAATAATAATAATAATAATATATTAAAAATAAAATAAATGTTACTATACATAACAAGAACAATGTTAATATAATATTAGTATTTGTTATGGTATATTGTATTTGCAATATTTAAATTGAGAATATCAAACACATACACACCCACACACATATGTATATAATTTGGACAAAATATTTTCTGACTGAAGATTAATTTAGATGAATTTTCTGAAATAATTATCTGAAAGACAAGGGAAAAAACATAAAAACAAGAAGATAAATTATTTAAATATAAAAATGTTAACAAGCTAGAGACCGAATATATTAAAAGTAAAAATTTTAGCAAAATTACAAGAACAATAAACAACAATATTTAAAGAAAAAAATTCCAGTTTTTAGATTATATTTGTTATTTCTTTTTAATTTTATTTAATTTTTTTTTCTTTCAGGTTGATTGCAATAGCTGTAGTCTTCCATCTTCATCAAGATGCCTTCACGTGTGAGGATGGGGACATTCTACGCACATACTACATTGGCGTGTTGACGTTGCTGTGTATTACTCTCATTGTTTCATGCCTAACACTTCACACCAGCATGCAGGGAACTATCACGAAACCTCTTCCTCGTAAAAGAATCCCATTGTTACTATACATCAAAACTGCAGTGTTTGTTCCTGACCTCGTCTGGATGATTCTTGGAACATTCTGGGCGTTTGGTAAATCATACGGGTGTGATTATCTAGTAGTGCTAACAGTGAGAGGGGCTGTAATTTGTGCCTGGGTGGCAATGTTTGTCACAGTTGTTGGTATTTTGATAATTTTTGATCCACTTGGAACTGCCCAACACAAGAACAAACAGGAAAGATATGTGACTTGTGGAACTGCAGACAGTTTTCAGACAAATCAAGTAACCATGGCAGCAAAAATTTGGGAGAGGAGGTAAGAAATAATTAAAAAAAAAAACCTGAAAATAAAAATTATTTTATTGCTTTTTTCTTCTAAATGTAGGCTAAATATTAGATAAAAATCCAACAAATGAAACAGAAATAAACAACAAAAAAATATGTATTCAGTAAAATAAATTAATTCAGCATTTGTCTGAGATGAAAATAGCAAATATAGTAACATGAAACAAAACACCAGTCTCAGTAATGTTTTATGTTGCCGATAAGCATGTAAAAATGAGCTTGACAGTAAACAGAAATTGATGACTTTGATATCATGGATTGTGTTAAACTGATTGTTTGTGAATTATCTTTACCTATAAATTTATTTAAAAATTTATTTTTCAGATGTCGTCTTTTATGCTGTTGTGTTGCCTGTGATAAAAATAATCAAAATGCTTTCACAGATATTTCCAGATTAGTTGCTGAATTCTTTAAGGTAAAATTTCAACAAAAATATTTTAATAGTTTTTTAATTATAAACTGAAATCATATGAGGGTTCACTAAATTCCAGTTATTTCTGACTGACCAAAATGTCTTTGTGTAATGAAACTCCTTTTATGAACTTTTGTCTAAATATTTTACTGGAGATGATAAAGAACTTATATAATTAATTAATTTTCATCTGTATGAACCAGTCTAATAGTGTAAAGCACATCTTAAATTTCATCACAACACATTTGATAAATGTATCATCTATATTTCTATCTATATATCTTAACTGTCTGTCTGTTTATCTATTTATATACACAGCAAATGTAAGTTTTCAAAACCAGTTAAGTGGAAGGATGCTTTTATAATACTCACCAAGGCACAATAATAATGATAATAAAATAAACATTGTATATTTTTGTGTAATTGCAGACAGTAATTCATTTACACACACACACATACACACATACATAGATGCACACACACACACACACACACACACACATACATACATAGATGCATACACACACACACACACACACACACACACACACACACACACATACATAGATGCATATACACACACACACACACACACACACATACATAATAGATACATACATACATACATATATATATATATATATAATGTAATAAAAGAAAATGTTATATTTAAATTCAGGATGTTGACTTAGTCCCCACTGATATTGCAGCAGGTTTGTTACTAGTCCTACACCAGCAGCAGACAGTCAGTGAGAGTCTGGTTGCTGTTGTTGTAGATGCACCATCGGAAAGAAACCTGTCTGGTGCTGTTACACAGAGAATAGCTGCTAATCCGGAACAGTGGATGAACATCACACAGATAAACCACTACATGAAATTTGCACTTGCTAGTTACGGGTGGCCATTTTATGTTTACAATAACTTGTTGACTGGAATTTGTAAAATAGCACCAAAATGCAGGTAATAATAAAAT
Organism: Chrysomallon squamiferum; assembly: GCA_012295275.1. Classification (NCBI taxonomy): domain Eukaryota; kingdom Metazoa; phylum Mollusca; class Gastropoda; order Neomphalida; family Peltospiridae; genus Chrysomallon; species Chrysomallon squamiferum. The sequence goes on from CM022679.1 coordinate 16,665,115, forward strand.
TTTAACTAATTTGAAACGGAAACTGAAAATGTTTTCTCTATTTAATGTGTACAGCCTTTCATGTTTTAATCACAACATGACAGCTGAATCAGTAATTTATCACAATTATATACTTAATTGTATCTTATTTATTTGAAATAATGTTTGAGATATTAAAAGATTTTGCTGCATAAATACATTTCATTGTAAATATTTAGCAGAATATTGCCTGGCATAGGCTGTAAATAAATGTACAGGCATAAGACATGACTGTTGCTAGGATCAAATCCCCACTGTTGCACTTTTGTTCAATTTCCTGTTCAAGACCAGACCCTTAGACTTTATTAAAGGTCAAGCTATTAATTTTTCTGTCAGTGTAAGATGCTTATAAAAGATTCCTTGAGGTTAATCACTGAGCTGTCCACTGAGCTATGCTATTGTATCATCATTTTATATATATAAAAATGTGTGATATTTAATAGCTGTTAATGTTGTTTTTGACATTGTGTATTGAGGTGCTGTGCCTGTGTCCGGCCACCTACGACCAGCCACTGTGACAATGTGTGTGCCTGCCACACTGCAGCCATTCAGAGAATCACTGGCCTGCAACCACAACATCTTATCTATGTCAGTTTTCACAACAAAGTAAGTCTGAGTCTTTCTTCACATCTAAGTAAGAAATATGTGCCAATATCTTAAACCCAGAACATTAAATAAAAAAATTATGAATATTAACCTTCGTATATAAACTGCAAATATATAATCATTTTAATTTAAAGGTGAATATTTGAGAAATTTGATCTATATATATATAATGCATAGGTTCTGTATAAAACTGATGATAACTTGATACAATACATCAGAGACTGTGTTATTACTTTATGTATTTTTATTATCAAAATGGTCACTGTAGGTACAGAGGAAGTCAAAATCATGACTAAAGGTAATCCAGAGGTTAAGATAATTAATGTTTTGTGTATATACTGAATAAACAAACAATTTAACTTTTTTGAATTGTGTTAGTTTAAATAAAAACATTTATTTTTTATTTTTTTATTACTAAAGTCTGAACCAAAAGCTTTACATGTTTTGTTTTTATCTTCAGTGCAAGGAGATTCCATTCTTTGTTGCAGTTGATCACAAATATAACTCTGTGGTGGTCGCTATTCGGGGTACACTGTCTCTAGAAGTAAGTCATCAAATTTAAATTAGTACTCAGAATTTCTAAAGTCTGTTATGACAAGATCAGAGGGAAACAGTGTAAACCATTCCACTGTTACTTCTTCACTTCTTGTGATAGTTCATGGTAGTTAGTGCTTTATCAGTGTTACCATTCATGTCAGTTTGTAAGAATTTATGTATGCTGCGTATATGTATGTGTGTAATATGTACATGTGTTGTAGTCTATGCCTTTGTATGTAGTGAGTGTGTCAACCTGGTTCTTCTAACTCACTTCACCTCACTGCTATATTTCATGTTGGTTCTGTTTCCAGGATGCTCTCACTGACCTTTCTGCAGAGTCTGTGACTGTAGACATTGCTGGTGTTTCTGATGCTTATGTTCATGCAGGGATGATGGAAACTGCCCAGTACATTAGATCACAAATACAACAACTTGATCTCCTCAACAAGGCATTTCAGTTACTGCAGGTTATTTTCAAAATTTTGACAGTTGTTTTTTGTGGTTTATTTTCATCTTCATTTTATAAATTACGTATATAATTTTTATTTAAAGAAAATATTTATATGAAAAAAATATAAAATACAATATCAGATATTTCCTTTTGACATTCATCTGTCATGCTTTGAAAAAAAAATTGAAATCAATAATAAAACATTAATTTTTTTTGTGTGGAAATAATGATAAACAGATTTTTACTTTTACATTATAAATTTATTATATAATTATAATATGTTTATACTGTAAGTGTTTACATGTAGTGCAAGTATATGTCAGATGTAGTAGCTCTAGATTAAAATCAGGAAGGATGTCTGGATATATGATAGATGCTGCACTTACAGAAAGGATATAATTACATTAATTACTCATGATATTGTCAGGAAAGATGTGTGTTGATGGCTCAGTTTCCCAGAAAGGTCGTATTGCGAAATTTTATGTCCTGTTAGTATAAATATTAATGCCTCATGAGAATTAAAAATATGCAATAAAATAATGCAGGTTTGTCAAAACCAATATGAAATGCATTATTTGTTCACACAGTTTTTCTGTATCAGACAAAGTGCAGTGTTCCATTTCTAACAGGTGATCATTAAATGTTAAATAAAATTATATTTCTTTTGTTTGGTTATGATCTTACATCCAAATAAAACTGTTAAGAATAGAAACATATCATAGATTTAATGTTTTTGACATAAAAAAGCCCCCACCAAATGTCCCTTGTTTTTGAAATCACTTTAAGTTCAGAGGACAGTTGTTTGAATTTAATAACAAAGACCAAGAAATATGTACATTTGAAGATGTGTGTGTGTGTGTGTGTGTGTGTGATCTAAAAAAACAAAAAATGTGAACTAAATACAGTGTAATATTAAAATCATTAATATCTGACACTGTGGTGACATTATTCATATATCTATATTTAGTTTAGCAAAATCTGGTGACTATCTATGACAATAATTCTTTTTCAGATTTTCTTACTGTAATTCTGTAATTGTAGTATCGTTGTAGCAGAAAATGTTTTTGGTAACAGCATGTGTGTGTTTTCAGGAAGGTTCACAGCTGGTGATTACAGGACACAGTCTTGGTGCTGGGACTGCTGCACTTCTAGCAGTCCTCCTCAAACCAGTCCACCCAGATTTGATCTGTTTTGCATATTCACCTCCAGGAGGTCTCATGAGGTACACATTATTAATTTTATATAAGAAATATTCATTAATCAGAGAGTTCTTTTGTTTGTCAATTCATCGTTGTATAATACACTCATCTGTCTACAACTAACTGTCATCCATAAATCGACCTATCCTTAATCCTTCATCCATTCATAAATCCACTCCTCTGATTTTAATGTCTTCATCTTTCATTTTAGATAGAGACTTCCAGATACATTATTAAAAAATTGCCCCTTACAGTTAATTGTTCAGCTTTATTCTGCCAAATGTTTGCAAGCACCCAACAGCTGTGGTATGCGTTCACCTGCTTGGAAATGATCCCTTGCAGCTAATCAGAAAGTACAGTAGCCCATTAAATGGCATGAGTAGCTTCCCTCTCTCACTGTTTATATGATTCTTAATCACATGTCATATGCCATAATCATGGATTAAGTATACATTGATACGTTACCAAATAAAACATTGACTGGTTTAATAATGGTACTGGTATTTTGTGTTTTGCTTCAGTCCATCACTGAGTCACCATGTCCAGTCATTTGTATGTTCAGTGGTCGTGGGCAAGGATCTGGTTCCTAGACTAGGAATGCCAACCATGCATGACCTCAAGTTAAAAATACTTAAAGCAATTCATGACTGTCAGTTACCAAAGGTAGATTATTTTATTTGTCTGTTTACTTTTATTTTATTTTATTTCATTTATTTTTTTAATTATATTTTTAGTTTTTTTAGTTTTATTTTATTTATTTATGTTTATATATTTAATTATCTTTTAAAATTTGACTGAAAATTCATTTTCAGATAACTATCTGCAGAACATTTTTTAAACAAAATAGTTTTTAAATGTATCTTAATGTTTTATTATCTGGTAAAACTACTTATGGTTAAGAAATATACCAAACAAATAACACATATATGGACATACACAGATGTACTCTCTCTCATTCACTCACTAACTCTTACATAGGAATACTCACATAAAAAGAGAAGTACATGTATTCCTGTAAGTTATTGTTTTGTTTACAGTACAGAATACTAGCTCAGGGTTGTTGTCAGATTGTTTGTAATTGTTTGACATCTTGGCAAAGTAAGGAACGACAGTGGCATCAACCTCTCATGGAATCTTCAGAAACTAACTACCTGTCAACAAACACTAACAGATTACAGGTAAGAAAATTATATAACTAACTACTGGACAACAAATACTGTTGCACTGTAATTAGAAAGTGGAATCTGATTGATGTTTCATATATGAAATTGTTAGTTTTATTTACTCCAATCTCCAAGTTTCGTATCAAATTTCTGCTTATAGCAGAATATGTAATTCTGTTCATATTAAATGGGCTAGATACACATTAATTATATATAGAAATACCACACTCTCTTATATAATTATCTATAATTATATTATTATGTTTAATTTTTAAAATAATTTTTATAATTTTTATTCATTTGTTGCTGTTTTATATTTTCTTAAATGCAGCCAAACAGGAGTATGATGGTAATGTTTATTTTGTTGTTGTTTGTTGTTGTTTTTTTGGTTTTTGGGGTGGTTTTTTTTTGATAATTATAATAATAATAATAATTATTATTATTTTTTTTACTTTATTATTATTTTTTTTTTTTGGTCTTTATATTTCTACAGATTTCTGAAGAAAAATGGTTCATTAGCCATAACTGAATATTTGATTTTAGTTTTAGTTATATTTTTTTGTAACAATTTTTGTCTGTAGATGTGATGTTAGGAGCTATTGCATAATTTAAAATTATTAACTGTAAATATATTTACCTTTAATTATATATTCCAAAATATATCCTTATTTGTAGTTGTTAATTTTGTGAAAAACTGAACATTTATATATTATGTTTATCTAGTTAAGCCAGTATACTTTTAGAAAACATTTTGGTTTGATAGAGTAACTTAGAAATTTAGTGATGATATTGTTTTCATTTTGATGATTTGAAACAAAAAAAATACATATATATATATTAAATAAATAAATAAATAATAATAATAATAATAAAGGTAAAAGTAAACATATATATATATATATGTTTTTTTTTTTTTTTTTGACAATACTTACAAGGGAATTAATCATGACATGAAATTGATGTTTGTGTTTATTCAGGATGTTTTGAGAGATGCCATTGCCAGCGAGGAGAACGGTCACAAAGAATGGCCACCTATGATTGCTCCCGGCCAAGTTCTTCACATCATTGAGATTTCTGAAGAAAAGTTAGTATGTCTACAGTGGCTTTAGAAGAAGCTTTTCTTACAAGGGATATTGAACCATTAATCTTGTGATATCTTTATTCACAATGCAAAGTAGATCTGTTATAGCTGTTGCACAAAATTTAAGTTGAGGTTTCCTGTACCAAACATTAACTGAATTACTTAATCAGCAGTTATATAGGTCACTGTGACTTCTCACCACAGAGATGACAGAAAAAATCTTAGTACCAATGTCAGTATCATATGGGTCAAGTGTATTTACTTTTAGAGTTTTCCACATTTAGTTAAAATAATGTTTTTAAAATTTGGTTTAATTATGATACACAGATTCGTACGATGGCTTCCAGTTAAAATAATATCTGTTCTGTTTTGAAATAAATTTAATAAATAAATAATAATACAAAATAATATAAACATAGCCTATAAGGTTAAGAAAATGTGTATCTCCCTGATGAAATGAGCTGTATTTCACCAAAATAAATGTGGACAAAACCTCCAAATAATGAGATGGATTTATTTTTCAGAGTTTGCTGTGGTGAGCCATCTTACAGTGCTGTGTGGGTTAAGCCTGAAGACTTCAATCAGATTATTATCAGTCCTAGGATGCTGTGGGATCACTTCCCTGATGTGGTGTCGAAGGCCTTGGAGCAGCTAGCAGAAAGAAAATATGTGCCCAGAGCTAGACAAGTGTCCAGACCACACTCACTGTGTTAAAACCACATTTTTCTTCCATCTTGTTACAGCTATCACATATTGTCAGTATTCCATTTGTATTTTTTTTACTTTTCAAGTATATGCTGGGGGGTTTTAACTGAGGTTTTTTTTGTCAGGTTTTATTCCTTCTGTTTTTGTTGTTCATTTTATTTTTAAAAAAACCACAAACCTTTTTTCAGTTCAAGTTTGGATTACATTTTTTAAAAACCTCCTTCTTTGTAGGAAATGACTTTTCAAGACTCATAGCACTGAATTAGTCAAATTTTTATTTAAGAATTACAAATGTTGCTGTACTTATTTTCAAGATGTGTACATATTCTTTCTCACTATAAACAAATGTCTTTCAGACTACTTACATCTCCTTTATAATTACTCTTTTCTGATTTATGTACATAGTAATGAACCTCAGGCTGAATGAAATCATGACTGTAAAATAATGAAGTTTTCAAACATGATCATTTCAGTAATAAAAATCTATGAATTTTATTATATGTTGTTTTTTATTTCAGGGTATGGTTATTAAAATACAGAAGTAAACTTTATCTGTTTAACAGACAAAAGCAGACTGGGTTTAATAAACTGACCATTTATTTTGAGAAAATAAAAAGATAATATTACAGCACATGAATATTTCAAAACAGAAACACCAAATAAATATAAAGTCAAGCTTGTCAAGCTCAATGTACTGGAATTTTTCAACACAAGCCAACTTCAGTCTTTGAAGAATAAAATAAAATTTTATGAACAAAATCTAATACACAGAAGTAAAATGACAACAAATTAAAAAATGCAACATTTCTGCTGAAGAAACAGAACTGTGCATTTTCCTTTACATAATTAATATTCTTGTGCCACTAGGAAAAGAAAATTTGTTTACTGTTTTTTGTTAATTTGCAAAGATAATTCCATGACTGCCTAAAACATAACTGATGAGAAATATTCTTGAAAAAAAAAAAAAATGAAAAAAAAAAATAAAAAAAATACCATTTACAAAATTCAGGAAACAAAATTGACCGGAGTTGATCAGATCAGTGTAATATTCTGAACTTTTTCATTTCATTTTACTTTTACTTTACTTCACTTCACTTCACTTTTAGTATATTTATAGCATTTTTTGCTTTCTTAATTTACAAAACATGATCAACACTTTTGTGTAAAACTAAAATTAACAATAATGACTTAGCTTAGCATTCACTGCTGTTAAAAAAAAACAAATTTTAATAATAATAATATAATAAAAACATTTAGAAAAAATGCATAGCAACAAGAAAATAATTAAATAACAGTACAGTTCAAACTGAAAGATACCAGCAATCATACAACTTGGTCTGAATAAATTAAAACATTTTTTTTAAATTTCAGTCAAATAATAATAATAATAAAAAACCACAAATAACACCAAATGAAATGAAACTGTTTCAGTTATATAACAAAATCTTTAAAATAAAAATACTCCTAAATGGTAGTGATTAAAACACTGACAAAGAGAAAAATGATAATTTAAAATGGACTTCTTTATACACACCAACTTGCTCAAAACACCAGATCCAATGAAGAACTTTAGGTAACTGCTGTCTTTGAGCATAGTGAATAACTGAGGTATCTTGATATGAACAGAAGGCACAAGTTAACTTTGTACATGGACAAAGAAAATAAAATTAACTTTTCCTAATGTATCCAGTCTAAAAATCTCAAAATATTTAATTCATCAAAACATTAAAAAAATGTTTAAAAAAATTAAAACAAGATTTCAATTATGTTGATTTCAGGCCTTTCTAACTACACATTTACTACTTTATGTATCTTTATTTACAATTTTGGTAAAGATTAATTTGCTGAATTCAGTTTGGCTTGGACAATTAATACGTACAAATCTTCAGTTCATTTCTTTAATAATTACTAGGTAGTTATGACTAAATAAAGTTAAATGATTAGTTGGTTCCTGCATTTTATTCTTGAATATTTATTTATTACAGCCCTAACATTTTCAAAAGTGGGATGCTTTATTTTTGAAATATGATGTTAATTTTAATTTTATTTTTATTTTTTTAAGTATAAATTGTTTTCAGAAAAAAAAAAAAAAACCCTGATAAAAACAAAAAAAAAAAACTTTTTTTATTCTCAAAAATGCTGTTTTAAAAAATTGGAAAAGGCCAGAGCATGTAATAATCCAAATGCTATCATCTTCTATACAAATTCAAAATTTATCTTTATTTAAATATTCACTTAAGATACAGATATAAAATGTACATGAACTATTCATAACTATTACTATGAGAAAATGGAAGAATGGTTCAATGCATTAACAAAATCAGTTACTTGCATTCACAAAGCTGTCATACTGACAGATACAATAAAATCGGGTCAAGCATACTTGTAGAAATCAAACAGGCTACACAGATTTAATGAAAGATGATCAACACTTTAATAGCAAAATCCTGTTTACCAAGAATAAGGCAATAAGAGCTGCAGGAAGTTTTATTTCCCACTGTGAAAGTATTATTGATAAATACCCATGCAATCTTGTAAAGTATGCAAAGTTAATATTTATCAAAATGTCATTTGATATTTTTAAAATAAAAATTTCTTACTGCTATGTGCAGCATAATAGATTATTGATTTAAGAGCAAAAACAAAACAAAAAAGGTAAAGAAAGCATTTATATATATCCAATTATGTTATAATGCAATGGAGCCTGGTTTGGAAACTTATTTACATTTATTTTAAATATTTAACATAATAAATGTTTTAAATTTTAATTTCAACTTTTGGTATTTTGCAGTTAAAAGGAGTATGGCATTTTAAATTTTAATTTTCAGTAAGACATTTAAATGAGAGCAATTTACATTCTCAAGTTTCTGACTTCTGAAACTATATTTTGTATCAGACGAAGGATCAACCTTCCAGTAACAGATAGCTTCTACTATTTGTTGCAGATTTTCCCATTCCAATCCCCCCAAAACATCCACTTTTCAAAGGTGTATAAAAGACGAATTAACATCCCTGAAGGCTCCACCTTCGAGTGTACGGAAAAATATAACATTTCACTTCAAATATATCATTATACCAGGAGTAAAAAAAAAAAAAAAAATAATAATAATAATAAATGATAACAAGATGTTGTTATGCTGTTTAAGCAGTTTCAGATGATTTAATTATATGAGTGCAGTTAAATAAATTATTTTTTTAAATATTGGGTTCATTTTGTGACAAGATTTTATAATTTGTAGATTTCAAGTATATACAAATAGATTAAATTCCATGTACTATTAAAAAAAAGCATTTCAGGAAATTATCCAAATATTTTATATAATGAATATTTGACTTTAGGTTTATTATTATAAAATAAAGTTTACCATATCTATGTAAATATAAATATAAATTTTTTTTAAAATAATAAAGAATGAAAAAGACTGTCATGATATAACAAAAATAAATTACTCTGAACTGATTTTAAATATCTTCAAAAATGTGTCACTATTTTTAGACAAAAGTGTAAGAAATAATTAATAATAATAACATTGAAAATACCAAATTCAAATGCTTAATCTTCCAAAAATGTAACAAGTTTTCTTTTAGGCACAACTTTTTAATTCATACATATAAATAACAATTTTTTCAAACTTTTTGCAGTAAAATAAAGTCTAATCAAACATTATACATATAACAAAGTAAACTCCAAACAATTTCTTGGTATTTTGTTCATACTGATAAAAAATATTTAAAAACTAAAACCATCAAATGACATTAAAATGAAAATTGGCCCAGGTGACGACATTAGTTAACTTTTGAAACATGTAACACTATACACTGAAATAAAACATATCAGAAAGATTAAGTCTTAGCTGGACTAAAATGTTTGAATTGTTTTTAACATGACCTTTAACTATGTAATATATATATATATATATATATCACTACAATGGATTTCTGTAACAGCCACCTTATGCTTATATACATGCAATTCAGTTATTTTATTTTAATAAATTAATACTCTGCTATGCTGAGAAGTCTAGTAAATAAGAACCACAGAATGATTTTTGAACTCGGCAGTAAAAGAAAAAATGTGGGCTAGTAGAACATTTTTCACAAATCTCGCAATGCAAGTAATTATTAATGAAAGCAAATATTCACGTGCATTTTTCTACTTAATCCATGACTCTTTCATTTAAATATTTGTTTAGCATAATACATTTGCCACACTGATTAACATTCATGTGAATTTGAAGAAAATAGCAAACATAAACTATAAAAAAATAAATAAAAAAACTTAATTGAATGTTATGCCTACAATCCATGTAACTACAAATCCCTGAAAATTCATGCAGTGGATTACAAGTGAAGTAATTGTCAAACATTGTAGAATATAAACTGAATTTTTATGATGTAACATTTTTAAATGATACAAATGTCAGTTTAATTATTTAAGTTTAGTACAAGGCTATATAAGTGAGCTTTTCAGATACATTTATTTTATTTATGACTTCAGAAAAATTATATACCTTGATAATAAAATATTTATATTGTTTTATAAATCAAAATAATTATTAGAAAAAAACCCCACTAAAATGGATCAATAAAAAAGTTTTTATAAATATTGAATAATATATATATATTTTTGGACAAAATGCTGAATTGTAATAAAAAAATGGAAGCTTGATTTTTCATAATTTTTTTTTATATTATATGACTGCACAATATTTTGCCATGTTAAACCTGATATGAACAGTTGTGTGTATGTAAATAATTTCTGATAACAGATGAATATTCTAATTAAATTTATGTATAGTACTTGTTACCTATTAATTAATATGATTATCATTTCCTCCACTTCAGGAATTTATCCTTTACTATTAGAAAACTTGAATGTGTTTTGGGTTTTTCAATTCGAAATGATGGGTTGTGGCTCTCTTGGATATTTATGTCAAAACATTATTTGACATACTTCTTCAAATGAATTAGTTGTAAATTTTTTTTTTTTTTTTTTCTGTTAGGTAACTTGCATTATTTACAAAAGTTAATGCTTTCAGTGTTCTATTTTTTTCAAAATCCTGAGAAAAATCTTATATTAAACAAGATTATATTTTAATTTTATTCAAAAATCTAACTAATGAAATGCATGTCAACATCAAAATGAACTACTGAAAAGCAATCTGACCATGACATATACAAATGAACATATTCACAAAACACTTGTTAATTTAGGTTATTTTCAACACACATTTATACAAACTCATTCATTTTATTTTTATAATAAAAAAACAGTCACTTGGTATATAAAAATCACACAACCATGTCATTTGTTTTGAAAGAATATTAATTATTCCCTTCACATTTCAACTTTTAGCTGTGATTTTCTTCCCCCTCCCTAATAAAAATAAAATTGCTTGGAATGACCGTATAAATAATGATATCATCAAATGTTTTAATTAACATTCTTTTGTTTAACAGATTATGACTTTTGTGATACAACTTCAATAAAATGTTTCGTCTTTTTTTTTTTTAAATAAGAAAATAAAGAAATAACTTGTGAATCAAGAAAATAACAGATGAATGAAAAATATTCAAAAGCTGAAATTCTTGATATTTAAACAGTTTTATTACATATTTAAAAATGCGTTAAGAAATTCATAAATTTCTTTGAATATTATAATTTGTCACAATATTATATTGTTCAACTGAAAACAGTACAAAATAGTTCACTTTTCCCCCTGATAATAAGAGATATTAATCTTGTTGATAATGATAATGATTTTTGAATTTTTTCTCAGTTCAATGCCATTTAAAAAGTAATTAGCTATTCAGTTATATACATAAAATACATATATGACATGAAAAAAAATAATTTTTTTTCTCCAAGTAATGTAAAGTGAAAATTAATATCTACACAATTTACTTTTAAAATAGGAGTGACTGTACACAATACACTAACATCAAAACCACAGAAGAAAAACTGAAAAATCTGTTTTTAAATTTACAGTTGTATTAATTTACTGAAGTAAGCAATATACCAATCATTAAATTTATTAAAAACAAATTTTAAAAGTTTATCTCAAATCAATTTTGTGGCAATTGCTGCACAAAATGTTTTAATATCAAAGTCATTAAAGACATATTGAAGAAAGTCTTTAAAATTTATCTTTATGTTAATTAATCATCTATAACGGTATAAATGACTAAAAATAGACAAATAAAATAGTTATTATAATAATTACAAAACCCCCTAAAATACCCAAAACAAACCCATATTTGAACCAAGAGCACATTATAAATGGTAGAAATTGAAAATCCAGAACACTTTTGACTTCTGTAACTTGAAATGCTCTCAACACTTATTCTGGTACTGGAAAGCCTGGCTGGTATTCCAGTAAAATCTTGTATTCATGATTTAATTTGTAACAAAACTTGTTTTTGTCCATTCTGAGCATGTGGAAACTGCTCTAGTGTTACTTCACTGAAACTAGAACAGGGTATGACATCAAACTGTTTTAATGAATAGCTCACTCAACTGCAAAGCCACAAGTTTCCTCTACAGCACAAGTTAATTTACTGAGAAACTTTTCAAAATGTTCATATGGAGGGATATCAATCCTGTTGAAGCTGAAATAAGTAAAAGAACAAAATATGTAACAACAACAACAAAAATAAATATCTTATTCTACACTTCACAGGGCATTTTTGGAAACTGCTTTAAATGAAAATTATCAATGTTTTGGGGGTCAATTTTAATAAGTTGAAAATTAAATTTGTTACTTTACTTCTTTTTTTTTGAAAACAAAAATTTAGGATTCTATATAATCCAAAAACATTAAAGTTAAAAAAATAAAACAACAATTTTATGAACATAAATACACACACAGTAAACCCCCACCCAAAAAAATAAAAACAAAGTTTTTTCTTAATTGCACTGCATTCAGTTTCAAGTGAATTTATTTGGAAAGTAAAACAGTAAGGTTACCAGGTGTGAGCCTTAGGCAGATTGTCTGTACAGATGTCAACTTGGTGAATTGTGAACAGTCTTGGACCAGCAGCACCAGTAGATCCTACACAAAATAAAAATACAATCAGTTTATTCAAACATTATCTGCATAAAACAAAAAAAAAAAGAGAAAATAATAACAATAGTTAACAAATAAATAAATAATAATTAATGAAATAAATATATATTGTTTTGGATAGTGTGAAATTATCATAAATACCTTGAAGGGCTTTGAACCCCTGAAGTGGCACTCGAGAACTTCCAGTCACAAACTGGAGTAATCTTGCTCTCATTTCATCATCATAACTGTCAACAGCTCTCCAGAACCATTTGGCAATGTTGCTCTCAGGAGTACAGTGTTTCAGCCTTGTGTGTTTCTTCCAGTCTTCCACATCAATTTTTCCTAAACCACCAATCATCAACTAAAAAAAAACCCACAAAAAACTGGTAAACTAAACTTTAATATTGAAAAATTAACTGTTTTTACTGCTTACATTTGTTATAATTAAGAAATTATCCAGAATATTTCCAATAAATATGAAACCTATCAATTTATAATGCCTTGTATTTGTTGTAAACAATAAATAATCCATAGGATTTCTAATTTATGTAAGTGAAACAAATAACTGTCAAGATTTTCTTCACTGTGTTTATGTTGTCACTCTGCACAACTGTGAATGATGTAAAATGAAAATCAATTATTAAAAAATAATAATTATATAATACTAAATAACTTGTTGCTTTGATTACCTCAAGTTCTCTTTCATCAAATGACTTAAGTAGATGTGGTGGAATGATTTCATTGAATCCTTTTTGTAGTGCTAGAAACTGAGCTTCAATTCCACGCATAAACCTCCACTGGACATAAAGTCTGAAATTATAACACAAAATAATTAGACATTTTTTAAAATAAACTGCTGCAAACGTCTGTGATAACATAAATATATACAGTTTTACTCACCCAAATTTTGGAATTAAAAATATTGCAATTTTCACTATTATACAACAAACCTGAAACTAAGAGCAGAAAATGAACTATAAAGATACTTATATTTCTAAGTTAATATATTAATTAAACCAGTTTTCCATCATTTGGTATTAAAATATATTACTTATTTTACTAGAAACATTTCAGTCATTTTTTTGAAGCAGTAAAAAAATCCAAATATTTAAAAAAGATTTGTTTTCATTCAGACTACCTTAATCAATTCCACAGCCAATAAAAAATAACAACTTCATGTTTCTTTATGAATAAACAAAACATATCTTGATTACATCAGTAACAAATATTTGTTTCCTTGTGCAAAATCAACTATTTCATTATTAACAGTTAACGACTTTGTGATGGTAAACAATTATTAATATTCTCCTTTCATGTATGTCCCTAAAAATAATCTGCTAGAGAACTCTGTACATACTAACTTTATCTGCCCTATCAAGAATTATCTCCCATAATATTTGGGAAGTGTGCCAAAAATGACATCTGGTAATTAGTTTGTAAGACAGTGTATGATCTACAAAGAGTATTGCGTAGAAATGTTTCATAACCTTTGACATTTGCTTGCAGAATCCCAGACAAACGTTTTTCATTGACTTGATTTTTTTTTTTTTTTTTTTGCTTCTCATGATTACTAACATCAGTACTGTTAAAAATAGCCTGGTGAGTAAGTATAAGCTTTGGCATCTAACACTGATGGCTGCTTTATACATTCTGTTGAATACTTCATCATCAAAAAAGTTTCTTAGAATTACAAACAAAATATGAGATGTATTTCTAATGCTACTGTTGAAAAACACAACTGACAAAGGCATCGTTTCTAAAACATAAATGGATTCCGTTTTCTTTGTTCAGCTGAAATGTTTGTGTTTCTTTTGCAGTTATGAATTTGGGTAGTTGATAAGATACATTAACCTCTCAAGAACCTGGAGTAATTCAATAAACATTAAAAATATTAAAAAAACAAAAACAAAAGTAAAACAAAAGAGAAAGTAAAAAAAAATACTGATGCCTAAAACTGAGTTAAATTCTAAACTTTAAATGAATGAAGATGAACAATACCAAATTTTTATTATTTATTATTATTTTTTACACCTTATCATTATGTATATAAATATTTGTAAATTCTTTTTCTTTTACTAATGATTATTTCACTAACATTATGTTGTTCTTCTTTTGAGATTAATTTAGATTTATAATAAGACTTCTGATAAAAGTAACTTACGTGACATATTCTTTTTTATTTTCTTCTGTCACACATAAATCTTTGCCTCCTGGTTTCAACTCAATCTCCTGTACCTGGCCAAATGAGCTGTGTTCCACAGAAAATGAGTGTTCTAGAACATCTTCAATATCATTCTCTCTGAAAAATAGAAATAAATTTAAAGATATAACTTCATGTAAGAAGAGCTTTAACATTGGGTTTGGACAGAGATTTCAGCAAACAAAATGATACAACAGAACCAAAGAAATTGAAATGAAAATGATAGGTATTTTTCCTTAAAATGTTCTTGTTGAATCAATTGATTTAGTACAGAAATTGGTTAAAAATGAAAAATCTGTCAGCAACCAATGACAGCCTATAAATATCATTAAACAAATAAGTATACTTGTGTATCAAACAAAGCAAATTATTTTAAATGTAAATCTTCAAGCTTTCAACTTTTGTAATAAAACAGAAGTAAAATCAACAATAAATAAATAAATTAATGTTGTAATTACACCACAATACATTGCAACTGTTATTAATTATCAGACGTAGTTTTTTTAATAATAATGAAGTTAGAATGAAATGGCTAGTTAATCCTAGGAACAAAGAAATGTTTTAAGAAAACACTCAACACAATTTCAAAATATGATTGATTGTAAGGTATAATATATATGGTTAAGGACAATTTAGAAATGAAATGAAACTGACTAAAAGTAGCTTGTATCAAAAAAAAAAAAACATAAGATAAAGAATATAACAAGTGCCAAAAGTGAAACTTACAGCATCCAGACAAGACTTCTGTGTAACTCTGGATCAACACTTTCCAAGTCATCTAGTGTGACTGGTTTGTTAAGCAACTGTTTGTAGAAAGCCATAGTAAAACCTCCGTCCAGATAGTGACCATGGAAGATTGCCATGCCTATCACACGGCCAATAAAATGGAAGTATGATAAATGTTCCTAGAAAAAACAGAGAGAAAAAAAGCAAAATGTTAGATAATATTTGATATGAAACAGCAGGAAACATACCTTTTACACACAAACATTCCAACAAAAACATTAAAAAAATACTGGCTTTTATTTCTATGATTCAAATAGAAATGCTTTATGAAAAGGTATTTATGGCTGTATTCTAACATTAATAATGTTAGGAAGATTTAGCAACATGTTTGCATACAGGGCTACTTACTGGATTGACACCTGAATCAGGATTTATCTGTAATGTGTAGATATCATCACGGGAATATTGGAAGAGTCCATAATATGGATTAAACATTTCATGAGACAACAAGTAAAACCACTCCCTGAAACATAGAAAAAATAGTAATAATAAAATAACATTAAATATTTTCAGTAGTAGCAAGTGAATATGACTACTGTTCTGATTTTTATAAAATTTATTGATTTTTATACATGATTTTATTAAATAATAAAATTATTTTTTTTTCACAAAAACATTTTGAACTGTGTTTTGAATTGTGATTATTTGTCACCTTGCTACTCCACCATAATCTAGACCTTCTTCACCACGGAATTTGATCATGAGCCTTTTTCGCAAATCTTTATATCTCATCTTCATACACTGGCGATAGGAATCCTTAAAAAACACAAGTACTCAATTCTACAACATTCACCAGAATCACTTTAAAACAATAATTAATTAAAACCCAGAAACAAAAAAATAAAAACAAAAACTATTTTTATCAAAACATTTTTTTCTAAAGATATGTTTTATTTTATAATTATTATAAAATGGTAAAATGAAAAGTAATTTCAGTAAAAAAATATATACAGCCATCATTTTCTTAATTTATTTATTTACTGTTATTATTATTATTTTTTTTTTTAAAGACTTACATTTTGGGCTTTGTCTTTAATTTTATGTTAACTGTATCCACATTTCACAAAAACACTAGACTCACTTCAAATATCTGTTCCCTGGACACTTCCAACCTACAGTGGCCAGCCTGGGGTTGTAAGGGTGAGAATTCCTGTTTTAATATTTTCATTTTTTGGACTAGATCTCTTTTGTATTTAGGCAAAGGTACATCATTTTCTTTGTCTTGTGCTTTTCTGGAAGTAAAATGTTAGTTTGAATGACAAGATACTGCATGCTTTGAAAACTAGATAATATGCTAAATGAAATCAAAATGAATTTTTAAAGACACCTCAACACATTTTAAAACTAATCAGCTGTGTTTTATATATGATAATCTGTATTAGAAACGAAGCCTGCTGTAACTGATTAGTAGTAACATTTTACTATAGTGAAGAAAACACAGTTTTGAAGACCCTCACAATATATACACTTTAAAATAATTACAACCTCAAATCTAATGAAATAACAAACAAATAAAATAACTTATTGGACTAACACTGACATTTTCTCCTGTATCACACGAATGTTGGCAGACAGTCTGGGGTCTGTAAACTGAGTTGTGCGGTTGCGGTGGTCTACAAAATACACCCTGCCATTTGCTGTCCTCCTCAGTTCCCAACCCTGAAGCATGGGACCAAGGTCTTCATCACCAAGATTCAGGTTACAAATGTCTCTGGAAAATTAGGTATGTTTACTGTTACTTTTCAAATGCATACTCAGTACAAAAAATATTGAAACAACTGAATAGACATAAATTTAAATATAAATATTTGTTGTTGTTGTTGGTGTTTTTGTTTAAATTTTTCTATCTCTTTATTATATGCTGTAATAGCATTAGCATTTTTAAAATGAAATACAATTCTAGTAGGAATCAGCAAAAATATCCAAGTCACAGAAATGAATGTTATTAACATATGTATTATACAGTAACTAATAAAGCTGTTTACCAATAACAAAAGTGGGTTTTTTCTATAAAAAAAACAATAACAAAAAAAACCCATTAATGACGATAAAATGAAGTGTATTACTAAACAGTTATTAGATAATAATAAAACAAAATTTGGCATTATCTCAGCATGTAAACAGGTTTGCCCTGATGTTCAACATTAAAAGATAAAAAGTACTGAAATGAATAATACAGATAATGTTTCACATTTGTGGCAATGCAGGTGCAGGCAGTTTAAATATAACACAAGATAAGATGAAGGATGAAGTTTCAATCTTCCAGATTAATTTCATTTCCATAGTGATAAAGTCATAAATCATAAACAAAAAAATGTTTTATGAAGATTGAAAGCATCTTTGTAAATACTTGTTTGAATATATATTCTTTAATAATCCAAAACAAAATAAAAAAAAAAAAAACAAACACAAATATTCTTGCATGAAAAAAACAACTGCATGTGTACATGCACAGCACATACACTACGCATGTACAATATTTAAATAAGTCAGTAAGCAGGGATAAAGTACACGTTTAACAAATGACAAAACTGCTGCTGCACATACAACATGATCATTCAGATCTGTTAGGAAAAGGCTGCACTTGTTATTAAAATGCAAGAAGAGATTTCTTGTATGATAAGTTAGGCTGAAAGCTGCTTCTCCTAACTCTCTGTAATGAGATATCCACACTGAAGTCTGTTCTAGAAGTCTCAACAGAGAGAGATTCTTCAAGTCAAAAGTATCATGCACATGGGTATGATTCAGGAGTGTGCTAAAAAGTTATCAGTTAAAATGACCTATGTCTTAAAGTACATAAATAAAAACTCCCTGCTGACAGAGGTAAAGACTTTTTCAAAGGTCTGCAGGCAGTGATAAGTCAGAATGGAGATTACACATATGTAAACAGAATAATTCTGTTAATGGTTTCTGTTAAAAAATGTCTGACTTTTGAACGGAAAAACAGGGAACATAAATATAACCAAAATTATAATCTTACACTAGTTACTCCTAAAAAATTCTTGTACTCACTATGTTATACACTATAAATAATATATGTTATTACAGTATTTAATGTTGCTCAAATAATACTGTTTGTAGTTTGAATTTGATCACCTTGGTCTAATTAACTGGTTCACTGCTTAATTAAATACTGCAATTAATTCTAATGATCAATGTAAATCATATGTTAATATTGGGAAATGCTTTGTAAAAATTGATTTTGCTCACTTTGTTATTTTTTTTTATTCTCTTTTTTTTTTCCAGAGATTTATCTGAATCCTTATTTGTTTACTTTACAAACTTGAATAAACACATTTACTTGTATTCCAGTTTCATGAATCTGAAATATTCTAAATATAGTTTTCATTTTTTACGCTCTTCCAAAATACAATATTAATTATTGCATTTATTTGCTTTTTGACTATTTGTTTGTATTTTATTTTATATATTTTTCTTCTTTTAAAGAAGAAAAAGAAAAAAAGAATAGCACATAACTACCAGAGTTCATAACATCCGTAATAATAAATAACCACACAGTTCAAGAACACATGTACTGATATAAACCTCTTGAAAGTTGAAACTTTATCATTGTTAATATGTTCTTTATCAGAACTAGTAAAACTGTCAACAGAAAAATCCATCAAAGTTGAGACTGCAGGCAGTAAATCTATAAAATAGCCATTTATAATTGTTAATATCAGAAAATCCTAGCATTTATTTTCATCTTTCAAATTAAAAACTTTGGTGCCATTTCCTCCATTTTCTGCAGGATTGTATGAGTGATGTTTTTTTATTCTTTATTTATTTATTAAACTAGACACAGTTGTTCATCGCGTGCATTCTTAGGCACATGGTAGCAGTGTTTCCAAAAAGTACTATTAATTTCAGAAAAAAATAATTTAGTTTTTGTATCACTTGTGGAAATCCACAATGCTGGCTTTTACCTGTGATTTTTGAAAACCATGATCAATTTTTTTTTAGAGTAAATAGCTAACAGATTTTATTATTTTGCCAGAAACAATTTTAAATCAGTATTACCTTGGTACCCGTGGATCATGCCATGTGCTAACTCCAGTCCTTGTGTGCAGGAAGTAAACCTGACCTTGCTGTGTTGTTCTTTGTTCTGAAAAAGAAATAACAGTTTAGAATAACTTTTTGTCAGTGCCTAAAGAATTCAAAAATAAGATGTTTTATTTAAAAAAATAAATAAGGCAACCAAAGCATTTGTTTATATGGCAACATACATACAGGTAAGAATCAAACAGATAATGAAAGATAAAACTCAAGTCCAGCCAGAAGCACCAAGGAGACTTGATCCCATGACCATCTATGCCTCAGGTCATCATTTTGTTTTTCTTGTACATTTGGACCTATAATAATGTTCAGTTTATTCAGCCAATAGAGCAAGATGGAAAAATGAATACCTTTGCTGCTAAATAAGAACTTGGTGGAGGGGTAAGAAATCATATAACAGAAGAAAATCTTAACGGTGATTTGAACATATTGAACTAACTTCTTTTCAACAACACTTACCATAGCCATCAGGTAATGCAACAGCATTGTGTAACTGATCACGACTCAAATAGTTTCTGTGCCGAGTTGAGCGCCTGCGCACAAATTGGATGTTACCACTGGTATTATTATTGCTGTCATCAGGTGAATTTGTGGTACTAGAGGAGGAATTTGGACTATTAGCAGTGGTGGGGGTCCGTCTGCCATTTGGAATAGATGCCTCAGTTTCTGGATTTACTACACTCACTGGTCGTCTTATTTCAGCAGCAGGCCTTTATTTAAAAAAAATATATATATAAAAAAGAATGTACTTTTATAAAATAATGTTTTTTATTTATTTATTTTTTACACTGAATGCAATTCATTAACACAACTGTATGCTATTTAGGTTCCTAACTGTACTTTAATGATTATGAAAAGAATTGTAAGTACACATTAGTACTAATTATTGAGGCAGCTATAGGGAGAAAAAATTCAACTAAATCAAGCTGACAACAAAGAATTAATTCCAGATGACTGGATAATTATGTCAGGAAATGCAGACATCTCAAGTTTGTTATTTACAACATTTATGTAGTATTTGGCAATAGGCATACTGAAATAATGCCAACAAAGCATGGCAAAGAACATTCCAATTCTGTTAAATGCAAAGTCTGGTTACTACAGACCTCTACAGAGATACACTACTTTCATCAAAAGGTAAAAAATAAATAATTAAATAAGAAAGAAAAAAGGAAATCAGAACGAAATCACAGTAAACCTTTCAGATTTTACATTAATTAAATATGAATATTTTATTAGATACTTCAGTAGTTTCAGCAGAGGTTTTGAATTCTAAATTATTATATCTTAAACTGATAAATAATTATTAATTTTGGAAATACAACTATTAATAAATGATAATTTTATCAAGAGAAATTTTCTGTAGCTTATAGTAATGTACAGTACAAACATCAGTATTTCATTAGTTTTCTGGTTAACATTTCAGTAAAGATTCATCATTTCAAAATAACAATCCAAGTAAAAACATAAATTACATACACAAAAATACATTGGCTAGTATATGTCGAGTTAAAAATGAATGTTAATATTCAATATTTTAAATAAACATTAAAGTGATAGGACAAAATGAACATGACATTTTCTTGTATTTTACATGACTTATTTTTAAAAAATTTGCAATTACGGAAGTTATAATTGTTTGTTAAAGATATTTAAAAACCTGTACATATAAGTTTATCCTATTACTTTACAAAATCCAATTTTCTATTGAAAAAGCAGTTCATGAACAGATTTATTATAATTTAGACAATTTCAGCATAAACAATGGCTTGAATTAGCATTACAAAGACTTGACTAACTGAAAGGTTTGTACAGGAAAATCAATAAAAGGTATGATTCACTCTGAGCTGTAGAAAGGTCTACACTTTGTTTGCCAGCAGGCACCTATTGAAAACCGCCTATAATGACTTTTCATGCAGGCAAAAGTCCCAGATGGTTAATTGTTTCACTGGAGAAAGACTTTCAACATTGTATCAATGTCAGAACACTTTCCACACAAGATGGTCAATTGGTTATCAAATTAATTTTTGCATCTGCTACTGGGTCAAAATTATATTTGTAACTGATTTACTTATATGAATAATTGCATTTTATTTATCAGTTTATCATTATATAGCTTTAAATTGGCACATTTACAGCAGAAAAATGATTAATAGGTTTTAGTTTGAACAAACGCGGTGTCAACAATGGAATGCTTTGGACATATTTGTTGCATTTTACACACACCCACTCCATTTATTTACTTATTTATTTTATTTCTGTGCATTACAATTTACATCTTTTAAAATAAAAGTAAAAAAAATGCAGCAATCATTAATATTTATATTAAACTGAATTATCCAGTCAAGCCAATGGACATATTTCTTATTTTTCAAAGAATTGCATGACCCAGATGTCCAACGGTAGAACCAGAATCCATATGTTTATCAAACAACATTATAAACATGCCATGAAAATATTTGGATTCAGATGCTAAAAAAAAATGAAACTGACTATATTAATAAGATTGTTATCCATGATTATGTTTACTTAGTATTTGTTGTCAATAATTATTCAATAAGACATTCTTTCTTTATCAGGAAATTATTTCAACAAACTTTTTAAAAATTAAATGAATATTTTAGTGGGGGAAACTTCAGATATAATTCTATGGTCTATTTTATGAATTAGAAAGGATCTTCATAAATACATACACCAAAAAAACAACAACCAAAGACCCAACAAACAACATACAACTTTCTCAATAGGGTATAGTTTCCATAATCCAGTTTTACATTTCATGAAATATTATACAGATTAAATTATAACATTTCTATTATATTTATGTTATTTTTCTTATTTCTACTATACTTATGAGTTTTTAGGAGAGCAACTGGAAGAAACTCGATATATTGTTTATTAAAAGCTGGAATATAAGCCTTGTTTGTCTGAAACTGGAATTTAATTAAAAAGAAATGACTTCTGTTTCAGGGATAATATTTTAATTTTTTTAATTTTGTTTATTTATTTATTTATTTATCTATTTTTATTTAATTTTTTTTTTTTTTTTTTTTAATTGTTGTCTTTGGTGAGAGTTTTTTGTGTTTTTTGTTTGTGTTTTTTAAATAATTGAACTAAATGATCACAACACTACATCTAGAAACACTCATATGTATTATATGTGATCAGAAACTCCATTATGCAACATCGAATTTATTTTGAATATATGTGAGAATGACAGCAGATTGGCATTATTTATCTACAAGGTTAATTATATTAACTACTACTGAAATGGTTTAGGAACAGTACTCATAAACAGAATGATTATTTCTGTGCATTCCACCAGCTTCATGTGGCTATGTGCTCTCTATGGTCAGTACATAGGAAGAAAAATATTAACAAATGTTCCATCACTCCTGTCAACAAATTCTGGAATTCTCAGTATTTAGCTGGTAAACAGTTTTATTTTGAAAAGGTTAACATTTCATAAATCATGTAATATCACAGTAGGCTAATCTGCACAGGCTTCATCAGAACATATCCAAGTATGCCTTTTCTGGACCCACATACTGAATTGAGTACAAGACATGAAACAAGTACAGCATTGTTTAACATACCTTGTAGGTCTCTCCCACTGAGTTGTCCTTGTTAAATGATTCACATAATGAACTCTTCCATTAGCAGCATGCCGCTCCTCCCAGCTAAAAAGTGAAAAATATAAAAACAATGCAGTTTTCTTATCTGAAAGCAGACTTCCTAAAATTTTGTGTTTTAACATCAGCATATTTTCACCAACTATTCCTCAAATCATTTTAAAAACTGAGAAGAAAATGAAGTTTGTTACTATACCTTTGCATAGGATATATCATTATTTTATTTTTGCTTGTTAGTAATGAGACTGAAAGTGATTAGGAATGATTAGTAAAAATATTTGAATGACAAAAAGGAAACATGGTCTAGTAAATTATTTGTATAAATTTTCCAAGTTTTTATTTTGTTTTGGGCAACCTTTCATCACTCATAACAAAGTACTGCAATAAAATGATAGTGTTACAAAATATATGAATGTTCCTCTTTACTGCACATATTAGTTTTAATATGAAATTTCATGCACATCATGACTAAAGTAATATGAAAGTCACCAGCATTTTTAAATTTTAATCTTTTCTTGTTATTAAGACTGAATTGCCAAAACATAATTTGAAAAAATGGATAGTATTTCTACTACTTCTTATCTTTACTTAAAAGTTAGTGCAAAAATTACTAGAAGACCAAAAAAAAAAAAGTAATAAAAAATGAACAGTTTCAGATGAAATAATCTCCATTTTTATCAGTTAATGTTTTTCTCTTTGGGATGAAAATATTTTATCTTCAAAGTTCTATATTGATAATGACAGTGCATCTCTTTTTTGAAATGTTCTATCTGCTCTTGCACACACTGAGAGATAAACCACAAATACTACCAAGCAATCTGTAGTAACATGATGGGACTAGGCTCTAGGGATGTTGGTTTTAACAGATGTTCATGTCAAATACTGAATGAAGGTTTTTAACACATGATAAATCATTCCTCCTGAGGTAACTTCATTTTATCTGATGTACTGTCAGACCAGTTACTATTACTACAATCAAGTTTAGCAGACTTCCAGAGACACTAATAGGTAATAGTATGTTTATGCAGTGTTGATTTCCAAATTAGCCTGAAGCTAACAATTATAAAAATGGCTAATCAAATCTGGTTATATCTACAATTTTAACTAAGCACCCTTTGTAAATAAAATAACTTCCAAATATATGTGTGTGCTTGTTACATACATATATATATAGAAAAATGTACACACACACACACACACACACACACACACACACACACACACTTTGGTGGAAAGAAAATCAAATATGAACATTTTAAATAAACTTACCTGAATTTAAATTAAATTAAATATAAATTCTGACTTGAAAATCTAATATTTTCTGCTATTTCTTATAAATCTAGATATCAATTATAATCTCTCCTGGATAATCACATCGTGCAAGAATATCTATTTTAAAATGTATCTCACTAATAAATCTGAATAAAAATGGCCATAGATAAACAATACTGATACATTTATTAACCTTCTTTATTGCAAAAACATTTAAAAAGTGAAAAGATCTGTATGAATAAAAAGCTGAAGTAATAGTTTTGAATTTAATCCATTTATTATCAATATAGAAAAATAAATAGAAAATTCTGCATAAATATTATTTTTTTTAAAAAGCTTTGAAATGTAGCAAAAGTAAAAAAATAAAAAACCTGTGGAAATGGGAATACCTGATGTATTAGAATATGAATGATAATAACAACAACAATAACAACAATAATAATAATAACAAACTTACCCTTCAGGAAGTTCATTAGGATCATAAGGAATAGCAGGTGGTATCACAGTAGCCTCTGTATTTTGTGGACCAGAACCACCGCGGTCCCGTGATATCAAACTAATAACAATTTGTCCACGAACTGTCTCTGTGTCATCAGAGCTTTGCCGTTGGAGGTCAAGACGCTGAACTGAAACAGATATAACAGGAACACTGTATCTTCGTCTATGAAATCGTATAATTGCCATCTGTTCTCTAGGTCTCGCCTCTGGAATCATTTAACACTTTTCATGGAATTCTTGTAAAATTCATTTCATCAAAACATTTCTTCTTTTTACTTGTTTCATAAATTATGACCAAAACAGTTAAGAGAAACCAAATGTTATGTTGCTCCAAGAAATACAAGTTCTTCTATTATCACATTAAAAGTTCAAACCACAAAAAACCTTTGTTGTCTAAACAACAGTGAAGGCAAAATAAAATCAAGATGTATACGAAATTTGGTTCCTGTAAAAACAAAGATCTACTGTATTTATTCCTTCACATGAAAGAATAACATGTCTATGTGAGAATTATCGAGAAGCTGAAATCATGTGAGCTGCAACATTACCAAAGAAGAAAACTGTATGACTCCACAGAGTGGCCTAATATAACCAAGAATCAGATTACATGCTGCCCTGCTTCCCCATGGAGATGCACCAGAGAATATGTTATACTGAGAACCTGGCAGGTACTCACTGATGCAGCCAAACAAAATGCTCTAATGAATGGAGCTGGCAGTGCTGGCCAAAACATTCACCATGAACTTTTACAAAGGGTAAAAAGTCTACAACTGAGGATGTGTAAATAATAAAATAGGGACAGCCACTTCTGCAAACAGTGCTTGCTTTCAACTTCATATGAACACACATTCACATTTTTTTTTAAATTAAGTTTTAATGATACATAGTAGTTGTCTTAACTGACATGAATATATGTGCAGCACATATACTATTTATGAATTATGATCATCTAAAGACTGATTCATGTTCTAATTACAGTTTAAATCTGAATATAGATTAATTTATGCAACAAAGTATGTGATAATTATTCAAAACTGAAAGAATTATACACATTCATGTCTACTCTAAAAAGATGGCATAACAAATAAAGAGATACATTAAGTTGCGATTAACTTATTTAAATTTAATAACATTTAGGCTACAACCATCAAAAAAACATTTGATCTGGGGCTTTTTTCTTTCTGTCAAATTTATAAAAAAAAAATTAAGAACATACAGATCTGTTATTAAAATCTGGAACATGTTATTAAAACTATGTCTTTTTATATTTTCATATAAATATCATGACTTTTTTATCTGAAAATAGTTCTTTTCATAAAAGCATTATTACACTAATGCAATTTAGTTTTGAACCTTTCAGTTATTAATGTATACTTACACCCTGTATCTTTGAGCTGATGAACAGCATTGGACATAATACGAACACATCCCAGGAATCCAGCTCCCTGTTTTTTGTGTATCTTTTTGTGATTCCATACACTGATGGTCACAGAGTCTTTATGTCCTATATATCTACAACAAAATCAAAACATTATAAATTTCCAATGTAGGTTTCACATTACTTTAGTAGTCTTTCTGTTAACCAGAAAGAAAATTAAACAAATTAGATATCACATAAATACAGAGACATGGTTTAATAGCTAGAATAGGAAAAAGCTAAACATCATGGCTCCATTTTCATGGCTCAGAGTTCCAGACCATTCCAATTGCATATCCAATATACTAAATACCATTTCGATATATATGTTATTTCTGATATTAATCCCAGTGGTATTTAATAATGTGAGTTGAAATTAAAGCATGCATGCATACTCATTCATAATTGGTAGGTAAAGTTTGTATACTCTGTATATAAATATTATTAAATACAAATCTCTTGATAATGGCACTAAGAAAAAACAGTATTGGTTTCCTTAAACCATAGCCTTGTAAAGAAAACCAAGCTTATTTCTTTCTTCGATTTTTTTTTTTTTACATTTTTTAAATAATAACATAAAAATGGCCTAATTGTTGTTATGATAGTTTGTCATGTTTTACAACTGATTTAATGACTGATGTGTTTAATTACATAATATATGATACCATGCTACCAACAGATATTTTCTTTCTCTTATATCTATCACTGTGATATACATTCTTTTGTGGAAGATAATCTCAAATTAAAAAACAAAAATCATTAAAAAGTAGTGAGGCATTTCCTGCAAAATATGAACTTAGTTAAATTACCTGAACTAGTATTTCTAGAAATTGAGGGAAAACATTATTATTTAACACTAAACACACACACACACACACACACACACTCACAGGCCAACACACATATACACTATTATTATTTTTTTTAATTTTAAATTTAAATAATATTTGTATATGCTAAAAACCTACTATATTGTATGTATGATGCAAGCCTACTTTATGTGCAACAAATCGCAGAGTAAAACTAGTATGTTAGAACTCAACATAATTCAGACAGCAGCTCAGCACCTTGGAAATAGGGCAGCAGCACACCTTTAGCAAAATGTTATTACATATGGAATCCTGACATTTGAAAAGTTTCTTGTCTACCTGAATAAAGTCAAACCATTCCTTTTGAAAACTCAACCCATAAAACAGAGGGTGGTAGCTAACCTTTGAGGCCCACTTGAGAAAACAATGTGCAAAAGTAAAGAGCAAGTAACCAGGATAAACAGATCAAGTGAAACTTGATGTTAGATATAAACATATCTCTGCTCAAACTAAACTGTACTGTTATTTATTTGAATTTAAAATAGTCAAGGTCTGTACTATTTATTTGAAAGCACATACATGTGTAATCCTTTATAAACAAATATAATTTAATTACCAAATTAATCTGCAATCTGCAAATATTAAAAGTGTAACAGATAATTTTATTATATTCCTCTTCTTTGGCTTGATTTCTAACAAAATAACATGATTATTATTAAATTATAATTAATTTAAAATGCTTTTCATTGGAAAAAAAAAAATCAGTAATTTAATATTCTATCCCTCATTTGGATTGTCTTGGTATTGGTATAAATGAATTGTACTGCTATCTATAAACCACAATCTTACTAATTTAGTAAACAAAAAAATAAAGTTGATAATCATGCAGAAGCAGGCAAATTAACTTTGAAGGAAACATACAGGAAAAGGTTTTAATATGGCTTCAAGGTAAACTAGTCAACACTTACAAGTCATAATGCTGATTCCATTTTGGATCAAGTGTGTTCTTACAAGTGTCTGTTGAATGGCACTGACCTGAACCATCAACACTAATCTTGGCAAAAGGATCTGGAAGCCCTGTTAAAAAAAAGTAGCTGGCATTTTTGTTATGTTCAATATAATATACTAAATTAATAATAGAAAACATTATAGCACGTGTCTTCAATACACTGCTGAATAAACAGAATGAGTAATTATTTTAACAGATTTACAATAGTGGCAATTTTTTTGGATTGGATTAACAAGCATTTAACAATCAGCCTGCTTGAAATGTAAAAATATTCTTATCATTTTATTAATTAAAAGTTATACAGCATTATAAATATAGTTAAGAATAATAAAATAACAAGAAAGGAAATCCTCTACTACCAATTATGTTTTACTTTCTCTTTAATAAGCTAAAAAGGGGAACTGATACTGTGTCTGTTGGATGGCACTGACCTCAGGTCTCTACTGAAGTGTATAATAATTAACATTTTAATAAGCATTTTTGATAAAAAATGGCTGACTATTAAATAAGATTTTTTAAATATTATATTTTTAACAGTCTGTATTATGTCAAATATCTATCCCTTGATTGTTAAAACATAACATAATAAATAATAAAAAAAAAAAACAATTTCATTTTATTTTACTGTCATCAAAGGCATTAAAGAAAGTAGTGATCTATGTTCAAAATATAAATGTTCACATCATAGTAAATAGCTTGTAGAAAATAAGTTAAATGGCTTTTCAAGGAATTTTTCTTTACAATTTGAAATCATTTAAATCATAAGTGAAACTGCTGTCAGTGATGAACCTGAAGTGAATTAACTTATTTCAAACTTATTTACAAAAATAGGTTTAATATTCACACAGTGAACTATAATGATTTTTTGCCAACATTGATCTTTAAAAGGTTTACTTTTCTTTATTCACTTACATAAAATTTTACACTTACATAAAAGTTTTTATTTGAACTAATGACTGCTGTGTTTAGTAGTAATTAGTCTTCATTGTATTTTGCAAGTATTAAACTATGTTAAATTCCTTCTCCTAGGAGTTTTTTTTATTCTAACATTGATTAACTTCTCTATTTACAAACAGTTGAATATGCTTATATTATACTTGTTATCAATTGCTTAACTCTGACTGTAATTAAATTAGGACTAACAGTGCAAAATTTATATCCATACATAACCACAACATTCCCGCTGCTCTTATGGAGAAAATTACCGATTCTGGAAATTCACTATAACAATCACTAGTCTGTTATCGTTGTGATTTGAAGTATGTCAGATTAGTAATTGTCAAAGAATTTTTTTTTTTAAATCTTTATTAAACTGATAAATATTTTTATGAATTTCTGGTTAATGTTACTTACAATCTAAAGCATTAATGCAAAAACCAATTTGAATTTTTATTTAATTAGAATATAAAAACTATGAGTTACTAACAAAACAGTATACTATACTGAGTCAGTTATAGGCTGTTTGAAGTAAAAAGTTAAGAGTACACAACTGTGTTAAGTTACATGTCTATAAATAAAGGTTGTCTGAATCATCTGTTTCACACAAAAACAAAATAACGCTGGTGCTGGCATGTAAAGTTGGCAAGACTGTGAAATTTGAAATTTTACTAGCCAAATTATGCTCTATTAATGTTTACTGGCAAGATTAGTAAACATCAGCTTTTATTATGATTTAATTAAACTTTCTTTACATATTTTATTAGCTTCAAAGGTCTTTATAAACAGAACATATATAGAAGTAATACCAGTTAGATACTCACAAATCAAAACGTGTCTTAAATGTAAAGAAAAATAGAAAGGGCTTACACTTATAGTTTCTTTTTCAATCGATACTAGTAACAGATAAGTAATTTGACACACTCTACAAAGACTCATAAGTTTTTATAATATAAAGCACATTCTTGATGGTGTACACATTTATAAAAACTAAACAATAATAATAATAATTATTATTATTATTATTATTTATATAAGGTCAATGAAAGGAGATTGATACAACAGCAGGAAAGTATTTTAAAGTTATTTGTGATGATTATCCAATGATATGTATATCAATAAAACATTAACTATTCATTTCATACTTTTCATGCTTTTGGGGTTATATTAGTAAATGTATGACAAAGTAATCAATAATTTTAAAAATAAAAATGAACATTACTCTTTTCTTTATAATATTTTAAGATCAACATCATCTCATTATTCATACAATTTAATAATAATAATAATAAAAAAATACATTTTAAAGTATATTTTAGATATATATTACTTTCATGTTTCAAGGTCATTCTTAAATCTAAATTAATAAAAAATATATATATTGTCACCACATTGCTATATTATACTTTTAAATTACTGAAACAATATTTATAAGGATCTCAAAAGATATTCAACTGAATTATAAAAAAAAATATATTCATGAGTATGTAATAAAAAGAGACAATCTTGCAATGTATCAGATGACATTAAAACACATTTCAGAATAATGTAATCAGGACAGCTTGACACCAGTTTAACTTATTAATTTGATATATATGCATGTGCCTCATTATTGTTTAATAACACAATCTAATTTTTTAACAGTAGGTCAGGTTTTGCCAGAACAATAGAAGTATTTGTAAACACTACCTTTTCATAAATGTTTTAAATTAATTCTGGCATGGTATTATCACACTATTTAAATGACTCAAATTACATAATTCATGTTTGTATAAGTAAAACAATATCAGTATTTTAATGGTAAAATTAGTGAATGAAAATTGCAATTTACAGACTATTTAGAATGATTAAGAAGATAAAAGTGTACAAAAAATTAAAATTAATTTTTTGATTTTGAATACTGTTTGTCACTGATATTGATCACCTTGGTGTGAAGAATCAATTAATTTAAATTGTACAAACATAACCTGAAGAGATTTTGACTATCTACAATGTTAGTAATTTATTTTATAACATACAGAAATGTAAAAAGGTTTTAGTTTTGAATTTTAATTCCATTACATGCTTTTGAATTGCAAAGATCTGAAAAAAGAAAGTAAAGTAACATTTGGTTCTAAAAAATAAGTATTATTATAAAAAACAGCAAACTTTTTGTACATATGACAATAAAAAACAGCAAACTTTTTGTACATATGACAATAAATAATCAACTAATTTTTTCATAAACATAATGTACTTACTAAAGAAATCCTTCTTGCCAAGATTTTTTGCACACAGTACTGAAATTAAAAAAAAAAAAAACTGTTATTAAAATTAGTAAGGATCAGGACAAAACTACAGATTAAAGATATGCCTTTTTAAAAAGTATACAGAAAGAGTAGTTTTAAGGAAAACCATCTCTAAAACTTAAAATAGCCTTTTCTGATATCCTTCTGAACCAATTAATTACAATACATATTTGCTAATAAAATGAAAAATGAAATAAAGAAAAGAAAACGTATCTATATACAAATTAGATGGTTCTAAATATTTTTAATTTCTAAACTTCAAGTTAAAATTAAAACTAGACTTTCTACTGGGAAATTTTTAAATTTAAAATCGACAAGTGATTCAAGGGAGGTAATTCAACATATTTTTATCCACATTTTTACTATTCTTAATTATTCCATTAAATCTGAATATTTCAAAAAACACAAGAACTAAATATTAACTTCAAAATTATTTAATTTGAAATGACATGCTTATATGTATGTATATATATAGGGGACTGTCAAACAGATTAAATATGAAACTGGAATATGTTTTGTTACAAACATTACAGTTAAACATCTAAAAGTTAAAACTAAGTTGCCTTGTTTTTTAATTTTATTTATTGGTTTTATTAATTATTATTATTGTTGTCGTTATTATATATATATATATTTTTAAACATTTCACTTGGAAGTTTGAAAGTGTTGATACACATTTTGCAATCAGCCAGTTACTTCAGTTATTTCCATCAAATTATGTTTATAAATGACAAGCAAAAAAATGCTTTGTTTTACTGTTGTGATTAGAGATCACTGACAATAAACTCCATTCTTTTATAATTGTATACAAATTCAATTAATTGAGATGGACGTGATAAATGACTGAATAGAATGACATGTACAGTAAAGATTACAATTAATAAACCAATGTAAGTGGAGGCCCAAGACTTGAGAAAACAGGGTGCAAGTAATTGTGAACAAAAGAATACATTTTTTGTTAGATAATTTTATCACTGATGGCACAGGTCTGTATAAAATATCTTCTTAAAGGCCCTGTTTTATTAGAAACAGAATATCCATGTATACATGTAGATGTTTAATTTTGGATTGAAACAATTGCTTAGTCACATTGTATTATCTTATTTCGTCTTTACAAAACCTGACTTCTCCCTAATTTTCTAGCCTAGTGTAAACCCTGTATAGCTAAATTTTTCTGTTTATATAGTGGGTTTGATGAAAACTCTTCAGTTCATTTTGCCTCAGTGATTTTGGACTACTGCTCCATTTTTTAGGTTGCTCTGCCATTACAACTAATTTAATAAGACAGTGTAAAAGGTGTGTCATACATACTTATGCAGATTTCTTTCTTTTTTTTTTTACTAAATCTAAATAAGTGAATTCACTTAGGTATCAATACATACTAATAATAATCTTCCACATTTAGATGCATATAATTACAAGAAGTATGACATCATTGTTTATTAAGCTGTTAAAGAAGCACGATCATTTCATCTCATGCAGTAGTTTAATTATGTTATTGTTGTTGTTTAAGAAGTGATTGTGTTGACAAAACTAATTACTATGCAACTTGTTGTTGTTTATTTGTTCTGGAATTTACACCCTGAATCTGAAGTAAATAGCATCCGGATTAGACAGGGTTTCATTCAAAACAGATTAATGATAGCTGGATGAGACTTTGAAATGGTGCCAGTTTTCACAGAAATCTGGTTTTCACTGTATGTATGTATGTCTATATACACATACACATTTTTTATCCTTTTTTTTAACCAAAATATCTCTATTATAGATATTCCAGTAAAAAATATTATCAGTCTTCAAGGTATAATTAGGCTGTAACTTATAAATGATGATATATGGCATTACATCATTGTGAATAAATATTTTATTGTAATTACAGCTGTACTACCGATCATTTATCCATCCATAGCCTGGGGCAATGTAACAAAGACATTCATTTCACTAGTGAATTTGTTATTACATGAATATTACACAAGGGTTTAAATGCCAGACAAAAAAAAAATTAAAAATTATCATAAGAAATCTTTTTTACCTTCTTTTTATAAATTTTAATGTAATGAACAAATTCACTAGTGAAATGAATTATGATTTATTCTTTAAAAAAAAACTGTTGGGGAGTGCTTAAGCATGACTTGTGTAATTATGCATATTTAGTTTTGTTTATGTGTGTTTTTGGATATTTTCGTCAGTAATAAAATATACAGACTATTTATGTTTTGTACAGATATCAAGTTGACCTGTTTTGCTCATCTAAAACTGGTATAGGCTGGCAGGCTGGGATTTTTCTTCTTATTTTGCTGTGTTTATTATTTTGTTATTACTGAACCTTTTTACTTTTAGGCCACTTTTATCAAGTATAAAAAAAGGATAAAAATATGTGTATGTTTGTTTGTGTATATAGACAGACATACAGACAGTGAAAACCAGATTTCTGTGAAAACTGGCACCATTTCAAAGTCTGAAGATACATAAACAACATTAACAAGTAAGAAACAGTATTCTACAAATATTTTCTATCTATCATTATAATCAAGTATCATATTTGTTTATATAATTCAAGGCATATATATATCTCAGTTTATGATTAAAACAGTATTTTTACTTTCAAAACAATTATTATTATTATTATAACTGATGAAGCTTGTGAACATAATAGTTAATACAAAATGATGTATTACATGTTCTGCCTGTCTGTACATCTTTCAAACAATCTATTCACTACTGTTCTGAAATGTACCTGCCATTTTTCACAAATGTATTTGAAATTTGATCTTTAAATTTAACTGTCAATCTTTAATTCATTCCAAGACAAATTACAGTATACCTAACAGTCCACTGGATGCTTAAAGTTTTAGCTGTAATTCATATTCATTGTTTATAAATTATACATTTAATAAATATAAAAATAAAAAATAAATTATTTTAAAACAAACAAGTTAAAAACGAAACAAAACATTTAAACTGCTTACTCTTTGTAATTGATTAAAACTAAAAGATAAAGAGGATTCACTGGCTGTTTAAAAATAATTCTGTAATGATCTAGAACTCTAGACCAGAACAATCTGGAGTTTTGAAGCTAAAATTAAAAACAGTTCATACTTAATACTATGACGTAAGATCGTGTTTACACATTTCTTTCCACAATGTTTTGAAATCTCCTCAGTAATAGTATTAACTATTATTATTACAGGTTTGTCTTACTAACTCAATAAACTGAATAATGAGTCAGTATGGCAATACGTTTTTTTTTTTTTTAATTCAAATTATTGTTGTTGTTGTTTGTTAATACTTAATGTGTTGTTGGTTTTTTTCGATTCTAAAGTCTTAGTCGTGACAGTCAATCACTGTGTCAATCGACACTGGAGTCACTGACAGTCACACTTGTGCTGACAGAATATTACTTCCGACTTCATTAAAAAAAAAAAAAAAAAAAAATAAATAATAATAATAATTTTAGTTATCAAATATGCAAAAAAAACAGTACCAAAAATTAATTAGATTAACACTGGATTTTCATTAACATTTATGAATGCAGAAAAAAGTTTGTAATTAACAGCGAGTTTGGACACGGCCGCCATGTTTTTTGTGTCATGAATATGATGTTCATATCGTTAACAAATTTCTAAATTTTTCATTACGTTAAGAGTTTGGGTCATTATAAGTCATACCTGTTAATCGTATTTTCATAGGGCCATTTCTTCGTGGCCCTTCACTAGCCATTATTTGACAAAAAGTTATATTTTAACATCCTCTTTGTATAGTAAACATTGAACACCACTTCTGTTGATTTCCATAAACCTGTGAACAGAACAGTCTTCCCGTATGCAAATGAGAAACGATAGAGCCGGTCACTTCCGGAAAAGCAGACAAAGTGTCCGTGACGTCAGTGGGATAGTCGTTTGTAGTTAGCGCAGGCCACTTTTATCAAGTATAAATAATTTTTACTAGCTAATCAAAATAACAAAGAGCACTTTGCATGCTAAATATTTAATCAATTGCAACTGAATATGATAAATATCGAAAATGACTGATATTAAACTGGATTAAAATAAATATGTATTAACGCGCAATTTAAAAGAAAAAAATAAGAAGAACATGAAAAAGACACTATCTTGTTGCTCCCATTTATTAATATGAAATTTAAAAATAATTATATACTGGGTTTAAAATGAAAAACACATAAAAACATAAGTTTTACATACATTACATCATTTTTTAAAAATGCTTTGATTGTTTTTAATGTAATTAATCATATTTTTTATTGAATAGTTTCGAATCTCATAATAATCAAGTGCAGGAGATGCAGTTCATGGACAAATACTCACAGCAAAGGAAATCTGAAGGATGATATAGATATCCACTGCAATAGGCAAAGGTTATAAATTGAATCAAATATTTGAAGCTTTGCAGGGCCTGATAATTATATTAAAAAATGGGTATTAAATGTTTATTTTATCTCTTTTTCTTTTCTTCTTTTATTCCCCAAAATTATGTAAAACAAAATAACAATACTATAATAAATGGGTTTGGATATTTTTATTAAAATGTTATTTTATATTACACAAATGGATTTTAATTTAATAACTAGGCTAACTAAGAGAATTTTAAATATACTTTATTTAAATTAATAAATTTCATTCTATTGTTATTAATTTCTCTGTGTGTATGTGCAGAGAGGTGTATTTTTGGATGTGAAATAAAAAAATAAATAGCATTCAGAATAGGAGCTAGTTTCATGATTTAATCAACCAGGGAATAAATGTAAAATAATTACAAATATTCGTGCTCCAAATTTTTCAATCTTGTTTTCCCAATTTCAAATCTTTTAAAATATATTTACACACCGTAATGACAATTTCATTAAAAATTGTTATGCATCATAAACATTTGTTTTAAAATAAATGATGTTAAATCCAATAGTATCTATGAAAACAATTCTTGAAACTAGCCAAATCAAAAATAACGTCACATATGTAAAAATTTAATGATTTAAAAAATAAAAATAATTATTGTTCTTAGCCAATTACCAATTTATTTTATCCTTTTTATTTCATATACATTATTGAATTTCAACAACAGTAAAATATATTATAAAACGTATGTCATCGTTTCTATCAAACAAAATCTCCAATATAAGTCAAATAAAATTCTTTTTAAATAAATCAAGATTTAACAAGAAATTCAAGAATTATTGTAACCTCCTTTACAATAACAAATTTTAATTTATAAAGATACAAAATGACATTCACAAGATGTAGGTGTTGTCCAAGTTTTTCATAATCTCTTGGACCCACCTAACTATCTACCCATCAGTGTTTAGAAGTATAGTACACACATAATCAGTGTATAGTTAGTTATCAAAGTCTTGCTTGTGAATGTAATACAATGATAACAGCAGGTGATGTTTGAAATCTGCAGCTTTCTTTGATTAGATGCATCAAAGGAAAGGCAGATCTTGGTCAGCATAGTCTGTTATTTCTAAGCTGAAGTTATATATATATATATGTCGCTGGACAAGCCTCCTTATACAGCAGTAACCATCTAGCTGTCATCGGAATTGGTAAATAGGAATACTTTTGTTAGCTACGTGGATGAGACACAAAGACTGGAACCTGAAGAAATAAAATTCAAAAATAAAGAAATATACAGTCATCTATAATAATTCAGGAGTCCTGTTTTTTTGGTTGTGTTTTTTCAAGAAAGTAAATCATCTTCATCAGAATCTATCAAAATACTTAATATTTTAAAATTATTTATTTGTGTAAGATAAACCTCAACAAATTTATATTATCATAAAAACAACAAAAGTAATTACCACATGACATATGATTCTAAAAAGAGACAGGTCAGTTGTTCTTTACTAAATGAATAACGCAGAAAGACAATTAAATATTGTAAACCATGTGTCATATAAAACCACACTAGAGAGTAACTAATTTCATAGATTATTTAACACTTACCATTCTGAGCTTTTGTGAAAATAGTATCCTTCAATAGAGTTGGTTGATTTTTGGAAGCAGATATAATAAAACCCAGCAAACGATGCTCCACTGATGTCTTTTATTGTATGATCAGGAACCAAGAAATGTTCCTGAAAGTTACATCATATAATTAAGTTAATCACTTTATATCACATCAAAGCTTTTAAAACAAAAAACAGAAGCTACTAAAAACTATTTCAACTGGTTGTGCCAATTTTCTACTAAAAGACAAACATTTTTTAATATAAATCTGAAGCTACTTACTATAAGTAAGTTAGCCAATCTCTATCTATCCAAAATTTATCAAATCTATTTTATCTTGTCACAAGAAACAAATATCTGCTGTTCCCCATGACCTCCTTGGTCCTGAATTTTAATTATTCAGTAAAATTAAAATAGACATCCATCTTTAATAATATTAAAATAAATAACAATAAAATATTTAGAATTACCTTCCATCTCATGAAAACATAGTCAGTGTTTTTAAGTTCATCATAATCAAATGAATCATTGTTGAAATTTTTAGCAAACTGATAAAATGAAAGGAATTTTCCCTGCAATTCACAAATAGTTTTTTAACATAATTATAAATCAAGTCTATAAATAACATTAAACATTCTAAATAAAATTTGGAAAACATTTTTCATTAAAATGCTGATATAAAAAGTCACATATTTAGCTGAAGAATATTACCTGTGTTAAAGTTAAAATTAATAAAATTGGTGTGACTTTTTGAAAGGTTATTTCAAAATAAATAGCAAAATTAGTAATTCTTCATTAATTCTAATGGTGCAAAATGTTGTTAGTGAATAATTCAGATATCTCAGTTATTACCCAGTGCTTTCTATCGACTTCTTCATCAGCATCCCATTTTCTTGTAAGAAAAGGATGCTTTTCACTGATTATTTCACCATCAAAGAATGTTGTTAGGGTTGGAAATTCTTCTGTCAGACCACTAATCTTAAGGTAACCACAAAGGTAGGAATTAACCATATCAACGTACTGAAAATGTGAAATGAAACAGTTGCTTTTATATATATTTGAAATTTGATTTATTTTGAATCCAAGTTCTCTCATAAATATAATTAGTAATACACATTCAATTGAGAAAAATTATTGAAATTATAATATTTACAATATATTATACATATGGTAACAGAGTATTTTTTTCTATGTTTCTAAATACTGTTGCATATTAGTTATCCTACAATAAAATCTAGACATAAACTTTAACTTATAACTAAAAGTTAAAACCAGAAAAGGCGAAGAGTGACAACAGGTGAATAACCTGTAAAACAACTTCAACATCGTAACAATTGCCCTTGCTCTTCTGGTGCCCTCGAAACGTTGAACCGTTGTAAATAACATCAGTTGTTACACCTGGCTGTACTGAGTTAGCTGGAGGTGGAGGATCTAGTGGTACGGGCATTTTCGTGCCAATGTTTTACGCACAAGGAATAAATAAATGTCAAACCGGGCTTATATGTTAAATGTTTTATGATTCGCTAATATCTACATCCGATTCAAGCAAACCAATGGTTATTCAGTTAATTGACATTTAAGGAAAATGGCGGCGCCCATAGTTTCCACGATGCGGCATTCCTGGTCGTTTATTTTACCCGTTTATCACATATGTATGAAACATTTAATGAAAAATGTTCAGAATCGTTATGCACATTCTTCATTCAGAGGTATCTATTTTTAGAATAAATTTAACAGAAGTAACAAACTGATGTTCTAAATATTATATTTATTAATATCGTAATGTAACCAAAATAAGTCAGTAACCTTAAACCTTTTGTCACCAACCTCCAGTGGCTTATCCAATACTTCGTTTGCATTTTTTGACGAAAGAAAATTGTTATAAATAATCAGAATAATATTATAATAATGAAACGACAAATTTGAGAAACCATTAAATTAAACGTGTGCGATTATTACATTTTAGTAGATATTTTCGGATAAAAATGTTAGTAATAGTAAAGTAATACTAATAGTTATAGTATTAGTATGTTACGTACTATACTGAATACCGTGCACGGTGAATACCATTAACGATTAAGTACTGTGTGATGGATATACTGTTATACAGTTACAATATTATTAAATATTATTTTTCTGTTAATTTAGTTTTCAAATAGATTATTATTTAACAAAAGGGGACATTTTTTAATACTTTCTAAAAATCAAAACTGTATTTTTAAACACGAAAATTATTTTTCAGAATTAAAGAAATTCTACAAGAATGCTACAATAACAACATCTGAAGGTAAGTTTAATTTAGAATTTGTTTTCCTTGAAGCAAGTGTTTCATAATTTACTTTTAAGAGATTTCAATTAATTTGAAATAAAATTATTTTTTCACTTCTTTCACAAGTACAAGAGTACCTAATAATTTCTTTTATACTTGCACATATTTTAGGATGGTATGAAATAAATTTAGACAAAAGAAAATTGCGATCACCTGGAGGTAAAATATTCCGAGTTCCAAATGAAGCTTTGGCACTGGCTGTGGCAACAGAATGGAATAAACAAAAAACACATATCAGACGGCATACAATGCACTTGGTAAATTATTCATTTTGTTAAAGATATTTTAAAAGAAATACTGATGTGCATTCAAATTTGGAATCTGTAATTAAATTGGTAAACCAAGACAGTGAATAATTTCAGTATATTTATTATTATTTGTAAATTCATGGTGCGTATTTCCATCTTTTGATCAAAGATCATATTTAAAGTATTTGCAGCATGATTTCCATTAATATTTATCAGAACTGTTTTTAACTAGTTTTTTTATTTTATTTTTTTCAGACAGCTTTATGTAATACTGCAATAGACAATCCAATGCATCGAACAAGAGAGAATATAACTGAATCCATCATCTACTTTTTAGAAACAGATACAATTTGGTTTGTATAACTGTTTATTATAATAGTGACACAATACATTTATTTATTTATTTTTGTAATTTATTTAGTAATTAATTATTGTTGTTCATATTCAATAGTTTGTTTGACCATTTGTTAATATTTTTTAAAAACTATCATGTTTGATTTATTTAGTAGAAGTATTGTTAAACATTTCAAGTTAACGTAAAATATTTTTTATAGTGCAGTATTCAGAAAGTTCTTACCAAAGTTAAAACCAGGAATGAAAAGAAAATGTTTTATGGATCTCCAAAAAGTAGTTTAAAATTACCCAAGGATGATTTGTATTTTAACCTATAGCTTTGGTGTCCGTGAGAAATGTTGAATTTATTTCAGTTACAGATTGATAGAACCACCAGAGTTATATGAACTGATGTGCAATGAATGGGATCCTTTATTACAGTGGGCAAAAAACAGGTACAAACAAGATTTAAGAAGAATGAGTTACTATGATATTTACTTTGTCATTATTATTTTTGAAATCATCACTAATTGTATTAACTATTTTCAGTCTGTGATACAGTGACTTATTCATTTTTATTCTTCTATATTTTTTATTTTTTTCCCACTATGATTATTTAATAGAGGTGAACAATGAATATCATTTAATGTCTGAGTGATTTAATACTCCATGTTATTTTAGTTTATCACAAAATGTATTATATGTGAAATTAAGTCAAAAAATATTATAGTTAAATACTTGTAAAATCTGACAATTTTTAACTTTGTATTGTTAATACATTTAAAATATTACAGTTTTAATCCTTTCTATGTATTATTTCTAATTATTTGTACCATTTTATCACATTTTTACATGTGTTGTTGTTAGATACTTGGAAAATATTATGGTTTTCCTTATGCTTGTAACACTGATAGTTATTAAACAGACATGGCATTGAGATAGAACCTACAACAGGATTTACCACACCTGAAGTTTCACCTGAAACAGTTGAAACAATCAGACGATATTTG
This sequence comes from Chrysomallon squamiferum, assembly GCA_012295275.1. Lineage (NCBI taxonomy): Eukaryota > Metazoa > Mollusca > Gastropoda > Neomphalida > Peltospiridae > Chrysomallon > Chrysomallon squamiferum. Next base: position 16,706,710 of record CM022679.1, read on the forward strand.
CTGTCATACAGTGACTGGGCATTGTTTGGTTAGTATTTCTGCTATGTCTCTAGGCAGTATGAGGTTAAATCTTTTATTTTTAAAAATCCAGCTATGTATGTCATAGCAAAAACATTCACCTATTCACCATACAACTTGCTGCAAACCAATTTATACATCTAAATGAGCAGTATCTTCTAGCTTAAATTTTATCACAGATATCTTTAACATCTTTATAATATATGTGTTGTATAACATTTTGTTTCTTGACATTTTTGTGTGTGTGTGTAGCTGCAGACATTTAATTAATTGCATACAGTGAACATTTCTACACGGTTAAATTATAAAAATTAAATTTGTTGTATCTATCAAATAAAAATTCATAAAACTGTATATCAATTTCTGTATCAGGAAATGCATTATATTTTATGCTCCGTGTTTACTCTGTTTTAATTAATTTCTAGGTATCCATTATGCTGTTGATGCTATCAAGTCACTCATCATTATTATGGCTTTGTTGGATCGAGAAATCAGTGTTGAAAAAGCTGTCAATCTGGCGAGATTGGAACTTGAGTTCCAGGTACGATGTTTAATAAAAATTGTTTTTAAAATATATCTTTGATTGTATGAACAAATGATGGTAATACATTTAGTCTTCATCCAAGAGATTATTTCCTTTACTTCTCATTATCTATGTTACTAATAAAATACTTCAATACAAAAACCCATTCTTGAAGAAGCTCTTATATTGACATTTCCCATTTATCTTGACATTACGCCTGACAGACTGAGAATGTGCCAATGATTAATGAGTTTTTATATAGCCAATTCAAAAATATTTCACAACCTTGGGGTTTTTTCATTATCAGAAAATACTTATTTATTTTTAAAAAACACAAAAAACAGACACATGAAAAAAGAGATAAGGTCTATTTATTTCCAAAAATAGAGGTAACCTTTAATATTTAAAAACTTGAATAAACAAAATACAGTGGTACTTCAACGTACGAGTTTAATTCAATCTGTGACCAATCTTGTAACTCAATTTGCAATTTTCCCAACTGAAATTAATTGAAATACTGTTAATCCATTCCAGCCACCCAAAACCACCCAATTTTTTGTAACATGTTTTTAGATAAGAAAAACATATTTATAAATGACAAATAAAAAACAAAATAAAAGAGAATGTAAAGAAATAAATTGGGTTTGTAAAGTGTATTTATACTGGAGATCAGACACATTATTTTAACTTCTTTGGCTGGAGTTACAGCCTTTACCAACTCCTGCTTCAGTAGCTGATACTGCTAGCCAAGTTGACTACATGCACACCTCACTCATGTTTTTCTATGATTTCATGCTTTAATTCATTGGACATCATCTGTTTCTTCTTCTCAGCACTGTCCTTTGCACTCACTTTCTTACGATTCATGTAAGAGAAAAGTAATTTGACAAAATACTGCACAAAATGTGAGCACAACACAACAGAGATGCTTTCGCGGCCAGGTAACCTCATGAAGTAAACGTGAGATGTGGGATGCTGGCCTGATGTTGTGTTGTTCATTGCGCCAACAAGCAGTGGTGTATGTGAAGCTTGCTCGTAACTTGGATTTTGGCTCGCAACTTGAAGTAAAATATCAACCAAGCAACTGCTTGTAACCTGGAAATCTCAAGTTGGGGCCTCACAAGTCAAGGTACAATTGTATATTATTGTGCAAACAATTTTCCTGTTAATTAAAAACTTTAAAATATTTTCATGAAATGTTTGATTCTTCCATTGTCTCTTTATTTTTTATTTTTGTATTTTATTTTATTGTTTTTTTATCTACAGATAAAGAAATGGGGTAATGTGGAGTGGTATCATGATCTGGATCTTCATGAACTAAGAACCAGACTTTCTGCTGCTACTTTATTCATACACTGGTGTAGTGAAAACAGTTCTGTCAAGAAAAAAGCTCAGTTGTGACAAAATTGTCATAAGTGACTTTGCTTTGTATGCATGTTTATAGAGAAAGAGAAAATTAAATATAACAAGAAACTGTTTACATAACTTAAAGTGTTGAATAAATTGTTAACTTCTGAAGTTGATAAATACTTTTTGGAAAACCTGTTAATTTCAAAACCAAGAGCACCAATATTTCACTGATACAGAATTCTACTTCTGTCCTTTATATCTAGAAGGGAAAGAAAAGAATAAAAAGGATTAAATGATGTTATTGGAATTTTCTGTAAAAAATTTATTTTATTACAAGCAATTAAAGTTCATACAAAACAATAAAATAATAACTTGGAAAGAATTTATTAGACACAGGTACACTTAAAACATTTTTAAAATATTGATATTAACATCAATAAATTATTTCAGAAATGTGGATGTAAAGAAAGATATATAAATAAAGAGAGAAAACAAATACTGACAGCATTTAAAACATTTATATCATTTGTACATTAATGAAATAATAAAAAAAAAATGTTTTCATAAAAAGTATATGGAAAAATCATGTGAGAGATGATTCTATAACATTTCCCATAATATTTGACATTAGATAGCATAAATATTGTGAAATAACTTGTATTAAACATCTTTTATTTCTTGATGCACTGTCAGGTAATATTGTATAGTGGTATAAACTGTTTGAATTATTCCAAGTTGGTGACTGTGTTGGTTCTGGAACATTGGCATATAACTTTCTTCTTCTCATAGACAGCAGTTTTTAATTTTGAATCATAACCATTTCTTCTTGTGTCTATACAAGATAATGGTGACAATACATCAACCTAATCTAAACATTTACATTCAGAAATATTAAATTGCTTTTATCTGTTTTTGCTCTAAAGCCACAGTAAGTTAAATTGTTCTTTCCTATTTTCAAAAATGGCTTCATTGATGTTTGCAATTACACATGTCTTAAATTGTGTATCTTTTCATCCCTCTCTCTTTGTTCTTTCAAGTATGTTTTAATATTTAACTTTGTTTGTTTTGTTTGCTGGCTTAGTACACTGGGCCTGCACCTGTACCTGTTTCCAGCAGGTCAATTTCTTCACGCAGATGATCAATGAGATGATTAATTTCAGCCACTCTCGTCCGATTTCTACGGATTTCTTCCTCCTCATGAATTTTATCCACCATGTTTTTCAACCACTGATTTACCCTGGTTACCATGTCATCCTCTTTGTTGTCTATTTTCAGAAGATGAACATCATGAGATGAGGTCACTGCATTGTTAATTGTGTCTTTATCCACAAATAGCTGAAACAAATTAGTAAAAGTATTGAAATTAGTTTTGCAATTATTTTCATGGACTGCCTGCTTCAAAAAAGTCAATGTACTTTTTGATGATAGATATGCCTTGTTATCTCAGGAAATGATCAACAGTTAACTAAAATATTTTCCCTAAACTAAAAAATTAATCTCAAATCTTACAACTCTGATGTCTTCTGGTACTTCTTTTTCATCAACCTCATTTTTGATAACTTTCTCAAGAGTTATCATGGCCATCTCCATCATGGTCTCATGATGTAGATTCTCAAGATCTCGACATTGTGTTAAATATCCCTGAACAGTCTCTATAAACGTGGACACCAAGTCTTGCATGTTCCTCTCAAAGTCTTTTATCACTTCCTGAAATAAATTGTTATTATTAATACAAGATTTATTTTTGAAATTATCAAATAAAATAATGAATAATAATGCTGATAACGTTAAAAGTTTGTTTTATAAATCACTTCTAAATGCTGATCTGATCAAATTAGTGCTCCCTATTCTATGATTCAAGTTTCTTCTTTCATCAGATAAAAATTAACTAATTACCTGTATCATACCATATCATGTCCTATGCTTAACATCACAAAATAATTTAATTTAAAGTTTCCAAAACAATTTATGAAATAAGAATTGAAGCAAAACAAAAACAGAAAAAAAAACATAAAACAAAAAATTAACAAATAAATTCAGAAACTATTTTAACAAATAGATATTAACTAATTTTTAGTTTAACTCTTTTTGATACATGATTAAACCGAACCTCTAACTGATCAACCAGTTGTAGTTCCAGTCCCATCAGGTTGTCCCACAATTCAGTTATCTTCTGTTGATAATCATGCAACACTGTTTCAACATTTGTGTCTGTCATATGTACAAGTTTCTCAAATGTCTGTAAAAAAAAAAATTCAATTATTTACATTTATTCAAAATAGAGTGACAAGTCGCAAATCTGAGTTTGATAAATCTAATCACTGATCTTTGTAAAGATTTAATTTTTTTTTTTTTTTTTTTAATTGCCTCAGCTATTGTTATTTCCAACATATTGCCTTCAAAAGAAATGCTACATTTTTCTATTAGTGGAAAGAAATTTCAAGTGCTCCATGTTTTAGACAGGAAAGCTCATACCAAACTGTCTGATACCAAAATCTGGAAAAGAAAATACCCTGGTTGGTGCAGATTGAGCCAAGACACACTAAACTACAACAAGCTGTCTCTAATATATCTTAAACTTGTATTACCCAAGCTTTGCAACTATCATGTCTGCTGAGGCATTTTATCAATCACTCAAGGCCTTGTTAAAAATAAATAACAATGACTGGCGCAAACTCAGGCTTGCTAATGTCTGTGTTCAAATGCACTGACAGACGAAGGAATGACCAAACATTTTCTAAGAAGATTTGATGCTGGAGCCTAATGAAACTAACCTGTTTCTTTTCTTCCAAGAAAGTCTCAATGGTCTTCATCCCAACAATTTTGTTTTGTTTCTTAGCATCTTCAATGCATTCCCAGAAACTGGCCACCTCTTCATTTCTTTTCTCATGCTCCTTGAGACCATATTTGAAAATTTCCAAACAGACTGCATTAAACTTCTTTCCATAAGTATGATTGTTACGGTGCAAACAACTTGGTAAATGTTTCATAGTGAATGTAAAAATATTTTTAAAAATGTCAAATTAAAAGTAATTTTTAAAACAATTTTTTAGAAAATTTATCTGAGATATATGCTAGTATGAATTATAATCATTATCAGAATGTTAGTGTTTTTTCCACTGAATTGATGATTTAATGTCTGAGTAATGAGAAATTTACAATGAGGCTCGAGAAAATTCACAACACTGAATGAACATACGATAAACACTTCAGTTTAGTAGTAATGGTTATTAGGTTTTAAATATATAATTTTTTCAAAACAAACTGTGAAGCCCAGTGGGCAATTTTTATGGATTATGGCAAGAAATCTATAAACTCTTGCTTGGAATGAATGAAATTCTTGATTTTGTCCTTCCATTCACTCATGTTACTCTGTTTCTTACTCATTCCTTCTGTCCCCTCTTTTTTTTTTTTTTTTTTTTTTATTGTTTTCATCTTTAACTCACTTTCTTGAAATTAAAAAGTATCTATATAAAAAGGATATTCATCAACCATTTCTTTAATTTGAGGCATCATGTTCAGTTTCTGGCCTTCAGAATCCTCAGCATACATACTGTTAAACAAGGTGGAATCATTCAGGTGTTCTACATAGGCAGCCTTAAACAAAAAATATATATATATATATATCAGTAACAATTCAAAATTTTAAATAAAAGCTGACAAGTCACAATATAATGTATGGGTTTAAACAATATTTAGTATAAATGTCTTAATTACTGATATACTGACTTCTTATTGGTTGTAGGGTATAATTATTATTCTAATTCACTATATTTGTAAGAATAAATCTGTTTGAAGCTTTCCTAAAATAACCTGTATCACAAGGTAAAAATTTTGAAACACATTTCATGTTATTTTATCAGTAAATTGTTAAATATTGCCTAATATAATCTAATTCAAACCTAAAAGTGTCACAGTTATATAATCATTAAATAATCCAATAAGACTATTTTCACCTTGTGAAGTTCAAGTTCTTTTTGTTCACTTTCAAGCTTCTCCTGCAAGGCTTCAGCCTTTCTGTCATTATCAAGTCGTTCTTCCATTCCCAGTTGGTATTTCTCATAGGCTGCATTTCTCTACAAAAAAATAAAATATAAACATATATGTATTAATATATACACATACATAAACATAAATAAATATACACACTTATACATAAACAAATAAATATTAAATACATAATACATACATACAGATGCACATACACATGCGCAAAGACTTTGTTACAGTAGCTAAAAAAAACCAATCGATATCATTTTGTCATTAAATAAACCTTTCAGAAACCTACAGAAACTAAGAGTTAAATATTCATGTTAGTAAATATCTTACTTTGTGACTGAATTATTTATTTACATAAGTTTAAAAAAAAAAAACAGTTCCTGTTATCCATATAACCAGATACTAATGGAACACCCACATATAAATGAAAATACTGTAAACTAGAACAGCCACACTAATGAAATGACACACTTTTTAAATGTAAACTTCCTTCAAACACAAATATCATTCAGAATAAAAATAATACATTTTTGTATCCATACTCACTGATTGTTCATCAATCAGCCTATAGTCGAGAAACTCCAGATTAGGTAAATATGCAATAACTTTGAGTTTGTACAAATCCATTTCTTCAAACTGATTACCACTCATGTTGAGTGTCTTCAGTTTCTTGAACCTTCTCAAGTAAGATAGCTGTAAATTTAAACTTATCTTTAATATATGAGAAAATTGATAAGCAAATTGTAATATTGTAAATGGATGAAAACAAAAATGCTGGTGTCGATTATTTTCTGTTTTGTTTTACTTGTCAATCATTCTTTGTAATAATTCATATAAATAAATATTTAAACAGATGTACTTTGATTACACCTTTATTGTGTTAAATAAGAAAATCGTACTGGGCTTATATACAAATATTCCATTTAATGACATTTATCAAACTCAACTTTATTCTAACTGAAACTGATAATAGTCATGTAATATGTTTCAGAAATTAATAACTCACTGCTCTGCAGTATCAACCATTACAGTTAGAACTTTTTTTTAACCTAGTCATAATACAGCAATGAATAAATAATTGGATGATCTTTCAGTTCAAAGATTTACAATAATGTTAAATACATAAATATTTATTTATTCACAGATACCCACACATACATGCATTTACTGAGAAACATTGCATCATTTTTACTTTTATTGAAAAAGAAAACTTCATAAACCTACATCTTTTTCAAGTTCTTTTAGGTCATTGTTGCCTATGGAGAAGACGTGAAGACTGACAAGTTTGTCCATGTTCTCCACACAGGAGATTCTGTTATTGTACAAAGTGAGGTCTTCAAGTTTTGTAAGCTTGTCTAAACCCTGAATGGCCTCAATATTGTTGAATGATAAATCTATAATGAAAAAAAAGAAAGAAAATGACATGAAAATGTAAAACAAGCTAACAATAGAACACGTGATTTCCAAATAAATTATAACTCTTTGGTGTGTCTCTTGAATAGTTCTGTTCTCTAACAGACAAATCAAGCTATGATTAAAAAATGTTTGTATGTTTGTGTGTGTGCAGACTCATAATGATTGTGTGTTACTAAGTATGAAACTAATTTTAAAAACTTACCAAGCCAAACAAGGTGGACAAGTACATCTAAACCTTCTATCTTTTCAATAATGTTGTTATCTAACTGTAGCTTCACCAGTGATGTAAACTCCCATAAATTATCAATCTTCAAAATATCTGAAAACAGTATTTGACACATGTATTCTGTGTTTGTCTGTATTTGTGTGTTTATTATACATAATATATATATATAAACTTCAGCTTTATTGTTTATACATTGACATTTCAGAATTTTAAAAAGTTTTTCAAAGATAGCTTAAAAATATTAATGGTTCATAAAATTAAATAATAAGTGATAGATACTAAAAAGTTATAAATGAAGAAATGTCATATATATTTGCACAATTTTTCTTAAAATATTTAAATATTCTGTGTATTAAGTAAGACTGATGAAAAGAAAATATCACTCTTTATGCAACCTCGTTAACTTCTTATTTTGTCATACTTTATAACTAACAAAGATTGGCCAATATTTGAAAAATTTATTAAGCCTATTATACTCATCATCTAATCAGATATACTCTAATTGTATTTTAACTACAATAATTAAATTTTAACAATACTTTTGAAGTCTAATCTCAAAGATTTCACATCTCCAAAATCAATGCCTTCCTGTTTTGCTATTTTCCCTGCTTCATCTTTAGGTCCCTGCTCCTCCACTGCCTGCTGGAAGCATTTCCTCATCAATTACTGATGGCTCCACGGTGTCATACAAACGACTCATTTTACTGAATTTGACAATTCAGTCACTAGTAAAATAAAATAATAAATTATAATGTTAAACGTACAAATTTTCTAGAAAATAAATAATATAAGCCAGTGCCTTTCTAATGTTACACCAGTACAAAATAATAGTAATAGTAGTAGTAGTAGTAGTAATAATAATAATAATAATAATAATAATAATAATAATAATAATAATAATAATAATAATAATAATAATAATAAATGAATGAATGAATGGATTAATTAATTAATAAAAAAAAAATCGGTACTAAAGTATGCTAAAGAAAATAATAAATAATTTTTCTCTGGCTATTACACAAAATGTGTTCCGAAATCATGGCACCATCGAAGTTGAATCTTCGACTCGAAGTACCGGTATTGGATTCATTTATTTATTTATTTTTAACCTCTCGTTTCAAAACAAAAAGAAGAAGATAAAAACTTAATTTAATATAGCATATAATAACAAAAATATGGTCACCAACATTTTTTTAAATAATGAAATGCTGAATAACTGTGCCTTTGATACGTGTAAAAGCAGTAATATTCCTTGCTTTAATATAATCAGCAAAAGCGTCTAGTTGATATGGAAACTAGAACTTCCGTGTTTATCTGATGTCGGCAATGTTCGTATGGTGTCGGAAATTATCGAAAGTTCGGTATATTACGGAAATGAGTTTTATTTTTTGGTAAAAAATGGCGACTTTCTTTGGACACGGAAACCCACTCTCCACCACAGTGGGTCAGCTTATAGGTAGGTTATGTTTGTTTTTGTGCACATTATATCGCAGCTTTATTGTAAATATATATTTAATATATATATAAGGTAATGACTTTACTATGTTTACACGATATGTCATTTTTGTTCAATCAAAAACTGAAAAAATAAAATTATAAAATAAATTTAAAAATTCTTGACTTTAATTTTACACATATATCTTCAAATTTTTGACATGTTCTTTGCTTTTGTCGTGTTTACATATTTATTATGCTGTCAGTACAAACTGCTGGAAATATATTTTAGAATAAAAGTGCATTAAACAACGATAAGACATCAAGTAATAGTCCATCGTCAATAAATTCTAAAACTGAATAATCATTACACTTATAATTATATTACCTTTACTAGTTATTAGATTTCACCTGAATAATAAGTTATTATTTAAATTTTATTTATTTATATATTTCTTTATACTGCAAAATAATACAAATAAAAATTACACAGAGTAAACGACATAAATCCTTATATGTAAACTCACCTCCAAAACAGTTGTAAAATAAATATTTGCTCGAGACATCTCGACATATTTTAACGTCCTTATTTTTTATTTTTTTTTATTATTATTATTTTTTTTTTTTTTTTTTTTTTTGAAGGAACATATATGAAAGACAAAAACATCTGACAATATATATTGAGCTGAATTTATCAACAAATGAATGAATGTTTAATGATACCACATTTTAATACTGACTGTCAATCATTAAATGTCAGCCAGATATATTCATGTGCGATAGTAAAGCCACTGCCTTCGTTGCTTGGTCTACACTTAAGAATCAGCAACAACAGTTTTTTTTATAAATGTTTTATTCATGGGTCTCTAGCTTTGAAAAGTACTCACTGGGGAGGACTGATATTACAATTTATCAGATCATCAGTGAACAATAGTTACAGGTAAGTAGAATAGCTTATGAAGGGATAAAACATGACATTACATTGCTGGTTCTGATCAGCATCATAAGGATTATTTATAAAAAGTGTGTTTGTAAGTGCATTAAACCTACTTGAATTTCAACAATAGTAAGTAAGAGTTTTCATAAATGGAATGTTTGTTAAGGAGTGACCTATGTGTATTATGTATTTATGTTGTATTGTTTATTTGTACAGAAAGAGCTACAGATGGCTCACAACCATCAGAAAATTGGGCTTTGTTTATGGAAGTATGTGATGTTATTAATGAAACTGAAGAAGGGTAAGTGATTGCTTGAATGTACATTTTTATAAGAATAGACTGTTCTACTTTGAAAACGAAAATGTTTGTCTTTTTTCTTTTCTTTTTTTCATTGTAAATTATAACAATAACTGGATGATTCTTTTTATTTCATATTGTTAATAATCTGGAGTAATAATAAGTAAGACTGTTTGATCTCGTATTTTACATGGTTTTGGTGTTTTAAATAAATTGTCAAATTAATTTCTGTAGTTCTTGATGTTTTCCTTTTTTAATTTTTTATTTTATTTACTTATATGTTATTATTTTAATTTTTATTTATTTTTTCATTGGTTATGGGATCCAGTATATTCATATTGTTGTGTAATATATTGTAGAAACGTGAATGCAATTATTAATGTACTTTATCAACAGACCGAAGGATGCTATCAAGGCTATTAGAAAGCGTTTGCAGCAGAATGCAGGAAAAAACTCCACAGCTGTTATGTACACACTCACAGTAAGACAACAGTTAACATCTGTTCACATTAATTTTTTATTTTGTTTTATCGATTTAAAGTGTTAATGTGAAATTAAATAATACTCATACTGGAGATCATAATTACTTTTTTCATATCTTATAAATTCTGTGTTTTGTTAATATAATAAATAGAATGTAATATTTAAATATTCTGTTAATGTAAAATTTAATAATTTTGAAAGTCATGTTTTATGTTGTCTGATTATTCTGTTTTGTTTCAGCAACTTGAAACTTGTGTAAAAAATTGTGGTCAGAGGTTTCACGTACATGTCATGAACAAAGATTTTCTTCATGAGCTCATCAAAATAATTGGTCCCAAAAATGACCCACCTCAGATTGTACAGGAGAAAGTCCTCAGTTTAATTCAGGTAATATATAAAGATTTATTATAACATTTATATATTAAGGTAGTTTACATTAAAGTATTAATTAAATAAAGCACTAATTAAATACAGTTTTAATACTTCATAAATATAAATATTGAGAAGTATCAAGAGCTAATACTGAATGTTTTTTCAAATGTTTATTTTAATGACTTAATTTTTCTTCAAACACTGAGTATGTAAAGATTACATGAATGTTATGTTTATGTAATCTGATAATAGTGTTTAAATTGCAGACATGGGCAGATGCTTTTAAAGGTCTCCCTGACTGCAAAGAGGTGGAGAAGGTTTACCAGGAGCTGAAAATGAAGGGTATTGAGTTCCCAATGACAGATCTTGATCACATGGCACCAATCCACACTCCTGCTAGGGTAATGTTTACAGCTTCACACTTTCATTCATTCAGAATCATAAATATTCAGTAACAAGACATAGAATTACATTCACATATCTCTTGTCATACATATTCAGTAACACAACATCTAGGATAACATTTATAGATTTTCATTTGATTTCCCAGCATCATACCTATTCATTTATAAGTTAGTGAGAGAGGAATGCTTGTTTAATGTTCACAGTAATAATCTGATAATACAGTTGTCTTAATAAGTAAATATGTTAATACCAATTGTGGATATAAACTTCTATTTCCTGTATCAAATGTTGATAAGAATTTCTGGAGCATAAAAAATCCCAAGAACAACATCAGACTTATTTTTACAATCATAAGGTTTCAGGTAACACTTTAACTTTCCAAAGCTGAATCTACAAACACTTGATATCAGTGTTTAAAAATATTTATTGTTGTTGGATTAGAAAATGTTGTAATTTTCAGAGTGTACCAGAATCTAATGGATACAATAAACCATCACCACAAAATCGTGTAAGTGAATATTTTGTGACATGCATGAATCACTGATATTTGCAGTTATGTTTGTTAAGAAAATGTTTCTTGAATATTTATAATATTAAGGTTTGCTTTATGTTTAAAAAATTTGTTTATAAATATAAAAGATACAAAACAAAGGATCAACATAATTATATATTATAATAACTTCAACACTTTTTCATGATATTCTTAAAATATAATTTTATATATGTTATGTCTTCATTCATAGGGAGGCACAGACTGACATATCATGAAATTACTTAAAACTGGTTTTAATCTAGTCAAGTAAAATATTTGGGAAAAAACAAACATTAAGCAGATTTCACTTACCTCTGTAATATGTAATTGAATATTTTACTCAGTTAAAATTATTACTTCACACACAGAACTATTTCAGATAAACTATTCCATTTATTTATATTTAAAAACTGAATTATATATTTCAATTAAAAACTTCTCCAGCCAATCACAGTTTTTATAATCATAACATAATTTTAGGACTGTCAAATAAAATTGACCTGAAAATAGTGATTTTCTTGTAATAGAAGAAATGTAGAGAGTTTTATCAAATTATGACACAGGTAACACTAACATTATTGCAAATCAGTGATATCTCTTAAATAAAATAAAAAATAATAATAATAAACTATTAAAAGAGAAAGAATGATGAAAATATTACTGAAATATAACAGTTTTTATCAAACTGTTAACAAATGTTTTTCTAAAATGCTTAGTAATGTTTATCAGATTGTTAACAGGATGTTAGATACGGTATTGTAACAGATCCTCTAGTTTTCCTAATTAAATTGTTTGCAGGTTCCAGACAAGCTATTATGATAAATCTGCAAATGTCACTAAGACAGTAACATATATCAAATTTTTAATAGATGGTTAAACAATGATTATGGCATATATTATAAAATAAGATTGCTAGAAAATGGGTGATGGACAAATGCATAAATGTCACTAAAACACAATACTGTTTATTATATTGTTAACCGATGTTTAGACATATTAAAATATAGGAGTTTTTAATAAAATTGTTCACAGGCTGTCAGAGGAGGCACAGTGCCTGAATCACACAGTGTGCCAATACAAGGGTCTGTGATGCCTACAACAGAGCAGCAAGCCAAACTTCGACGAGAACTTGAAATTGTGTCTGGTAATGTCAGAGTAATGTCAGAAATGTTGACTGAACTGAACCCTAACAGTGTAGACCCTTCAGATTTGGAACTTTTACAGGTTTGTGCATTAAACCAGATACAGTCCAATTACAGATACTATCTGAAATCTTAACACTGGCTCAGATGTAATTTAGGTTTAAATGAAAAGTAATAAAATTTGCAGGTGTGCAGATTAGAGCATAAAGTTAATTGAAAAGATACAAAAATGCTTGGTTGTTATATTGCTGATTCTGAAAAAAATAAACAATAAAATGAATAATATTGCATGTAGAAGCTTTTAATTAAAATAATGCAATTCAGTTCATTGTAAAAATGAACTTTGATAGAAACTGTTTTGAAAACAGTTTTAAAGGAAATGTAAAATACATATTTTTGTTTCAGTGTTTAGAGGTTAGATAAAATAAACTAATAACTGGTCATCAGCAAATAGTGTATTTGTCATTGATAACAGTTTTCAGATTTCTGATAGTGCGGGCTGAAAACAAAAATTCTGTGCTTTTATTTATGTTTCAACATAGCTTGGTGGTCTGTATATTTTTTTCAGCCAATTTCATATGAATTATATTTCAGTTCTAATACTGATTTAAATTACTACCATCCTGTTGGCTCTTTCTGTACAGAATGTGACAAATGTGTAAAAAGATTGTTTGGAATTTTAGTTTATTTTGAATTGTTACTTTCAGGAATTGAACCGAACTTGCAGACAGATGCAGTCGCGAATTGTTGATCTTCTCAGCCATGTTGGTACAGAAGAAGTCACAAGTGAGCAGGAAGTTTTATATGTTTTTGATTTGTGTTAACTTCTATTAAATTTATGCTTATTGTCATATTTTGAAACATTGATGCACTAAAATAAATTTAAAAAAACCCAATTAAATATGTACAAAAATTTATCTGAACTGTTAACAAACTTATGAACACTTTATATTGTATTGTTAACAAATTTTGTAAAGTTCTTTCTAGAAACAAATAGAACAGAGACAACTTTACATATATGAATGTTTTCTTGTATGCCAACATTTGTGAACTTTTGAGTTGTAACTGTAATCACAGTTTATAGTATTGTTGTCTAGAAACACACAAACAAGTCTCTTTTAAGGAAACAGAAGTTTGTTTTAATTGTTTTCAATATACCATATACCCTTTAGAATCTTTATGAATAATTGTTTTTTCTTTCAGATGAACTGTTGAGAGTAAATGATGACTTGAACAATGTATTTCTGCGGTATGAAAGATTTGAGAGATACAGAACAGGTCAGGCGGGCACACCAGACCAGACGCAAAGTAGTCAGCCTGTCATCTCGTCAGAAAACGACCACTTGCCACCATCATATGATCAGGTTTGTCAGTTTATCTGTGTTTTAAATTATACACTGATATCTCTGTGATAAATTCAAGATTCACGTATCTTCCACATATATGTGAAATTTTGCAAATTGCAAACTTGGTTAAATATTTTAAGATTTACAACTCAGCGTTTAGAAAAAGTTTTTAATTTGAGCATTAAAAAAATATATACAAGTATATAATCAGCTTCATTCTGAAGGAAATTCAAGAAATCAAATCCAGTATTAGTGGTTTTCCATTAGAGTTACTGTTACTGCTCTGTTCAAGACATAAAATAAAAGTGACAATTTGAAAAGCATAATTCTAATAAAATGATGCCTTCTGTAATGACAGTGAATGAAAGAAAAGATAAATCTGAAGTAAATTATATACTCTTATAATATCTGATAATAACAAAAGTAGTTTTAATTTTTTTTTAGCATTGTTATTTTTTTTATTTTTTTATTATATACTTCAGTTAGCCAATTATTTTCTCTTGATAATTAAAGTTTGGAAGTACAGTGTAAACACTTTTATAATAAGTTCTAAAGAATTACTATTATTATGAATATTTTTTAAAATACTTTTGAGTAATTTGCTTTGTTAGTTCAGTCAATTTAATTACTTATTAATAGTGGATAATGTTTAACAGTGTCCACATACTTTTTATAATTTATCAGTTCAGATTATACCCTCCAACACATATCATTAGTTCAGGCATTTTTCACTCTTTATTAATGGTGGAGTAATATTTAACAACACCCACCTGTTTGTAGTTTATCTAACTGTTGTTATGTCAATTTAGGTTATATCCTCCACACATGTTGGAGGACAGGTATGTACTATGACAACTTGAGTATGGTATACTCATTTTTATTTATCTTTCTTTCATTTCACTCCTTTCATTTTTAGTTGGTGCTTTCTTTGAAGACTTCATTTCCTGTGTTTATTTCCATGGCAGTCTGTTTGCAGTATTTATTATTATGGCAGGGTTTTATTGCATGGGAAAAAACAAATATAATTTTTTCTTATGAAAGAGTTCTGTATTTTTGTTTAGTGACATGATAATAGATAAAATATTATTTATAGGACATTGGATAATCTGCTGAATGAATTAATTGTCTAACAGTAAATACTAATATACTTTCATACAAACATTTTAAAAGTTTCTAATATTTACTATAGTTGGTAAAGGACCTAATAACATATTGATTCTATAAAAGTCAAATCATATTTTTACTAGTTAACTAAATCACTGGTCATTGTTAGCAGATTTTCTGATTACATAAAGAATAAATGTGTTTTGTTTAATGACAACTCACATATTACTATTACTATATGATTTTTATATTATAATTATTAGTTAGAAATGAAACACCCTACCAGCTTTCCACTAGCAACAAAATATCTTCAATGTGTACCTTCCCAGAGAAGTCAATCACATACCATTATGTTTGATAATCCACCTTTAATGTAAGCTATTTGCAAAGAATAAAAAGGTTTTTATAATCAGCTTTAACCGTTTGGGCTTTAACATTCAGAAGACATGCACTATAACCACTGAGCTACAGACAAGTGCTGGCAAATTCTGAACAGCAGTTTTCTTTAACTTTGTCTCAGTTCATTGCATTAAAATCAAGTGTTGTTTAGACAGTTACACACAGTTTTTCCAAAATATAATTGTGTCTACCCATCATGTATGAAGTTACTGAAAAGCAATTGTTACATCCATTTATTCTGAGCATACTCTTGAAAACTATAGTACAGAAAATGTTAACAAAACAAAACAAAAAAAATACTTGAATATTTTCTACTACTTAATCTTATGCCTGACTACCTATGAAATATGATCTAATCTCTAGCAGAGGGATCACTTGACTTAGAAAATAGTTATTAAAGGGAACTGAAAAATATCCCATTATATGATTGATTTTTCTGCTAAGTTACCAATCTCTAAATTAGTGGTTATTTGTAGAATTAGTTATAACTTATAATAACTAAAGTAAACCTTTTCTAGAAAATACTAGTATTACCTAACACATTTTTTAAACTGTTTTGGTAAAATGGCCACATCTACTACATCTGTGTCTTCTTTCTTCTGTTGATTTAAAAAAAAAAAAAAAAAAAAAAAAATTAAAACAAAGTGGTATCGGCAAACCATCTAAATTTATAATTTAGTGCTTTGAATGCTGTTACATAATCTCTTGTATGTAATACGCTGCCTACTGTTTATTTATTGTTAAAACGAAAAGTAAAGTAAAAGCAAATAAATTAAAAATCTTTGTTTATAAGTATGTCAGTTTTATAGTTTCAGAATTGACTACCTGATAATTTACATGTGGATTAATGTTTTTATGTTATTGCTATTACTGCTTTTGTTGTTATTGTTATTACTATTATTATTATTAATACTACTATTATTTTCTGATATTTTTTCTCTATGTGTGTTTGATTTATTTTGATAAATATTAACATTTTCATCCACACAAAAAGCCTAAATACCAGTAATGAAACTTAATCAGGTATGTGTTCATTTAGATGTATATAAAATAATAATAATAATAATAATAATTATTATTATTTATTATTATTATTAAAATGTAATTATTAACAGTTTACAAATTAAAACTTTATTATTTATAATTTATACTTAATCAGGTTGAAGCATCTAGTAATCCTACAGTGGGAAACTTGATAGATCTGGGAGATGATCAGAGTTCCACTAGTAATGTCACATCTCAGTTTGCAGGATTGAGTAAGTTTTTACCATTGAACATAACAAATAGCTTTGTAATTTTGTATAATGAGCAAGCTTTTAACTATGTTAATAAAGAGTAGATTTTATCTTTGTATGTAGTGACTAGGTATTTATTTCATGTAAATTTTGTAGGTTTTTAATTTTATAATGGCTAGGTTTTTAATTGTGTTTATAGATAGTAGGTCTTTAATTACATATAGGATAAGCTGGGGCATTTCTGGCCCCTAAGGTATATTATGACTTACAGCCACTATACTGTTCTGTGCAGGCTTCTGGAACTTTGTTGATATAAAGAGAACCTTCCTATCTCTCATTAAAACAAAGGTTGTAGGTAATCAGCCATTTACATGTGAAGTACAGTGGCCATGAAAGTAGTGAAAACAACAAGGTTGTAAAAAAAAGTGCATTTTCAGGTTTCAAAAGTGAGTGTTATTTTAATTTAGTCCTATAGACATAAGATTAGTGGTAAGTTATAACAGGTAAACATATAATCAATTATTAAGTTCAGCAGAAGAAACTTGATTAATATGTGATAATTAGGAAAGGTGTGTATGTTTTATTTTACTCCACCACTTGGGGCAATTCTGGCCCTCATGCATGGGGTAAATCTGGCCTCCATGTATGGTGGTGAAATCAATAGTTTTTGCACTGATACATTCCATTCTGAGTTTTATTCAAGTTCTTTGAAACAAATGAAAGTCCACCATCTGTTGGGGCACATTGTCAAACTTCAAATCAAATCAAGAGAATGAGGTATGTTGAGGCGTTGACAGAAGAAGAAAGTGTCAAGAGGTATGAAGAAGAGTTAGCAGAGAAGAAGAGGAAGGAGGAAAAAAAGGCAGAGGGAGCAAAGGTGAGAGAGGGCCAAAAAAAAAAAAAAATAAAAGCAGATACCAAAGGTAAAATGGCAGCTCAATTTGAATGTTACAGCAGAAATGGTGGATGTGTCAAAGAAAATGTTGGTGGTGACGAGTCTGAACTAGAAGACAGAAGTGTAGTAGATACACAAGAAAAATCTGAACTCTGTGGCAGTTGATGATGGCATGAATTCTGATGAGTTCATAGGATGTGATGATCCTTGCACAAACCTCAAAATCCCAGCTGCTTGGACTTGAAACATATTGTATTCTTGTGTGATATTTGTCAAAGAGTCTAGTTTATTGAAGTTTTGAATCTGATTTCTGTTATGATAAAGACTAATTATCATTAGCAGTAAACAATGATTACATAGCAATAATCAGTACAACAAATTTGAGGACCAAAATACATCATGAATTTGGAGGCCAGTTTTACCCCAAATCAACAGTGCAGATCTGGCCCCTGACAACAATTTTTTAACCTGGTTCCCATTTCAAAAGTATAAACACTGTGCATGTAGTGTGTGTATTTTGAAGCAGAAATAGATATACTACACATTATTCACTCCATTTTGTTGTTTCCTTTTGTCTGTGAAGCAGTAGATGAGGTTGAATAGAAAAGGGGGCCAGAATTACCCCCATCTTACCCTATAATGATGTAATGAACAGGGTTCTTTACTTTTTAATATATATATATTTTTTTGTTTGTTTGTTTGAATATATTAAAAATGGATGTGAAATATTGTATTAAATAATAAAAATTGGGTTCTTTTGGATTTTATATTTTGATATTTTTTATTTTATTTTATTTTTGTTGAGTAAATTTTTTTAAATTTACATTCATTTTAAAGATCATTGATGAAATAATGTCTTTAAACTGCTATATTTTTGGAGGAGGGTTATTTTGTTTATAATTGAGCGATATTTCAAAAATTTCTAATTTAATAGAACTTCTTAACCGACTGCTGATCACTTTTGTTTACAGTTGAGCAGTCTATCAGTGACATATGTAACCTATTGTTTGTTATTAATACTACATATTTAAGTATGGCACTGTTTTTAAATCTGTTTGTAACGTTTGTTTGACAAGGTGTATCGGCTGTTAAGAGTACATTAGGCACGAAGCACACACCACCAGCAGCCGCAGCTCCAGCCCCAGCCCCAGCCCCAGCACAGCCACCTAAACATGAAGAAGATTTTGACATGTTTGCACAGTCTCGACAGTCCTTTGATCAGAACAAAAAGAATATAGCGTGAGTTTGAGTGTGTTTTTTTGTATTATTATTATTATTATGATTTAATTCTGAAAGTTGAAGTTGTTTTATGATATGTTCTTGGCAAATGTTCTGAACAGTAGTAAAATGATCAATTTATCAGTTTCCTTTTAGCTTTCATTGTATGAAATGACATGAGTAAAAAAAAAACAAATTGGGAGCTTCATGCATCCTCATGAGCTTGTTGTTTTATCATCAGTCTTTATTATTAACAAAGACTGGGTCCTTGTATTAAATAAAATAAACTGAAATTAATTTTAAAAAAATGTTGTATGTTTGTGCTTTCTAACAAAAATAAACTTTAAGCATGTTATGTTATTGAGTGTGTTCTTCTTGCCTCATTTGTAAATAAGTAAATAATAATAAATAAAATTTACTGGTTTGCTCAGATGGTGTGTGGGTTTGTTTCCCAGCTACATAGCAAATTGCTTTCTAAAAATAAAATCAGTTTATTTAAATCTTTGTTTTAGTGAAGTGACTTACACAAACCAACAAGAAGATCAAGCAAGAGCAGGTTTGGGAGTGGCTGTTAATACACGTGTTCAAGGAGAAACTTTAAATGTAAGTTGTTTTTCTTGTTTTCTTTAAAGTTTATTATTAATATGAAATAAATTATACCTATTTTGTAGAAAGACACACTCACAAAAACATATACACACACATGCAAATATATTTTCTTAATTATTATTATTTTAATTTTTTGCGTCTGTGTTTTGTCAATGACAGCATAACAAAATACAGAGTAAAATAATATTGATAGTAATATATACAAATTTAACAAAAGGTAATTAAATCTTTATTTATACAAGCCATATTGCTTTAAAAAAAATTCTTTGTACACTGAAAAGATTTGTTGGTAGCAAAATAATGAAACAATAGCAGAGAGTTTCTTTTTTAATTATGTTATTTTAAAACAAATTCTTGATACTCTATAAAACATGATTTTTACTGCATACTTACATTATTTACACATATAAGTTTTTGTTTCTTGTTCCTTAGGATGCTCAGGTGCTTGAGGTAAATTATTATTCACTGGGTTTTTGTAGATTAGTTAAAAAAATATTTTTTAATATATATACATTTTTAATAACCTTCACACATAGGAAATAGAAACCACTTAATACAGAACAGTGACCCCAGTGAATGATGTTTTACTGTTTTGTGTGTTATTTTATTTTTTACATTAAGTTCATTAGTTTTTAGTCTGATTTGATATTGTGTATCATCTTACAGCTGAAATACAAATTTGTCGGCTTCTTATAAATAGTCACCTTGATTGTGTTTTAAGATGTTTATATTGTATGTACCACAGTTTTATATGCATATAACAAAATTTGTCTGATATATGTTTAGACTTAAGAAGTCTCTCAGTTATTGTAATATTCTTGTTTGTAAAACTAGTAATCATAATTACTTCGCTTTCATAAGCAGTTTTATTTTCTAGAATTTTCTTGGAATTGTCAGTGTCAGTTTATTTTGTTATTAATCTATGAAATTTTCAACAAAAAACATAGTTATTTTAAAACATTGTGCCATTATTATTGATTTTACTTCCAGTATTTTCCTGTAATAGTTTTTATTTGTTTATTTAATTTTTGTTTTACATTTTTTTTCCACAAACAATTTTTATTATTTTATATTGCAAATGTATTTTGTTTGTGTGAGTGGGTGTGTGCACATGCTTACAAGCATATGTATGTATTTCTGAATTTGTGGGCGAGAGAGGGGGAGGAGGGAAAATGAGAGGTTGAGAGAGATGAATGTTAACTGATTTTAACCATCAAAACTATCAAAGAAAAAGTATATGTGAACAAAAACAAATAGAAATTTTATTATTTTAGTATATTTTATAAAATTAAGAAATAAAATAAGTACGAAAATAAAGCAAAAAGAAAGTGTTGGTATACTGTCACATGGAGTCTAGCAGTACTTGTTTATAACCCTTTATATGTGTCTTAGATAATTTAGTTTTTCCATACATAACAAATATGTATCAGTTATTTGATGTTTCTTCTTGTTTTTATTTCAGTTGCAGGATAAACCAACAGATTATGATGAAATGGAAGCATGGTTAGAATCAGAGAAGAAAAAGGTTTAAAACATTTTTTACATTTAATATATTCTAAGACTTTATAAATGTATATATATTGGTAGTATTTGTGCAAACAGACAAGTTGAGACTTGACTAAAATGTTTTTCTCAGCTGAACAGTGCATCTAGTTTTTTAATACAGAAGATGTTGGTTAGTGTAAAATATATGCAGAAAGGTTTAATGAATAAATCTGAAGCTGAATTGTATTTGTTGATTCCAACAAGGCACTGAAAATGTTAACTCTCATGAAAGTATACACTTGACAGGATACAGAGATAATTAGAATAATAGTAACAGAACAGGCAGGTTAAAATGTATTTCATTTATTTGTTTATTTGTTGATTTATTTGTTTTGATACTATCTTCCTGGAATTAATATCTATCAAAATATTTGATTTCATTTCTGATTTTGAATAAAATTTTGTCTATCATTAAATTCAGAAACATGTTTATTGTTAAAGACAACATTTTTATTTTTTATTTTTTTTTTTTTTACTTTATTTATTTATAATATATATTTTTTTTTTTATTATTGGTTATTTTTTTAGTCTGATGCTGGAGGAGAAACAGTTTCTAGTTCAGGTAAGAAAAACGTTTTAATGTTAAGAAATATTGTACTGTTCCTGTAGTTTTAATGTAGTTTTCGATTTGACAGAAACAGTAATGTCAGATATTTTTCTTAACTAAACTAATGTATCTGTCTACTTTTGTGTTTCGTAAGTTCAAAGCTGTATGACTTAGTTAATGTTCAAGAATATTTGTTTTAAAGAATTACTTTATAAGTGCACTCAAAGCACATTTTTTACTTTAATTTACTTCTCATTCAGTTTTATAATGTTATATAAACTTTTAGGCACTTTACCTTTCTGTGTAACAAATATATTATTTTTATTTATTTAACAGTTATTTATTTATTTATTTATTTATTTATTTAACAGTTATTTATTTAACTGTTTAATTATTTATATTTAATTTGACAGAATTTGATAAATTTCTTGCTGAGCGTGCTGCAGCAGCTGAAGAGTTGCCGACAATTCCAGCCGCTACAGGACAGCAACTGCCACGATCACAGCGCAGCAGTCGACAGATGAAGAAAGATGAAGATGAAAACCCACTATTTGCATTGTGAAAACTCTCCTCTGTATTCCTGTACATAATTACACTGTTGTTACAGATGTGAACACTTGCAGATCTTGGGATTATCTTCCCAGAACTGACTGTTTGAGGTTTTGTTGGATGATATTAATATTGCAAGCTGAATTCTTTTTTTTTTTTATTTCCTACATGATGCATACTTTCTACACAGTGGAAATGGTGTCATTAATTTTCTTTTTATTTATTTAAAAAAGCCTCATAAAAATAACTTTTTTAAAAAACAAAGAAAGGAATACAAATACAGTAAAAATATAAAATAAAATAACTTACACTGAATGACTTACAGAGTTCTGTATTACCAGGGGTGTCAGATGTCAGATTTGCTGACACATATTTGTAGGGTATAGTTTGGATTAATCTTTTAATACTAGTAATGAAAAATAAAACTGTTGGGGAAACAAATGTAACTGCAATAATTTATTTTTATAATTAATTCTTAAAAATCGAGCTGGATTTTGCATGTTAAAAATGTTAAAATCTTTCTTTCACTTGTATATATTTTGTGTATTTTGTTGGTATGCACAGTGCATTAATTAATATAATTGTAATCTCTGCATATTGCATTTTAAAACAGGTGATGTATTTTTTCCACCAAAAATATATGGAAATTACTTCTAAAATGAAATAAGAAATTATATGAAGTTCATTGAACAGTGTTCAGGAAAACATTGGGGAACATTAATTAATGAACACGGTGGATTTATCAGTTAATTTTAAAACAGTCTCTTTTTTTGTTTCTAATTTTACAATAGCAAGTGTATCTTCATGAATATATGATACGGTTTTAAGTAGAATCAAATTTTATTTAATGAAAGACAAAATAACAGTTTACTGCTTATTATATTGACTTTTTTTAAATTTATTGTCAAAGATCTAATTAAATATCAGAAGTTATTTTACTTCTGTTTATCTTGTTATTTTTAAAATTTATTATTTTAATTTGTTTTGTTTTTATTGGGCTGTTGTTTTTTGTTTTGTTTTGTGGGGGTTCCTGAAAATATATAGTTAAATATTGAAAATTCCAAGCAATAATTATAAAGAGATTTTCCATTATGAAATGTTTCAAAATAATAAAGACAGAAAGAAATTGTTAGCAGTGTGCTTATTTTTATTTGGGCTTAGTGCAATTTCTTTCTTTCTTTTTTTTAAATAACATCTTTGACTGCTGACATGTAATTATGAGTAAACAGACATATTTATTATTATATCATTATTATATTCCCAATTAATTAACATAGTTCATTTGTTCCTCTTTGAGATAGTATTTTTTAACTTACTAAAAGGAATAGCATGTCTCTATTATTAGATATTGTAGTTTGAAAATTTGTAAAAATCCTTGAAGTAGTTGCATTTTTTAAGATCTTTGTTTCTGTATAAAGTAGTCTATAATCAGTATATTACTCTACCAGTTCATTTTATTTTCATTTTGTTGAATGGTTACAGCTAAGAGACGACAACTGACTTCTGATAATTGAGTTACCTTATCAAAATGATAAATAATCCATTCCATCTAAAATATTGTGTTTCTTTTTAATTTAAGTGGCCTTTTAAGCATTGTAGTTAGATGTTTTAGTAATTTCTTTATATAATGTTTTGTTACTACTGAGCATCTTGCAGTTTTCTTGAAAAAAAACCCAGAAGATTAAATTTGTATTGAATGTTTTAAAATACAGAGTATATCAAAATTACAAATTATGTAGTCATTAATATTGATAAAAAACTATCAGTTTGAAACACGTAGATGTTAGAACTTAAAAAATTAAAAACAATTTGTATTTTTGTATCCATGAATGTTTATCTTCTAATGTACATATGCATGCACATACACCTCTCTCACACGCACACATGCACGCTCACACACACACACAACACACAAACACACACACACACACACACACACACACACACACACACACATACACACTGTATATAGACATTATTTCAGTGGCAGGGTATTTAAGACCTATTGTGATCGTGTAATTTGTAAATAAGAAAATATCCAGTACACTACAGTGTGACTTTCTTTTGTAAACATTCTTGAAGCTGTTCAAGCTGTTCATTTTCACCTTCGTTTTTCCTGCTTAAATTAAAAAAACCTATATAGCTGAAGCTGTAAAGTAAACAACTGTAAACTATTACTTTAGTCGGGGATCAAATAATTACATTATTAATTACTGACAAAACTTGAACATTTCAAGTTGTGTGACTAGTCAGAGAATTACACACTAGGGTAATCACAAGAGTTTTTAAACATGTTAATGAGAGACAGAATTTATCACAGAATTAACTTTTTAAAAAATTATTAATTACAGAATACTGCACACTAAATTGTCTGTTGTGAGAAGTTTATAAATATTAATACTGCTCAGTGGTTGTGTATGACTGGTAGTTTCTAATTCTGAACTGGAATGTGGTAAAATACCAAGTAAAGGAATTGTTATTGTTATTGTTATTATTATTACTGAGAAATATATCAGTTAATTTCAAAATTTATTATTAAACAGTGTAGTTTTTATTTATTTATTTTATTTTATTTTATTTATTATTTATTTTATTTTATCCTTTTTATTCTTTATCTCTGCTAAGAATTTTTTTTTTTCCCTTGAATTTAATGCAGTTTATTTTCATGGCTTCATATGTCATTTGAGATGTACATATTGTGACACTGGTTAGAGTATTGGAGTAAGAAATGGAGATGCCATTGAGAATGCCATATAATACTAACTTTATTGCTTTATATTTTAGTTTTTAATTTCTTAATTTGATACTGTTTTTTTTTTTTTTTTACCCAATATTTTTATAAATTAACTTAAATAGCTTTGGTTATAATCTACTTACTGCATTGCTCAAGTTACATATAATGTACATGAGCATGTAAACTATATGGAGTATTATTTATTTATAATGTCTGCAGTTTTATATATTTTTATTTTTTTTATTAATTAATTTATTTACTTATTTATTTATTCTGCTTTACACAGTAATTCTGAAATATTTCCAGCTAGGATGTCCAATGTTAATGATCTACACTGTGTTTTCTTTTCATGTTGATAAAAAAACCATGAACAGGTAGTGTAAATCACTGAGAAATGCATTTAACACCTAACATCTAATTTGAAAGTTAATAAATATTTATCTCAAAAAGTAAATAGTAAATAATAATAAATAAATAAAAGATTAATAAAAGAATTTAACCAGTAGACGTTCTTGCAGTTAGAATCAATTAAAGTGATCTTAATTTAACTATTAAGTCTGTCAGGTAAATATTGTTTGCTCTTGTACATCTACAAGTGTGTTTGATACATGAACAGAAGATCCCAGATTCAAATCTCAGAAAAATATTTCAAAAGTTTTGATATATACAAGATGTATTCATGTTTCTTTTTAAGATGATATTTTGGAAACATTATTTGCTTCTTTTTCTCTTTTCTTTTGTATTCTATATCAGTAAGACAGTTTATTTTAATATTATTGTCAGTGCCAAAAGTTTAATTAAATAGTGAAAGCTTACAAGAAGTTGCTTTAACTGCCTTTTGTATGTAGATAATTTTGTTAGTTGAACAGTTAATAAGGTGTACTTATTTCAGATGTTATATAAAGTTATTGGGTTGGTGGCCAATATTATCAAATACATAAGGGTGTAAATTTATTTTTTAGTTAATTGAAGGATTTGTGGAAGCATATTTTCAGCGAGTTTAATAAAACCAGTTTCTTTCATTAGTTCCAGTTATTTAATGCAAATTTTATTTTCTTATTATAATATTGCTCTGAAAATGTGTTTTATGTACAAAGAGGAAAATGCTTGCATTAACAAGAATAAATAGATATCTTTTAACAGTGATTGTGAGTTCTATTTCTTTGTTATTTTACAAAGAACAAATTATACTGAACCAAAAAGTTAAGGATCAGGCAGTATGTTCAGTTTGAGAGTCTAGAACCAGTTTTAAACAGACAGATTCAAGTTTTTGAGATAACTGAAATAGCAGTTATTAACATAAAAATTCTTGTTTTCAAATGTATTAAAGTATGATTTACTTGTGTTGGACAATTCAGAAACAGATGAAAATAGGATTAAATTCAAGGGGGAAAAAAATAGGATGTATTAAATTCAAGGGGAATATATATTGAATAATATCAATGTCTAACACTACAATCAAACTCATTTTTTTTTTTTCTTTTTTTTTTCTGTTCCTCAGCCCTTACTGTATAGAAATAGAGTAAATGTAAATCACTGATATGAAAGGTAATATTAGCAGTATTTACTGACAGTCAAGCAATTCTTGATTTTACAACAAGAGCCCAGCACATGCTAAACAAATCAGTTTTTTGTTGTTTGTCTTTTTTCTTTCTTATTTTTTATTATTATTTTTTTTATTATTCAGTATATTATTATGGAATAATAATAATGAATTTATCCCTTCATCTTGTTTTCATGTCAACATATTCTGTGACATTTAGAAGAGTTATGTGCAGGTACCCACTGATGGAATATTTTTTGTTGAATTTTTACTCTCTTTTTTTTATAGATTATTTAATATTTTGTTTAAATTATTTTATTATTTTTTTTTCTTTTTTTTTTTTGGTACCTGTATATAAAAAGTTAGACAAACATTAATTTTGTTTGAGTCTGCATCAGTTCCTGAAAGCTGAAGGAAAAAAGAAAAATATTTCATCCGCTACAGAATCTTTGCCTGTTGTGTAACATCAGTGGAGGAGATGAGATTTAAAATGTCAGTCAGTCGGTACAGATATTATATCGGTCTCTTTTTTTCTCATTATAAAGTCGTTATTCTCCAAATGACATTTATTTTTTAATGTAAATATTTGTTCAGTCAGTAATTTATTATTAATTTACAAATAAGATCAAGAACTTGGCCAGAAATGGATAAATCCTTACAATAAATGATGATGGACAGGTCAGACAATTATTGTGACTGAGATAAATGTGAGGATGACATCAGTGACACTTTGCAATGGCTTCCTTTGGTAATGTAAAATTACAAGGCGTGATGGTTCATTCCCTGAAGGAAAGTAAAATGTAAGTTTTGCAAATAAGTTCTTAGCCAAGAAGATTGGTACAGAACTGAACGAAAAACCAGAAAGTAAACTACTTCCTTGTTATTGTTCTTTGTTTCTTTCTTTTTTCTCTTTGAATTAAAGTTTGATACATTTTTCTTCCATTTAATAAAAATTTATAAAAAGCATAATAATAATTGTTCAGTTTTTATACATTTGGTGCCATTCATTTCATTTCTTTTTCAGACCAATTTAATATTCTTATGGTTGTTCTGTTTTTCTTGTCAAAAATAAATAAATAATGCAGTATAATAATAATAATAAAACTACTTTTGCCCCAAAAGAATACAAAAAACAAAAACGATCATAAACAAGAAATTTGCAGAGTACTCTTTTTATCTGGAGTATTAACTATTGACCCCTTCTTAGAAACAGATTCAGATTCAGATACTAGATTCAGATATTACTATACATAAAATAACACATGGAAATTATCAACAGCAGAAATAACCTTCATCTTAGGTACATGCCCAGATGTCATTATCTCAGACTTACTGTACTAATCAAAAATGACAAGCAGAACAGGTGGAAGTATCAGGTGTTACATCTGTCTATCTGTAAACTATGAATGTGTTGTCAAATAACTGAGGAATGAAAATGTGATGTTGGTATCATTAAATAAAGCATTAGTCACTTTATTCCTTCCCACTGTCCAGTGAGCAATACGCTAGTCTTAATTCCCTTGCTAAAACAAAACAGCCTGATGAATCCACAGGAAGTTGTAAACGCTATTACTGAGATGCTGAGGGGCAATCGATGTTAGACTGAAGCCAGTGTATCACAGTATTGTATAAGAAACTAATTTTTATTCCAGCTGGATTCCATCCCTCAGATATATTCACACATATTCTCTGAGGAGGTTAGAATAATTCTCAAAATAACAATTTGGGAAAACCAAATGGGATTGTTTCTAGCAATATTACAAAATAACAAAGATTCAGTTGTTTTTTTTGTTTTGTTTTTATTGTTGCAGAACTGCTTGCGTTGATGCTACAGACAACAACAAAACAGCAAAAAATGGTAAATCTCTGTAATAAAACTTAATAAAACGTCTTAAAATATCGCCGTTCTGTGCAATAATTTGGCGATTTTAATATATTATTGTAATTAACCTTCTAAAAGGAATTATGACAATGCACAGTAAACGTGACAGGCATAAACAGTTTAAATCAGTTCTACCTTAATAAAAATAATGACAAAATTAACAGAACAATATCTTGCTTCCAAAATTATGGAAATAAGTATTAACTGACTGATTCGTCGAATGAAATGGAAAATTATACTGTTTGTGAAACAGCACTGTTGTAGTATGTTGTAATTTATATATACATGGATATGTTATTTCAAAATGATGAAGATAAAAGAACTTCTTAAGATGCTAATCTGTACGAAATAATACAACATAAAATTACAACAATAAAATCATTATTATACTGAATGATCGGAATGATTTTAATTTTATGACTAGCCTAGTATAATATTCACACATTCCGCAAGAGACACAACAATTCGCGTTATCTCTCGAATCTGTAGGTAAATGCGTTCGTATCTAATGTTGTGCATGAGAAGAACATTTTAAACTTTAGTGACATCGGTGCTGCTTTGAAAGGAATCCACCCTTGACACCATTGTGTTGTATCTGCTTTTCTTCTCGAAGTTCGGAAACAAATTTTGAAAACCTGAAAAAGAAAATAACGAATAGTTAATAAAACGTCACCTCATTTTAATTCGGTAATAATAAAAATATGAAAGAGGAAATCTGCTGTTTTCGCACATTTTGTTATAAACTGAGAGGGGGGGTTAGTAGAATCAATGTCTCACGATCTGTGATACAACAGTGGTAAACACTGGTTGGACAGGGAACTTCAGCAGGAACAAATTATCATACCAGACAGAGTTAGGGGTCCATTAAATTAAAACTGAATTAGTGTTACTAAACATTTACCTGTTCATTTCACTTGACTGCAGTGTAATAAATCTATTTGATAACGCCTGTAGTAAGCCTGTAAAAAGAATTGCTTGTAAATGGAAAACAAGTTATGTTTCTACGTGAAGTATCTGACTCGTTCACAACACACGTGATCAGTTCCCATCCATTCAGCCACCATTTTTAAACGTTAATTTAACAAAAAATTACGTCACACAAAACGATGGCGACTGCTTCATATTTTCATTACCAAAATGAAATGCACGATTCATTGATTTGATACTGACTTAATTTAATGCCTGCAGTGCTTCAGGAAAAAGTCATACCCAGAACAGTGGATGAAATCGTAGATATACAACAATAGTGTCGAGCTGCATGTTTTTAATTTACTTTGACGTATCTGGAATGTTACAGTTCGTAAAGTCCACATTAAAGCTGGCATGCTTTCGTGAAGTGTCATTTCGAGTTACACGTCGTTTCTAAAAAGACCAAGTGACGCTTTTTAACTCAGATAAGAGCCTGCAGGAGTTTACTTCTTTAAATGTAATCGTTTAGCAAGTGATACACCTAATTAGCCAATTTGTTTTCAATCAGTAAAATCAAGTTTTTTCAATGTAAATTTATCTTGTTTGTCTTTAAGTTTTATTTTAAAAATTTAAGCTTCTTCGGTATAATAAAATAACAGTGCAGTGAGTCTAAAAGCAAACCGACGCCAGGAGAGCAGATTAAACTGAAGCTAGCTAAGGAACCACGAGAAGCAATTACGTAATTTAAGTAATAAAAAGCATTAATTACAAAATAAAATTTTCCATCACCCGATTTTATTCCCAGAATGGAATCCAAAAGGGGTCACACAGTGTGCATAAAAATTTTTTTCTCTGCGAGAAGTTTTTTTTTTTTTTTTTTCCTATAACTACATTTGGAAATTGTATCTTCTAGAATAATGGTTCCCTACTTTATAAAACTTCTGGACTAGCCGCAGTTCCCACGTTAATACTGAGTGCAAAATAGCGGGTTATCGACCACTTTCAATATCTCGTCTCAGACGAATTTGAGCAGTATATGAGTTGTCACTTGAATTTCTTGAAAACTCTCAACGGACACAGATGATCAGTTCTGCTCCCACGTATATCTACATCACGATACAGCACTGATAACAGCAGCTTATGACGTCACTTGAACACTGTACAGTCTAATCATCCCGCACCCACAGAATCTAAATTATGCTGACACAAATAGCAGTTGTAAAGATACCAGTTGCAGTGATAACAACTAAAGTAGTAGTAGCAGTAATAGTAGTAGTTGAAGCAGTAGTACAAACAGTATTAATAGTAGTTTTAGTAGAATAATGGAAACAGCAATAACAGCATTTGAAATAATAGTAGTATTATTAAAGTTGTAATAGTATTAGTAAAGTAGCAGTAGTAACAGTAGAGGTAGTAGTAATAATAATATTCAGTTACTAGCAGTAGTTACCAGTAGTAGCAATCCTGCAGTGATAGTAGTCGCAATAGTAGGAGCAGCAGCATCAACTAGCACTTTAAGCTTGTTTATTGTATATACAACGTTTCTAAAAAAAAAAGCCTCCATGCTCACGTAAGCCAACCACTATTTTATATTTTATTCTCTCTACCCGTTCCTGTAAGAAGCAGTTTTCTTTTTTGTTGTCTTAAAACATTATGGCATACTCACATCATTTTATTGTGACTGACACTTCACCCTTTAAAACATCCTCCCTGTTAACTGATGTTTTACAGTACGTTCTGGGTAAGTAGGCTGACACTGACTGAACACTTGAACACTTTATATCATGTACGTGTTTTAATTCCATTTAAAACACGACATATTACTGACAGAGCGGGGGCCTAATCCAAAATCAATTGAAATAAATCTTGTTCGCTGCAGCTGAAAAATGTTTTGATGCAAAAGAGAAGAGAAAACAGAAATTCTCTTTAAAGATGTGAGTTAAACGTATGAGAATCAGGTCATAACTAAAAGTATTAAATCGGTAATTTTTTTCTGGAGGTAATGATTATTAGGAGGTTACTGTCTGAGAATTGGGAGTAGTCAGATGTACTTGACAAAATGGCAATGTTATAAAACATTCCTTTTTTGTGCTCGTATAACAAGTGTGAAAATAACAGTTCTACGTTAAAAAACATTTTGTCATTTACTATTAGAAAATAAAATATATAGAACTGCAAAACATATGTGTGTGTATGTGTGTGTGCGTGCGTGTGTGCGCGTGCGTGTGTGTGTGTGTGTTTGTGTACATGTGTAAGTTAGAAACAAAATGATATTAAAAATGATATATGTTCGTCTTCCGGGTGGCATCGAATTATTATACATCGACCTATTTCCAAAGACTGTGAATGTTTCATATTTTAAGCCTATCTTAGTAAATAGATATTTAAAACTCTTTGGAATAATTATTTTTGGTTCAACCACTGTGTATAAGTTCTGTATAAAGATTAATACAAATGACAAACATCTCAGGGTTAAGATTTCCAACGGTGGATGCGTATATTCTGAGATAAAACCATTATGTTAGTCACACGACAGTCAGCAAGGTTAATACACTAGTATAAGAGAAACAACATTTCAAAGAAATGATAAATGGATAATTTTTTGTTGTTGTTGTTCTCCATTATTTCTGAATGAGGGAAATGTATTACTCGTATGCATAAAATATGATTAAGCGCCATGGAGTTTGTGAATCATCTGATGCATAACGTAACGCACAACTAACAATGAATAATTGCGCACTTCGTCTCTCAACCTATGTGTTATTCCTTTAAGAAAAGGTTTCACTTACTTAGCAAATCGCAGAGAGGTTTCTAATTCTAGGCTTCTTCAAAACAGCATGGTAGCAGAGAGGAGAAACAAAAACTTACCTTTTTTGAAATTGTCGTTAAAGCCTGCGTAAATGATAGGATTGATAGCACTGTTGGCTTGAGACAGATACCGAGCGAAATATTCCAGCTTTTTGAACCAGTCTCCTAACTGAAAAGAGAAAGTAGTAAATTTGGTAATAGCAGTTTAGTTTAAAACTAACGTGTGTTTTTATCACCAGTGACAGAAGTGATATAAAAGGAATAGTTATAATGTTGTTACTGTTGTAATAACAGTATTAATAACAGTAGCAGTAATAACCTTTCTAATGGTATTAATAATGATACTAAGAGTAGTAGCAGAAGAAGTAAACAATTATTTTTATTAAAGTGATAAGAAATATTATGTAACGTAAAATTTAAGTATATTCCAAATGTAAAGCGTACAAACAAATTGTATTAAAACCTCTAATACAACACAGACTTCTGTGTGTTGACCAGTCCATAGAAAGATGTAATAAGTATTGTTTAATACAAATAACTTGTCATGTACGTACGAGTACACATTTTGAATTGAACTTTGTTAATGCACGCCTGTCAAATTAACTGTAGAAATGGTGATCTGGGAATCAAGCAAGAAAACTGATGCGCGAATTCCAACATCTTTTATGTGTTTGACCCCTGATGACCACTCAAACTCAATTCTCGAGTAAAATTAATTTAATTAGGGAGTAACCAAGACAAGCCTTGAGAGCACACCAGTAATGAGATTTAATTGCGAAAATCCATCTAAATTCTTTAGTCAGTCATTAGAGAACGTTCCAGTGAGCAAATGACTATATATCAGAGATCGTTAATTAGTGTAAACAGGGATTTGATTACTGTAAAAGATCACCTTTGAAAGCCGGTGTATAACTAACTGGTTACCCGAATGAACACAAATTTTAAGAAAGGCTCTAGTTAATGATACAATGTGGTCTGATCATTGTAAATAATAATAATAGTAATAATAATAATAATAATCATATTATTATAATATTATTATTATTATTATTATTATTATTATTATTATTATTATTAAAATATAAAAATCGTCCTTGAAACCAATTCAAAATTGTTACCGGTTCAAAATTACCTTCAAAAGCATTGTAAAGAAAACTTGTTATTAACTTGCTTGACGTGCTAATTAGTACTACGTAAGGATTTACTTAAGAAGTGGTCTATATGGTCAGTCTGATCACCATTCCAATTTTCAATTTCCTGACAGTTCCCAGTCTGCGACTAATCACTTTCTTACAGACATGTGATGGTATAGGTCACGTCTCTGTGGCCGCACCTATTGTTATATATTACTGAAGCAGTCAAGGATAGCAAACGATGAAACAATAGGGGATTCCAGAATAGTTAATTTCCCAAAAGACCAACAATGAACTTATAACATTTCATAGTCCAACAAAATAGTTTACGGAATCAGCGTGTTCTATTGGAGTTTTCATATCTATGAATTTAAAAATGATGGGATGACTGCTGTTTTGAATGTACATATAACACCATGTAAGCTGCGACATATTTAAAAACAGGTTTGGATTCTGAGTATGTGTTCACTTTAATGACAATAGCGATTGAATTGTTCAGCCGTATGACTTAATCCCTTAATAATCCCTCCAGACTGCGGGCCCAGTGAGGTTAACCCGATGTGTACGAAATACGAAAAAAAGTCACTTACACTCGAGTCTCTGTTTTTCCTGTATACATCATAGAGAAGTATGATAACAGTGGGGCACCAGCAGACGACGAAAGAAAACAAAATCAAAACAAGCATCACGATTGTCTGCAATAAACAATGAAAAGCATGAATCACATACACATAAACACATACACGTAGAAACACGCATACAAACACTCATACACAATGAAACAAACTCACAAACGCGAACATGCACGCACACTCACACATCCACACACACACACACACACACACAAGGTGAGGCAGCTTTGTGTGTTTTACTTGTTCAAATCAATAACTTAAAATTTGATAACATGCATACAGGTTTATAGGTTATTTGGGCAAACAGCCAAATGTTTCGGGTACCAAATACTACAGCGTTTAGACGGACTGGTTCAAGAAGACATTTTGTGATGTTGCATTCCGCCAAGGAGCGTTAACGCTACGTTCACGTTTCATTACGGAGTCTTTATCCAATCAAATCTTAGTGTTGTGACCGAATGTAAGCGAAACTGAACGGGATGAGCTACCGTTTATTCTTTTGATGATGTAATAGATTTGTTTTTGTTGATGTTTGTTATTTTGTCGCCGAATATTACCGAAACTTCTATTTTTAATGTAATAATCTTGTTATTGTTTGTTTAAATTTAATGAATAGTTTTCCAATGAAACTGAATTAATTTTAAAAACTTACTGCCTTGATGTGTTAGTTACACATTTTTTTTTTTCTCTATGTATCTGCAGGGCAGAGAACACGAATATACGTGTGACAGAAAAATCGATTATAATTCCATATGTTACCACATTAATGTTTTTTTGCTTGCGTTATACACGACAATAACCGAATATTTTCTGCAAATTAATAAAGCAGGCACCACGATATATTTTTTTTCTCATTTTATTTCTACGATTCAAAAGTTATATTCAGTGATGGTGTTCCCTTTTCACTGATATGCTGGATCCGCCATGTACATACAGGTATTAATGACAAATGTTCCAGGTTCATACAAATAACATCGTTATCGACCTTAAATCCAATTTAAATCTGAATCCTTTCTGTAAAATCTAATAACTTTGTGTTAGTCACCGGCGAATATTTGTAGATTTGATAACAACTTTATATATGATCTAGCTGATGTGAATATTGTTCAACACTGTGAACTCGTCTTTGTTATATTTTATTCATTCTGCAGCATTATATCGGTTTAGGATTTGTACCAAAAAAAAGAAACTAAATTACAATATTGCTAATATTTTGTTAGGTAATGCTTTGCTGTCTTTTATTTATCTGTTTATTTATTTACCTATTTATTTATCTATTTATTTATTTACTTATTTATTTATCTCTTTATTTATTCACTTATTTATTTATCTATTTATTTATTTACTTAATTATTTATCGTTATCGAAAAATATATTTACAAAATAAAAAGAAATTAAAAAAAAAATGTAGATGTATTTAAATTTTGAAAACGATTGTCAAAAGAATTGATTGTTGCACGGCAAAATAAAATACAAACGGAAAGTTCTTCACTTGACATTGTTCAAGATTCAGGAGCCACAAAATGACTGCTTCCTTCAAATTTCAAAAGGAAGCCATTTTCAGGAATATGGATTGTTTAACGAGAAACGGAATGACATTTTACTCTAATGTAATCACACTGGTATTTAGATAACTTGAATTCGATCTTAGCTGTTAACATGCATCTGGTGCATCTGTATATTGTCTGTCTGGTTGAATACGTTAACATACATTATATATCCATAAAAATCTGTGTTTCTGCGAGATGATAAATTAGCTTGATGTCATGTGTATATTTTCTTTCTTTCTTTTCTGTTTTTAAATCATACGAATAATGTCACTCATAACATCTTTATGAATTTTTGTCTCCAAATCTTAGATAATAAAAATCAACATTTACATTATGACGCTGTAATTTTATTTTTTACATTCTTGTTGTGTGTATGTGTGTGTGTTAAAGAATATTTTACTAATTACCAACAAAGTTCTATATTTCAAATCTATATCTCTAATATTAATCATATTAGTAAAGTCAGCAGGCTCTGTGATTTTGCTCTCTCTCTCTCTCTCTCTCTCTCTCTCTCTCTCTCTCTCTCTCTCTCTCTCTCTCTCTCTCTCTCTCTCTCTCTCTCTCTCTCTCTCTCTCTCTCTGTCATATCAGACTTATTTCTAACTTTATTTTGTTTTACTTTTTATTATCGTTAACTTTCAAAATTTCGGTACTTCCAGACAGGAACTGATGATCAGCTCTTCACTTACTTTTTTCCTCAGCTTTGTCTGGACACGAATGTCTTTGCTCAGTCTCTCTCCTGGCACCTGCGTCGACCACAGCGTCCATATTATGACTGCATACGCCGCCGTCATCAGCAACGTGGGTAGAAAAAACAGAACTACACAGATGAAGGTGTAATATATTTTTTGAGCAGGTATTACGACGATGGTGCTGTTGGTGACTGCGTCAGTTTCTAACACCACAGGCCAGTTGTCACCACACCATTGTTCTACGTGGTCCTTCCAGTGAATCTCGAAGAGTTTTCTGTATATAAGCAGTGGTGTGGCCACAGCGACTGAGCAGAACCACAGAGCAATGATGGTGTATCGTGCCTGGCGTTCAATGAAATGTGCCTTCATTGAGAAGACTATTCCAAAAAATCTGTCGCAAGCGATGAACGTGAGTGTGAAGATGCTGGCTATTAGAGAAAGTACTGAAAAAACAACAACACGAAGCTATATAGTAGTAGTAATAATAGTGATGTGCTAGAACTAGTATAATGATTGTTATAATAACAGTGTTAGTAATGGTGCTTGTAGTAATAGTAGTAGAAATAGTTACAGTATCAGTTGTACTAGTAGTGTTAGTAGTATTAGCAGCAGTAGCAGTGATAGTTGTAGTAGTGGTGGTGGTAGCAACAGTAGCAATAGTAGTACTAGTAGTAATAGAAGTGGTATTATTGTTTTTATTATTATAATTATTATTGTTCATAGGAGCAGTATAGCAGTAATAGTAGTAGTTATAGTAGTAGTATTAGTAGTAACGTTGTTGAATGTAGAAAAACATTATAATTATTTATTTTATCTGCTTGTGTTTTATGAAAGACCTTGTTTGAAACTCGCCTCGTGTTTTTTCTTTCTTTCCTGTTTTTTCGTTTTTCTTTTTCTTTTTTCTTTTTTAAAATTTTTCTATCGTTTTATATTTTTTCTTAAGATACTTGAAGCTCTCGTCCAAAGAGATCAGAATAAAAAAAGTGCTATTTAACCATTTATTACCATTTTTGTAACCAAATTATTTCAGATGACAGAATCAACACTGACATTATGAATCTGTAATTAAATTATTATGTGTGAGTGTGTATTTTTTGTTGTTTCTTTTTGTTATTTTTAAACTAGATGTTACTGCTAATTACCAAATAAGGTTCCCTAATCAAAATCCTCTAAATAAGTTATAATTATAATACAATGCTCTCTCTCTCTCTCTCTCTCTCTCTCTCTCTCTCTCTCTCTCTCTCTCTCTCTCTCTCTCTCTCTCTCTCTCTCATGAATAGCTACATTTAAACTCAGTAACAGTCTTACAGAAATACTGACGGCATACTAACCTTGAGCAAATGTATTAAAGCGGCAGAAAAATGCGCCGAGTATCCACCCCTCGGTGAGGTCCGTAAGCAGGTGGACCCACGAACAGGAAACAACGAACAGCAAATCTGCTATTGCTAAGTTAACTATATAATAGTTTGTT
The DNA here is from genome assembly GCA_012295275.1 of Chrysomallon squamiferum. Classification (NCBI taxonomy): domain Eukaryota; kingdom Metazoa; phylum Mollusca; class Gastropoda; order Neomphalida; family Peltospiridae; genus Chrysomallon; species Chrysomallon squamiferum. Next base: position 16,744,646 of record CM022679.1, read on the forward strand.
GTAGTGCGCATGCGTTTATTTTTTGCAACAACTAACGTAACAAATAAATTGCCAATGAATGCCAGTACGATAATGGGAATGTAAGTTATAATTTTTATGATAATTTCCCACAAAGCTACGTTTTTGTACTCCCCAGGATACAGTTGTTCGCTGACGTCGATGCCGTCAGGATTGTTGTAGTCAGCTGAGAAAATATGATTGTACAGAAGAACGGCAGTCCCGTTACTAGACGTATTCGGAAATATTGTTGATTCGTTTACATCCGCTCCTGACATGTTTTCGTCGTCACCAAAATAGCGAAGTGTCGACTGGAGGAGGCCTTCCAACAAGGACGTTCCAAACGAAGAGACGTTTGAAAACGGCGTGGAAGTAAGTATATCATACTGAGATGGTGATGTCACTTCCGGTAGTTCGGTTCCCTTTATCAGTCCGGTGACATCTTGCGTAGCAGACATGACAGCCAATGAAAAGGCAGCTGAAGAATGGTCACGTGTTGTGTCGTGTGTTCCTTTCTTAAATGCTGGCTAATTAACGAACTGTAGTCAGAGACGACAGGCTATCTGAAAATATAAAATGAACCTATAATTAACCTGTCACACAAATATTTAGATAAGTCACCTAATAGATAGCTGTCAGACCTCAAAATAAATAAATAAATAAACAATTATACATATATTATAATGTCTTGGTATGTCATTATTTTGACAATGAGTGTGTGACATCTTCTATTTTTCATTTTCTTCGTAAAATCATATTGTATAATTAAATAAATATTACAAATCACGGACAGTAAAAAGCATACAGAAAAAAAGATAACTAAAAAACTCCAAAAACACCCGATTTGAAAGTAACAACAACAACAACAACAACAACAATAATAATAATAATAATAATAATAATAATAATAATAATAATAATAATAATAATAAACAGATAAAAAGAATCATGTTCAGTCATATCAGTTATTTGACAAACATACTGTGAAATATATAGTACAAATCCTTTATTTTTGTTTGTTTTAATTATATAATTCAGGAACCTAATAATGTATCTGCTCTGACTAAAATAACCTCTGTATCTGTTGTATTTTACGTTTTATGGAGGTAACATAGATCTTTGATATCAACCAGTTTTCTTTCATTCGCTTTAAAACTAACTTATTTAAGTGAAATAAGAGATATGAAGCTAATGTAGTTATTGTTTAATTCTACTGATGTTTTCTGGATTTAAATGATTTATGTTCGGTTCAAGTTAATATGCAGAAATAATGAAGAGAATACGCAGTGCAGGTGTAATGATGATGGACAGGGGCGGTTCCACATTGTCAGAACAAAGAAGGTGGCTGTTACTTTGAAGATGAAGTGAGTTTTAGTTTCAAATTAAATAATAATGTTATAAACATTAAAGTTAAATTTTCCGTAATAATTGCTCTTTTACTTTTTATTATATTCTGTTTGTTTGTATTTTTTGTTTGTTTGTTGTTTTGACCAAATTCATAACTACTTTGTGAAAATAATTTAAAATAAAAAATATAATATAATATAATATAATATAATATAATAAAATATAAAAGCTCATTGGTTCAAAATCAACTCAACTTTTGATCCAGTCGAATCATTTTAAAAGGCATGTTTAAGAAAAAGAAGTTTAGAGAAAACATTCTTAACAGAAATGAGAGAACGATGAAATAACGTAAGTATACAGAAAACAAGAATGGTCATATAAATAGCGGGCACTGAACATTAGGTAGATCAATTAAAAGATAAATTATTTTATTGCTGTTCTTTGATATTGTGTTTTTTCTTCTTCTATAAACTATATTCATTTTATCGGTCATCTCTGTGAAAAAAAATGTTGTTTGGAAAAGTAGAGATAAAATTTAACATAGCCACATATGATCATTCCTTTAGTCATAAATGTTAATGAATGAAAACTGTTTTGCTCGGCGTGTATTGATCGGCAACAAAGCATAGAAAATGTAAATAAATAAATAAATATTACTTTCTTTTTAGATCTGATAGTGTATCTTCTCTGGAATGTTATGTAAACTCTAGTTTAGTCTAAAATGTTGTAAACATTGTCCCGAACTCCGAGTCGTAATGACCCGAGCGTAATAAAGTTATGTTGTTCGTGCAAATGTTAGATATCAAGAGTAGTTATCTATATCACGTTAGTAATATTCGTCCCTATCAGCGTTGTAAATGCAGCTTCTCTCTTTTTCCTCTCTCTCTCTGCACAGACAATAGCAGTTAGACTTTCAACTAAAGGTGTATCATTTCTGAGTGAGTGTTTTACTTTTTATGTAATTATAGGCTGTCAGTTGAAATATAGTATAAGAAGCAAACACAATCACTGTTTATTTTTAAACCGAATTCTAAAATTACGGATTTAAGTCAATTCTAAAATAGGTTATATGCAGTAATCTATTTTTATTCTTCTTTTTTTAAAAATGAATACACAATATTAAATGTCTTATAATCTAAATAAAGTATGTTCAAGATATTTTTTCGTTTTCTTTCTCTTTTTTTCTTATTTTCCTTTTTGTTTGTGATCGTATTGATAGTTTTAATGAGTGAAGCAGAACAAGTAGAACATCCATACTTGTAATATATAACAGCACATTAAAATATATAAATAAGTTAATTTTGAGGAAAGTTTTTTTCAACTTATTACCTTGTTCCTCATTCCTTAATAAATAGATGAGGTCCCGAGTCATGTAAATTCAAATATTTATTATTATTGCTATTATTATAATTGTTATTTATTATTATTATTATTATTATTATTATTATTATTATTATTATTATTATTATTATTATTATTATTATTATTATTATTGTTGTTGTTGCTGCTGCTGCTGCTATTGCTGTTGTGTTGGTGATGGTAGTGATGTGATGATGCCGGTGTTGCTTCTACTAATGTTTTTTTAAATGTGAACTGTAAGCCGTCCAATAAGCAACGAGTTCTCGTTTCTTGATCACCTTACCTGTTTTTAATACCAACAAACTGAGTTTCCATGTTGTGAAATGAGAAATTAGTTTCTTGTTTCTTTGTTACGAAGTGTCAACACTCTATCGATACGATACAGTCACTAATTGGATTATTATACTCATCTGCCTCCGCGTCCACGATTAAACAGATAGGTTTCTTTATCTGGAAAGTCTTCATTTTTTATTTGTCACAGTCAACATAAGTCTATCGATAAACTGAAATGTCTGGAGTATGTACAGGCTATACCTGAAAAATGCAATCTGATACGTTTTTAGCTACAATGAATGTCATTTCATATATGGTATACACATTTATATATATATATATTTTTTTTTTAATTTTTTTTTTTGTCGCTTAAAATTAATTTCATCATCATGAAATTTTGTTTATTACAATTAAGGCGGCCAAACGATCCAGATCAGTGCATGATATATTTTAATTTTTATTGTAGATTTCTTTTCTTTCATAGTTGTCAAAGTTCTAATGCATACTGAATCTGTCTGATCACTCGAAGTTTGCTTTCATCTACACGAGAAATGTTGTTCTGTAAAAGAAAAACATATAATTTTTTTTTATTTTTTATATCACTACATTTAGAATCCAACTCATTACACTGATAGAGAAAAAGCGAAACAAGGAGACACACCTAACTTTTACTACTTACACAGATCAAACAAAATTAAATATTGTAAGATAACTGATAATCTATAAAGTAATAACGCGTGTAACAAATAGCTGGAACTGAGGAGGTTACTTGGCTGCAAGCCATGCGTGAAGCAGTTTTAACGGAAACTAGTATTCAGTGTCTGTGCAGTAGCATCTGACCAAACAGAAAAGGAACATAATACGAGGTAAAGGAAATAGTTTCTAGAAATACAGAGGTTCAGAAGAGAAGAAAATGAAATTTTCATTTTACCAAATTCTAACAGCAATAAGAAATTAATTAATTGTATCGCTTATTGGTGACGATCTGATTATCATGTTAGCATTGATATTGTTGTTGTTGCTGTTGTTGTTTACTTACATAACTAAACATTAAAGTACACGTCTCACTTTAGTATGTATCTGAAGACTTACCTCTCTTTTATTTGTTATTGATAATCATTCTGACTCATAAGACACACAATTATTTGGTCTCAGTATTCGTTTAAAATAAAACTGTAAAACAAAATCTAAATCAAAACAGCGTCGTGGGAAATTAGGACGACTTGAGTATCTAGTCGCAATCAACTTCGGACTCGTTGACTTTCGAGAAATAATTCTTTGTGATTATAGCTTGCTTTTCAAAATGGTTAATGTTCACAGAAGCAGGAAATTAGTGGTGCTGTCTAACACTGAATCCATCGTGCTGATCATGTCGCAGAGAACTGTAGAATGCCGGGAAATGAAAAGACATTATCTATTGTCTTTCCGCTATTAAGACGGAAGACGATATATTTTTTTTTTTTAAAAAGGAAGAAAAATTATGACTGTATATTAAGATATACAGAGCAGTAAAAAAGATAGAAAAAAGTAATAAACGTGTTCAGATTTGATGAAAATTTTAATGTTGATCGTAAAGAAGAAAAATATATTTTAGCCGACGATTTTAATGATACACGAAAAGTGCTCTGAATATTTTACATTTTATCTTTTGGAAGAAAGTGCAGTTACAACATTACTGTTTAGTCATGAGCTGTACATGCAGTAATAAATAAAGAAAGAGAAAAAAGAAACAAACAAACAATGAAAGAAAAGAAGAAGATATTTTAAAAAAATATAAGAAAAATAATAGAATACTCTACAGATGATGCTTAGTTTATTGAATGTAAATGATAAACGAACACTTTTCAATATCAAATTTCAAAAATATTTTGTGTTTTTATACATAACAAATTTATGATGAGGATTGTTATGCCATGTTGACATGAAACGTGGAATTGTCGAATCAGTGACACTGTCATTCAAGGTTAAGCGTCGTGCAAAATAAAGGAGTGTTTAGAAACCACATATAGAGCTTTTAATTGTAGCTCTACATACTCTGGCGCCTTTAAAAGCCGCCGCTCGGTGAGAAAAACACGGTAAATTGACTTAGCGATGCTAAACATTTCTTTCTAATCCCCTAACTGACCAAGTATCGTCACAAAGAAAGAGTGTATAATGGACTTAACGATGGATTGAGCCTCACGTATAACAGAAAAGAGAGAATGAGACAAATTGAGTTTGGGAATATCGAGAAGAATAAGAATAAATGAGTTCTCAGTTAAGGGCGTGTTAGTATTGACTGGGGAAACTTAGGAAATTAAAATGATTTAATCTGCATGTGATAAAATTGTTAACGCAAACCGAAATCTTTGATCATATTTACGAATAACTTACACGGAGCATTCGTTTTCGTTTTAGGAATTTCCTTCAGATTGATTTCCATGTAGCATTCATTTTTCTCTTTACGAATAGCATTTGGTTGATTTCAATTTAACATTTATTTTCGCTTTACGTGTACATCCACTGGACATTAATTTTCGCTTACGGTCAGTTTTACGTTCGAATTCCAGGAAACTATTATTTAGCATTCAGTTCAAAAAGCATCAGCTTGTGGGGACACGTGGTTAACGGAGTAGAGGGTTTTATTTGTCAAGGAATTTAGATAGATTTTTTTTTAAAATGAAAGAAAGAAAAAAGCCACAAAACCATAAGTACCAATTTTGTTATACATTGTCAAATTTTCTTTAGTCCTTTGTGAATATTCTAGTGTATTATAGTAACATAGCTGTTCTGTGTAAGTGTGCAAATGATTGTTTTAAAAAAGAAATAAGAATTAGACACTTAAAACAACAGTGAATTAGAACTATTCTTTTTTTAAACAGTCATTTTTTTAAAATTATCTCTATTTTTCTTTTCTTTCTTTCTTTATTTCTTTATTAATTTATTTTTTTATTTTTATTTTTATTATTATTATTATTATTTTGTTGTTGTTGGTGTTGTTTTCAATATCGTTGCAATGAAAATTTTCATTTCTGTCTGTAGCTGATCAGTAAAGAAGGATTATAAATAGAGAAACCAGCAAGACTCATCACTTTTACAAGTACAGAGACCACACAGAAATATTGTGTTCAAGAATAAAATATCTGTAGTAGTTAAAGGGTCAGTTGTCCTCTTTCTCAGATTTCTGTTTAAAAATTTCGCTAATCATGTACTTCGCAATACTGGTCATATTGATCTTGTTGCGCGCTCACAGACTGATACAGCTAGGCTGTTTAATTTCCGTGAAAACAGGGTGAGCGGACTTTTCGCCAGTCGTCCGTTGTTGAATAATTTGCGCTTGGATAACACTGGATATCCGTTACTTTTTATTAGGATGGGTGAAATTAAAAAGGATAGTCTAGTTGCTGCAGTATCTCGTTAAACAGAGCACCGCATCTGTGTTTTGCAACTGAGGAATAACAATATCGAAGTGTTTGTAGGAAAATTCTACGAAATATTTGAGAAATAGTCACTTCGCTTGGTAGAAAAACACTGAACATGGAAAACTAATTGTCAAATCATCAAACGAAATTCGAAATTTACTATACACCGCGGCTTTTTTGTTGTTATGATTTTATTACCCAGTATTAAATACTGATTAATTTCAATACCTCACACACCAAAAAATTCATTTACAAATACATGTAGATATTGTTACGTGTAGAAATAGACAAGTAAGATGAAATGTCGAAAACGGAAATAACAAATTGTTTTCCTATACTTCCAGTGATCAGAGTGTAACTGCCGAATTTTTCGTTTTAAAAATCACTTAGCAATACTGAATATTTTATTTATTTATTTATTTATTTATTTATTCATTCATTCATTCAATTATTTATTTATTTATTTATTCATTCATTCATTCAATTATTTATTTATTTATTTATTTATTTATTTATATTCAGTTTTTTCTTTTCTAAATTTACTGTACTGATATAAGCACTTCATAATTTGCACCGTCTTCAAAGAAAAGAAAAAAGTGTTTGATGTTGTTATCACGTTTATACAGTGAGCTGTCTCAGTTAAATGAATCACTGCGCGACGTCATTGTGACGCTGTTTCCCACGTGATGCTTCTCTCATTTCACATCTAATCGGAAGTGTCGAGAGAGAACTTTTAACCTTCGTGTGACATCCCAAAACTTTGTCCTGTCAGATTTCTCTGAGATACTGACGAACCATGTCACATTCGTCATGAGTTATTTTCCAAAGATTCTTTGGTGTCTTTTTTTGAAGCTGAGATAACCTGTGTATATTTATACAAACGTCTCAGCATTTCAGTGATATAGCTGTGTCCAGTGGATGTAATAGTAATAAAACATTTTGTAAATTTATAAATGAATTCATTGATCTATAAACACACACACAAATACATTTATATATATCAATAGACACGCATAATAATGCACAGATTTATTTTTTATTTCTGTTTTTATTTTCTAAACTAAAATATAACCAGCTGATTTTAAGGGTTACAGCCATGCATCATAGAGATAAAATGCGTTTTAAATAAACATCATATTATTGTTAATAACTACTGCACAGATGAAGAAAGATGTTCATCTAAATGACATTGCAGCTGTTCGATATCAGAGTCGGCCCTCATACAAAATATATAGTAACAGATTTAACTTGTTAGATGGTGCAACATCAAAAGTATAACATAAGTAAGATTATTTGTTATATACCACAGACACATACAGTAATACATACAAGTATAATCTTTCACAAACACGAAAATAACTGAGCATGAAAACAGAAAATTAAGACATCTCTGGGGATGTCGCATGCGCTCGAGAAGAGACTTAAGAAAACTCATCTGGAACAGAATTAGCAAAGAAATAAAGAAAACAACATCTGCAGAGGGACCTTGTTCTCTTGCATACAAGAATCTTGATCGTCGAACTACAAAAATATTTACAGAAGCCTCGCTAACTTTAATTGAATTTTAAATATGTTGTATCCCACCAAAGTACTGACATTAGAACATCTGTTTACAGTTCGTGACATTCGTGAAAACAAGTATAAAGATTAATATCTATTGATATTTTTTTTATTATTCAGTTATGTATCAGAGCCCATTTACAGACTGGTTCATTCATAATGAAATAAACTTGGTGAAGTATCAATGGGCTTTCGTAACTGACTTGTTTAATTGGTCTTTGCCGACAAAGGGAACATACTGCTAAAACTGCTTCCGCTTCCTGTTTCCGATCCCTTAATGAGACTAGTGCAAATGCATAAGGGAAATTAATAAAACATAAAATAAATGAATAGAAAAGAATTTTGATTTATCTTGTGATAAAAATTCTAATATTATTAAAGCTTTAACAAAATTTTCACTCTAAATGTAATTAATGTTTGTGACTAACTATGATAACAAAGAAACAAAACAAACCCAAAACAATATCAGTTTGACCTAAAAAGAAGAAGAAATTATTATTATAGTATTTTTTCACTGTAAATATCACCATTATTTATTTAAAATTGTTTATTCAGTGTACATGAACTTGGGAGGAACAAAGATGACATGTTATTTGTTTAAGAGTACAGACGTGTTACTGAAAGCAAAAAGACGCCAATGTTTTCACCGCATTATCATCAAGTGAATAGTAAAACAACTTTGACAAATACATATTATGGACCCTTTTTATTAGAATAATTATTTTAAAATATCTAAAACAGACAAATTTCTCTAATATTTCCACGTTCGTCCTATAGTACAGTCAGGGCCATCTTGTCTTGATAAGAAGAGGTTTTAAAAAAATATATCTTTTCCAGCAAACAAGGGAGAATAATTAAAAGATACTGTAAATATAAAAACCTTCCTTTATATATATTTTTATTATACATTAAATTATACATGAATGTATATAAAAAGTACTCAGTATATATTATTACACATTATGTTCTAAACCTATCAGTATTTGACTCGTCTGATGTTTAAAATACATTTCAGTACAGCATCTGGCTCACTGCACTGTTATATAATTTGGTAACCGGACGTTATTCGCAGTGGACACAGTGGCATAAGGAAACGTAACGAATTCCTATCAACGTGATTTTCTTTTACGCAGTACGTTAAACTGCATAACTTGTAGTGATTACAGAAATCACTTGATGTACTCTGAAACGTAACTGCCGAACGCCCTTTTAATTCAGTTTGGCATTGCCATGTGGCCATTTAATAAAATAAAATTAGAACGAAAACACAAATCCATTACAGATTAACATGGTAAGTGGCACATGTTCGATTATCTATATCAGGGTCGCAGAGAACGCATAAACGTGTTTATGAGATCCTTTCTGTTCCAGCCGAAAGTTAGAATTCGAATTTGCAGTATAACATCTTTTTAAAACAATGGCGTTACTGCAGCAGGAAACAGCTTGGGTGTCCAGAGTTTTAAATTCTAAAGCATATTTTTATACCATTTTTATGACTGTAATTAGACTGCAGCTTTATTAATAACAGTTTTATAATTATATATAATATTTACATACAGATGGATAGATAGATAGATAGATAGATAGATAAATACGCAGCGAGATAAAGAAAGATAAAAACATAATCCAACGATGTTGTAACCAATTCTGAAAGATCACTGAGTCTTTTTTTCATGCAGTCAATTTAATTATACTGAGCACTGTATTATTTACCATTTTAAATCCACTCATCATTCATTCTCACCGTCGAAGCCTCGTCTTTTGCTTCTTCGTTATTTTACCATCTCATTCAACTTTATTTTTTACTCTTCCTAAAAACAAACACGGTATCATTATAGCGCATAATAATTTTCAAGACGAAATGAATTTCATAATACAGAAAAAACTATCGGTGTCCTAAAATATCGTGGATATTAACACTCTTATTCTTTTTTTAGTCTTGAACAGGATCTGTGTTATGAGGTGACTGTAATATAAAATATGGGTTCAGTAAAGCTCATGTTTTATTTGATACCAAGACATGTTAATTGCAGTTGGTTACAGTGAATCTCTATAAGAAACAACTGTGATTGAACATAATCTGTCAGATGAAGAGATTAGCGTAATAATGACTGTCAGTAATCGCAAACCAGAGTCACAGGCACAGTATCACTGAAGAAAAAAGAGTAATTCTAACAGTGTGAACTAATGATTGCACAGAGAGAAGCCTCCAAAAAGTAATAACTAGTTATTCGTTTGATGTGAGTAGATAGCAGGAAATAGGGTTGAGTAAATCAGAGGTTTAATATAAAAACGAACCATTCCCATACATAATGTAGATCACACAGATGTACACAGAATTAAAACTGACTGTTCCCAGGTTTGTTAAAAAGAGTACAGACAGGTCAAAAATCAAATGGAAATTCTACTCATCACGTATAAAAAATTGGAACACTATGGAGTTTAAAAAGACAGAAGTACAAAACATCAGACCTAAAAAGACCAGAGGACTATAATGCATCATGTGCTTTGTAGAAAATTAGGTTCGTATCTATTTAGTGTGTTTAGTACATCACTGTTCGTATTGCTTAAAGCATCTTCATGTTTGCGCACAAAGCAAACAGACAAAACTCTAATATTCTCCAAAACAGAAGTTATGTTTTAATTTAGGAGTGTTGAAAACATGTCTGGTTTTATTTTTTAATATTTATTTATTTATTTATTGTTTGTTTGTTTGTTTTTATTATTATTATTATTTTTTTATTTATTTCGTACTAAGAGCAAATTTTGTTCAGAAGAGACGTCTTTTTTTATAATAAATGTGCATCGTCTTTGTTCCTTACAAAACTACATCTTTAGTTACGTCTTACCTCAATCAGAGAAAGATAATATGTCACTGATTCTGTTTATATTTGTATTTTTGTGATAATATCTGATTTAATATGTATAAAGCTGTTCATGTATTTTCTAAGATAGCAAACCGATACTGTCTTAGCTTTATCTCTCGATAATGTCAAATCTGCTTTAAAAACAGTTAACCCTATCACTTTAAAATGGTTTTGTCAATGTATGCATCTTAAAGCGCCCCATTAGTGTTACGAAAAAAGGCTTAAATACGATATGCACACAGTCAGTTCATTATTTTTATATACGAAACTTTGCTAATAATATAAACTATGATAAAAGAAAACTTGCATGTAGGCTGACGTCTTATTTTTTGATGATATGTCGTTCATAGAAGGGCAATCAGTATATATAATGATTTTAAAAAACCAACAGCCTTTCTTAGCAAAAAATGGCATTTAAAAAAGGAGTTCAAACTCTAAGCATTGTCATGAACTTGTTATTTCACGACCTATGTTATTATTAACAATCACTGGTCACAAGGTACACATTAAACATTATCTCTAAAGTGTGCACTGGTAGTGAGAACAACTGCAAATACCATTAACAGTACACTTTAAATATAAAACATAAGTGGCTTGCGATGTAAAGGTAATCATGAAATAGTGTTAAACGTTTTATGATTTCTAAAGATATGCATAAATATGAGAAACAGAATTTTGAAATATAGTGTCCGTTTTTCTTAATAAATTCTTTAAAAGGTTAATGAAGTAAAATCTTTTCATCCTTTTTATTTTCAAGAATCTTACAAGAAGCCATTCGTTTGTACAACCAGCTGAGAGAATTTTATCGTTTCTGTGTCGCAGAGCTTCAATCTCATTAATCATTTTTAAGTATTTTAAGTATATTCTTACCGCAAAACGTTAGATTTCCATCTTTATTTTAGTAAGATTTTATCCTAAAGTGTGCTGTAATTATACCAATCAGGTTTATATTTAATTTGAGAGATATTAAAATGTACGTTGGAGAGAGGGACAAATAGTTTAAATATATTCTGTACACTTATAAGTTGGTCATTATTATTATTATTATTATTATTTTTATTTTTATTATTATTATAACCTTCCAATGTTAATTAATAACGTTGTCAACAATAAAAGGGTACAGTTTAAAAATATCTGGGCACTTCTACGATTTTTAACTCATGACGTCATCGCCTATTTCAAAGTTTCTTCTAGCGTAACGCAAGAAAAATACAGCTATAGCTCTGCCGCACAGACTATGACGTCACAACTTCAGTTAAAAGGTGGCAACGTTCAAATGGATGTCAGTATTATAATATTTTGTTATGAACTATCAAAGATCGCCCCAAAACACTGAAATAACCTCTCTGAAGTAGGAAGAATAGTAATAGTAGTAACAGGCTGTTAGTTTGTCTTAATTTCTAAAGCAATTATTCTCCTATGAGAAAACTTGCAATATTTGTCCGTAGTAGAAAGCTATCTTAAAAAAAAAAAAAAAAAAAATTGTTTTAATAATCAGAGATGCTGATATTTTCAAGTTGATTTATACCAAACAACACAGAATATGTGTACTGGTAGAACTTTATCGTAATAATAAATATTCTATGTGCTAGAATTCCACCACAACTTTAATAAATAAATAAATAATAACAAATATATTCCACTCATCGTGATTATTAAAAAGAAAGTAAACAGATCTAATGTTATGAAATTGTGAGAGAAAACAAATTAACTGACTGACACACAATATTTCATAGTTAGTGAGCTAGTGCTGTTTGTCTTTTTCTTTTTTCTTAATTTACTATTATTCAAACCATCACAGCCATTACCGTTACTATGTTTCTACATAAACTTTACTACTGAATTTACTGTCATATTAATACTTACAGCACTACCAGTAATTGTACTTCTATTGTTTTCATTACAGAACTATTTACTACAACTTATATCGGAGATAAAAAGACACCACGCATTTTTTTTTTTTTTTTTTATTAACTGGCCAGCGAATCCATAGAATTTCGAACACTAATGGAGTTTTCAGTGTATTTTAATGACTAAAGGTAGAAACACAAATAACAAGAATGGTAATGGTTATGTTGTAAATCAATGAAAATATTCATATCAAATGCAGAACAAAATCCCCGCGTCTTATTTCAAAAATGCCTAGAATGTTTTTGCGCATGTATAAAATGATGGAAACTGAAGAGGGTCAGTTTGAGCCTGCTTCAATCAGAAAAGTGTCATAAATTGTCTTATAAATACGTTATTTGTGTGAGTTAAAAACTCTAGAGGTGAAAGGACCAGCGGCAATTAGTCACGTGTAATCTGTGGGTTCTGGTGTACAAACATCACTATGGTGGAGATGTCCAGTTTAGAGGCCTTATAACGTTTATTCTGTGCAGATGAGAGGGGAAAGAAGTAACAGTACAAAATATGTTAAATTGCATTATATTATTATCTGGGGAATAATAATAATAATAATAATAATAAACATACATTAATAAGCATTCCTTAGAATTTAAATAATAATAACATTGACAATAACAACAACAACGATAATAACGACGAAGGTGATAAATAAACGAGTTAATAAATGAATAAACAAACAAACAAACAGACAAATAAATAAATAAATTTATGGCAATATTAAGTGATATTAGATCTTTAAACAGTAAAACAAGTACACTTAACAAATTAATCACAGTAATTTATAACAGCAGTACGTAAGTTTTTGGAAGACACAGAAAAACAGTAACGAACTGTACCTCACAGACTAACGTTTGTTTCAAAACCATACAGATGAGGAAAACCGCTGTCTACTCTTTTTAGATTAGCAGTAAGTCGTCAGTCACATAAACCTTCTCACAAACAGCTACTTTGATAAACCAGTTGTAGGAAGGGAAATGGCTCTGAGTGGGACTGATCTTTCGACTGTCATATCTAAGTCACGTGTTCTAACTAGGCACCGCTCATTCAGTGTTATGACTGACATTACCTAAGAACTGACAAAAATAGCAGACTGAATATCGGTCGTTATCTCCACTGAGAATAATCAGGCAAAACCCCACTGTTACAAAACAACTCCCAAAATAAAACAAAGAAGATTATGTACAATCCAGCCAGACTGGAACAAATCTCTTGTTTGATTCTGTCCTTCAATTATTAATTTTTTATAAAATTGTTAACCAGTTTTTGCTACATATTACTGTATGTGTGAAAACCCTTGTGCTTCATAAATGTACGTTTCTTTGGAAAGTCTTGATTTAAAGACCAGTATAACACACACGCACACATAAACACACGCACAGACACACACACACACACACGAACATATCCAAACATTTTGTATCAGTCATTTGTTTGGCTATCCATAACTTCATTAGTGTAAAATGGTTACTTTAGACTGTTTCTCGCTAGCTGCATTATCAGTGATGAAACTGAAAATACGAAATCGAAATTTCTTCTAATGATATTTAATTATAGAACGTAAAAGCATAAAGTAAACGTAGACGACTAACATGCATAGTTTTTTGCTTTAGAAATATAATTCATAGATTTATAATAGGTAGTGTAAAAAGAGTTTTAAAAACAGAAAGATCACTTTTTGTTTTCAGAACGTTATATAATGTTTTGTTTACTCTCCATACAAACTTTATTATGTTTTAGAATACCCTGATTTTATGCTATCGAAGGGGAGACAGTGTTTGCCTAAGAACTGAACAATCTAATTTAATTTTGATACGATAAAGTCGAAGTAAATCTACGCCTTTAAAGTAAACTTTGTTATTAAATTAGCATTATTTGTGTAAGAATATGTCTTCAACTACGCATGCGCTTGTTTATCAGAAAACAATAAGCTATTCATCGTAATTTAAAACGACTCGTTGTCGATAAACAGAATTCTCGTTTTCACTGTGAACTGACAGCATCTTCCTGTTAACTATTGCTTCTTGGTTAACTAGAACCCACGCACAAAGGGTGAATTCTGGTTACGTGCAAAATCTGATAAGTAAGACAGAAATGCCCGTTAAAATATGATCGTACATATAAAATGTATAAATTGATTAACCACTTTGAAAATGAAGCTTATAAACCTTCATTAATGTATTTTGTTCGCTAATACAGGACAGCATCACAATATGAGAATTTAGCTAGCTACTTTTGTTTTTTATGTTAGTTAAAATAAGATGTCTAGATGACTGATGACTAAATAAGTATCACTGACCAAAAATGATCATTGTAACGTGATTACTTTTATATACTATTTACATCTACCAAACAGCAAAGGTTTTGAACAAACGATAACAACAACAATAATAATAATAAGTATATAATGCCTTTGATATTGTAACATTTAGTTGTATAAACGTATTCGTTCTCTGCCTTTCTAACTTTATCTTTTTATATTATTTTCTTATTGTTAAAGAAAAAAGGTTTTGTTTTTATTTATTTTAAATGTTTATAATATTTTTCTTTTCTTTTCTTTTTTGTTAATGATTTTATTTCAGTATCTGGTCCTTGTTCTTCATTTCATTATTTTCTTTTGAGAATTTTGTATTATTAAATTCCACCCACAAATGAGGCGATCTTTGATCGTGCTTTTCTTTAGTGCTTCTAGTAAACAAATTAATCCACTTATTAAATTGCGATAATATAATTTCCATAATGGCTTCTAGTGATGATAGTCGACGCAAATTCTTCAGTAACGTGTCCATGACTTCCAAATGCAACTCTGCGTGTTTTGACAAAAATATGATTCTGCATTGAATATACATCTTATCATCAGTGTAGTTAGTACGGCGATGTTTCGACAGGAAACTCAGAAACCACATTATCCTTCTCGTCTCACCGGACAGCAGATGTCAGTCGGTTATGTTTGTCATTAGTGGTGAGATGCTATGAATCCGCATATGTGACTTGATGATTACAAATGATACATAGACAGAAATGCTAAACTCTTCAGAATTGAAATGGCTAACTTTAGTCGTTTTGAATTATGCTGAATTTTCTTTTTATTTATTTATTTATTTATTTATTTATTTATTTATTTTTTGTTCTGTTTGTTTATTTATTTGTTCGTTTGTTTGATTTGTTTTTTATTTTATATTTATTTATTTAGTAATTTATTAATTTTATTTATATGTATTTGTTGTATTTCACATTTATTTATTTATTTTTGTTGATATTGCTGTTTAATAGTAACAGCTCTCTCTTTCATATCTGTGTGAAGTTTTATTAAACATGATCACGATCGATTTTTCACACCTGTGCAGCATGTTATGCACTAAGGCTCTCGTAATCACATTTCGATCAGTGAATTAACAGTCATACAAGTTGCCACATTTTTGTTTTCACATTCTCTGTTTCTATGTAATCAACTATTTCCTGCGACTTCAAGAGAAAATGTGGACCAGTCAGAACCACTTCTCATCACATGATTACAAGAATCCTAATACTAACCCTGACATTCAGAATAGTACTGTTCACGCAGTTCGTAGACAAAAGCCCCCCCAAAAAAAACCAACTTTAAGATTGAAAGTTTCTTTGGTCTGCTTGGTATTCTCTGCACAAGTATAAAATAAAAAAATAAAATGTCCTCGAAAAAACCTTTTTAGTCTTTTTCAGAGTTAGCTTATTAAAATATAAAACTAATCTGTTTCTCGACTCCATATGATATATAGGTTTTGAATCCGAACGTCCAATTAAATAATTCAGTTTTGTATGAAACTAAAGAGAAACATTAGAAGTAAAGAAAAATATTCCTGTGTCAACACCTCACGATAATTTTTATGTTTAAGATGCAGATGATATCTGCTTCTCTACTTTCAGACATCGAAAACAAATTTAAGTGACATTTTTATATCATTTCATTATCCACACCTCCACAGGAGAATTCGCAAACTTATGCGTTTTAGAGGATGGAAAAGAAAAACATTTTCTGCGTGTTCAAAGCATAGCAAAGAAAATGCAATGCTGCGGCATCCAGTGACAAAAAGATGACATATTAGATGGCTTTTAATATCTGAAATGTCATCTAATGAAATTAATCATGTTTTCTTTATGGACATATCGATCTGTGAAAAAAATAAAACTAAAATAGTAAAATAAAGTATTGCATGGTTAATAAGTACGCTGCGAATTTTGCAGTGATTTCTGACAGTTTATCAGGTTAATAGACTGCTCGGGCGCAGGTTTCTGTCAGACAGAAACCTCTGTCACAACACACAGGAGAATTGTTAATCGGCAAACAAAACAGAAGGTTCGGAATGATCGATTGTGATGTATTGATCGCATACGACGGACTGGGATACTGCAAATCATCATCATATAACACAGATAGGTAGTAGATACAGATCTAGATATATCTTATATATTACTTCTTTTTGTTATTAGAGAAAATATAATTTTCTTTATGTTACGTAAGCCTCTGTGAAGAAGACAGCATTAATCGCTCCTAAGTAGATTTGTTTTATTATGTTTTATAATAAAAACACAATTGTTAAGTCTTTATGGATAAGTGCAGATTGTCATTATTTTTATTACAGAATATAATAACGTTTCGTACAAAGCAATTTATATGAAAAGTTTTTAATCAATTTATTTTTCCCATATGAAAATCTTTAATATGTGACAGAGATGAAAATCTTTATATCCTACTAATGTTTGTTTTGAAATCCTTTTGATCCTATTGTTCATTACCTTTTCACTAAGTATCATAGTGAAACGTTCAGACAAATTAATGAATACAAAGAAAAAAAGAGATAATAATGAACTTCGGAGAGAAAAAACAAATCACTGCATTCATTTTTGTTTCATAAACTTCAGCAAAACGGCATTAAGCGATTAATTCAAAGTAGATCCAAGATAAAAAAAAAAAAAGAAAAAAAAAAAAAGAAAATTAATATGAGTCACAAGAAAAAACTCAAGCACAATTGTATCTTTCTTTACTGCAAAGATTTAAAAACAAACACCACAGATTCAACAACTGAGATGTAGCTTGCGATAATTGCTTTGAGAATAATTCCTCTGTGGTGCGTCCATTCAGCTGTTTCCCCTGGTGTGTCAATTATTAATACGCGGTTATTTATGTGAACGTATATATAAAAGATTATTCGGTATTAATGGAAAATGCGGCTTACCTCAGAAGACCTGTGTCAATTTTGCATCGATACATACAAAAACAACATAATTACAAAAACATAAAGAAACACAAACACACCCATACACCAGAGAGAGAGAGAGAGAGAGAGATTAACAGATACATACAGATCACATATACGTACACACATATATATACAAACACACAGACATACACAAACAGACACAGAGACTAAGATAAAGAGACACTCACATACATTCCTGCAAACACAGGATTAGTCGACCTTACCATCTCCATCATTTCAGGGACATGTTATTAGTTAAATCAATAATAGAAAATACGTTCCCAGTCGGACTGCTCCGGGCAACAAAGTACAGTGTGTTAATGTTACGCTGCTAACAACTCGAATAAACAGTGTCTCCTGTATCGCTTACATTTCTGTCACATTTTTTTTTTTTTTATTTAATTGGAACTCCAAAACAAGAACTTTCCTTTATATAGTTCTGAAAAAAAGTTATATATTTCTCTGTCAGTTCCTGCTGTGTTTGAAAATTATTGTAAGCATCAGAACGTCTCACGCTCTTGTTTATTGTTTGGTTTATTTGCCGCAGGCTACAGCAAGCGATTTGAATTGGTGAAAATGTTATAGTAAAGGTTACTGTCTGCCTGACATCTCAATAACATGAAATATGCTTCATACAAAGTACAAAATACCTAATATCTTTTTCCAAATTACTAACCAAGGTGTTTGCATATGTTTGTACTTGACGTATGTATGTTTGAATGTACGTATGTACGTATGAAGTGTATGTTTGGATGTAAATATGTACGTATGAAGTGTATGTTTGGATGTGACGGTATGTACGTATGAAGTGTATGTTTGGATGTAAGTATGTACGTATGAAGTGTATGTTTGGATGTAAGTATGTACGTATGAAGTGTATGTTTGGATGTAAGTATGTACGTATGAAGTGTATGTTTGGATGTAAGTATGTACGTATGAAGTGTATGTTTGGATGTAAGTATGTACGTATGAATGTGTATGTTTGGATGTAAGTATGTACGTATGAAGTGTATGTTTGGATGTACGTATGAAGTGTATGTTTGGATGTACGTATGAATGTGTATGTTTGGATGTAAGTATGTACGTATGAAGTGTATGTTTGAATGTGACGGTATGTATATGTATATACGTTTATGTATCTATGTGTGTGTGTGTGTGTGTGTGTGTGTGTGTGTGTGTGTGTGCGTGTGTGTGTGTGTATGTGTGTGTGTGTGTTCTTGACTTCCCCAGTGTCTGTAGAAAATATTAAAATGATAAAACTAAACAGGATCTGTAATCATTACCAACAGTGACAAGATGTTTATATGAGCCGTATAATATTTAATATAATTTTTAAAATAATTAATAACATTCGCGAATAATATGCATACCTCCAGACATGTAAAACAAGCTTATATTAACTATCAGAACACTGTTTAACGACATCAAGTTAATTTTAAGGTGTTGTTTTGTTGTTGTTTTCAAATGAAATATAAAAATAAAAACTGGTATGCCGATTTAGATTACCTGTATAAATACTTATATCCTGGATTAATACAGGATATGTCTAAAGGACAAATGTGTTTCCCATTAAAATTAATTCAGTATCGTTGCTTTTACGGCTTTATTTCATTAACACCATAGACAAATGCTCAGTATCATTATCGTTTCATGTCAGATTTTATTTATTTTTTCAAACATTCCACACACAACATAGAAAGGAAATAACAAACTCGTAGGTGTCAGCACCAGTTGGGGAGAAAAAATTGAAAATAATTTTAAAAAAAGAAAAAGAATAAAAGCAAAGAAATATCCTGCTAATCTAAATGATATTGAAAAGATTTAAGATTTAAATGGACGGACACGTCTATCAGTACAGTTTTATAACGTTTCAAAGCCTTCATTTATTTTCCGTGATGGTGGTCTCTCATAGATGATTAGCAAATAATGACACAGGCATTTGCAAGATTAGAAGATTTGTTTCAAGTCTTTGCATCACCTGCCTCGCAGTATATTCCTTAATTACAGCCATTAATATCTCTTCTGTCCATGTGAATCAGCCTTTCAGGGAAACATTAAGCTAGCTGCCACGGTATAAAGTTATAACAGTCGTATACAATCTGTTCAATTCAACACACATTTACGCTAGTTTCTTTTGTGTGATTTTTTTCGATTTGCTCTCGACGGTTTATAGTCTTTGTTCTTTCTTTATTTTTCTCTGTTTTATATTATATTTACTGTCTTTGTCGGTCTTTCAACATCAGTTCAACAGAAATTTAATGTGCTATTTTTGTCGCATTTTGTTCCATTACCTCTAACTGCCAAACGATGGAACGTCTAATTTGTATTTAAAAAAGACCCAAAAAACAAATTGAGATAACATTTTTTGTAATCTAACTTAATTAGAATTTTCTTTAAAAAATAATTAAATACATAAAAATAAATAAATAAATAAATAAATAAATAAATATATTAAAATGAATTGAAATAAAATAAAATGAAATGAAATGATATAAAATAAAATAAAATAAAATAAAATAAAATAAAATAAAATAAAATCTAACAAAGAAGGAAAGAAAAGAAAATAGGATTTAAACTGGAATAAAAGTTTGCAACAAAAGTTCCTATGACGTACATACATACAAGTACGTACAAACACAAATTCACAGACATACTCAGAGACACACAAAAAATACATACATACACATGCATATATCATATACACACACATACAGGCATATATATAGAAATACACATAAAGACAGATATACATACATTTATCCATACATACATACAGGGATGCATACCCATATATATATAAACAAAAACATACATACATACATACATACATACATACATACATACATACATACATACATACATACATACATACATACATACATACATACATACATACATACATACATACATACATACATACATACATACATACATACATACATACATACATACATACATACATATATACATATATGTTATTATGGGCATATAAACATTGTATTGGGACTCTCCGCTATGAAATAAACTTAAACAGACACAAGTTCATGCACTGCTATAAAGATATTTAGGAAATTGCTGTTACTGATGCGTAGCCTATCACGCAAAACGACGTTTTTGACTATTGGCGAATTTTTCACACAACACCAACAACAATATTTTGGCAGCAAAAAATTGTTGAAAAGTGAATCTGAAATAATGTGCTTGTATTAGAAGCACAACACTAAATCAATGTCCTAGATGTCAGTAAAGTTCCAATCAGTCACACATAGTTCAGAATATAAAGCGCAGAAATTAGAGCCGGAATATTTTATTTATTTATTTATTTTTGATTCATTTTATGTTTGTTTGTTTCTTGTTGTTGTTGTTGTTGTTGTTGTTGTTTATATTGTTCTTTTTTTTAAGCTGGTCTCCTTTCTTTTCGACCTCATGGAAGTGGAATCGTCAAATGACGAAAAATCGTTTTTGTAACTATACCAGATCTAATGGTTTGAAATTCAGAACCGTGTGTTCACATGCAGAGAGAGACTTGATGAAATGACTGACCAGTGACTGCATCTTCCCATACTTGTCTCTTTCAAACAATCTGGAAGGCGTCCGTGCAACAGTTAACAGTTACTTCCAACACACACAGTTTTACAGAGTTAATGCACGGAGACTGCAAAGCCGGTTATTGCAGGTTATTTTACGTCTGCTAAAAACGCCAAGAAGGGAGTGCTGCCCGTGCTGTTATTCGGTGCAGAAAGGTTGTCATTATTTGCAGGATCAGCGTTTTTCGGTACTTTTTCGAGGATATTTCCCTAAACAACCTTTGAATATATTTTACCGTCTACGGGAAGGTACTTATAAAGTCCCTTGTTACTAATCGATATCTGCAGACCATTCATCGGACACAGAAACTCTCTCTCTCTCTCTCTCTCTCTCTCTCTCTCTCTCTCTCTCTCTCTCTCTCTCTCTCTCTCTCTCTCTCTCTCTCTCTCTCTATATATATATATATATATATATATATCGCTATTGTTATTATACAAATAAACTTTTCACTAATATTCTCACTCATATTAAAATATGATACTGTGTATTTATTAATGAACATTTTCTCTTTCATTAAACGACATGTGTGTCTGTCTAGATGTAATGATTTATATTTTATTGCACATTATTTTGATTAACATTTCTTCATTTAAAGAATCTCTGCAAATTAAACAAATTTCTTGAGATCACAATCAACAGTGGAAGATTTATAATATTTGTAACGTGTGTTAATACTGTCAGCACCGTCCTAAACGATGTCTGGTAAAAGTTACATATTTCAAAATTGATAAAACAGGCTCATTTCTTAAATCTACATTTATACGTTAACAGACGGCGAAACAATGAGCCGATCAGACATTGAGACTTAATAAATGAGAAAATCCCAATTTTCCTATTTAACGTAATGTTTTCTTGATTATGCTATTGACATGTTTTATTTCTAACATCTGGCGAGTGATTAACTTCAGTACTCTGATTTAACTTAAAGTTTCAATATATCTCAGAGAAAATGTGCATAGCTGCATTATATTACTAGTCAGTTATCTCAGCCAAAACAAATAGCCACAGATATCGTTCGTTCTGTACAAATTTAACAAAACTTTCTAAACTTTCAAAATCTTAGAGGTAGAGGAGAGATGAGCTAATTTAAATTAATTAGGATAAGTTTGGAATTTGTTGAAAATTAATATTACCAGAAAATGTCTAAGCCTATATTTTCAGAATAAAGGAAACTAAAGATATTCTTTGACTAAGAAGAGTTTTGGTTGTATTCAAATGGAAACAAAATCAGCAGTTTAAAACAATACAAAATATTTAGTCATTGAGTTATACTTATTGTTATTAAAGACAATACAAACAAAGAGAGAAACAGTCGACGGAATATTCGATGGAATCTGTGATCTGTCTTAGCTCTGCTCTCTAACCAGAGCAAGCGCCTTCCATTTGTAAATAGACCTTAACATTTCACAGTACGAAAACCCCCACAAAATACGAGTATTAACATCACTTTCTCTGAAAAAAAAAATAAAGTTTTATTATAATTCTACGATTATTGCTGTCACTGTCAATAATCACTTGGATTTCTGAAAGTGTCGTAATGGCCTCACGTAGAGTTGTAACAGCGTCTGCATGAGAACGAACTGCGGCCCTGTTTGCAGAGAGAGAGAAAACTTCAAGCAATTTGGGTAGCAGTGTTGTAAATCAGTAGTTGCTGGTGGCAGCTGTTTTCTGAAAATTGTCTTTTTCCGCTCAGTAATAACTGTATGCTATTACACGGTGGTGCAGCAGAAGCAGGCGGTAAATTATTTGATACATTCTTTTCATATTCAAGCAAATTCTCGAGACAATACATCCTTTCATAACCGTCCTCACGAATCAGATTTCTAATGCAATTATAATAATAGCAGCACAAATCATAATAATGTTAATAATAATGATGATGATAGTAATAATAAGAAATAACAATAATAAAAATAATAGTTGTTTACAATCTTAAAATGTATGTGCGTGTGTATTTACGTTCTGTTGAAATCATGAACCATATCAAAGAAGTAAAAAGAGGAAATTACAAACGTGGACAGGAGCTAGAAGCCCAGTAACAGTAAAACGACTGCCGGAGATCATAACGTAGCAGGTCACTTGTACAGCTTATTTCCTGCTTACAATGGGCTTCTACCCTACCCTACCTAACACTGGCCTATTTATTACTTCTTTATATTTTGTAATGAAGTCTGTTAAAATAATTTTAATAAATAATTTCAAGGAATGGAAACACAACTTGTAGCGACATTCATTGCGTCAGAGGTAGAGCTGTGAATTCCTTTGCTTCCGTTTTGTCCGGAAGTATAAGTATATGACGTCAACAATAAAAACGTCGTCACTCGCTGTTGTCCGGGCAAGGGGAAGTCTTGCTTTTTACACAACTCGTAAAATAATCTGAAACTTCAACTTTCTCTTATCGTTCTACGGAACTGTCAGTAATTGGAATTTATTTTATTTCTCACATCATTTGTCAAAAGTCAAAGAATATAATGTACGAAATAAATAATTATATAGTGTTTGATCAGAAATTAATTTTCGAAATTGAAATTTTATTAAAATGAACCTGCATTTTATCACACATTTATCCTCATTACTTTGGCGAACTGTATAAATTAACGTCCACTTTAATTATATTTTTTTTATTAACAATTCGGCTGTGCCTTCTAAAAGTTAATCATTATTTGTAATAGTATGCGACACAAAACAAATGGCTTTATGTAGTTAATAAATACAGTACACAAACAGAGCATGTATTGTTCAGAAAGATGAATGTGTAGGTGGACGGATAGATGGGTTGATGTATGATTAAATAGTGATTTAGATAAAAAATAATTAATATGTAACATGAATACGTATACATACATATTCATTCAGAAACAAACATGCAGAAGGAAAATCAATAAGCAATATCAAGAAATGAGTAGAAACAAGAAGAAAAAAGCAAGGAGCAAACATTAAATAATGAAAAGAAACAGGAAGAAATAAGAAGAATCCTAATTTCGATCTCGTATTAGCCACATGGCGAAAAAGGAAAATTCAAATATTTACTGCTTGCAAGACGCGATCGTTTCAAGAGCAAAGATTCAGTGATTTCCGAAAAATGAAACATAAGTTAATCAGAGTTTTATAACAAGCACGAAAGAACGTACCTGCTAACTGTTTAATGACAATAGGCTTGGTCCTCTATCCACTCATTACAGTTGTAAAATCATAACATCTCTACATTTCAGTTATCTCTGCTAGGGCTAATTCAGTTTTGATACTTAGAATCTTTGTTATCTGTATATCAGGCTATATTTGTAGGAAAGATATAACTAGACACCTTCTCATTCGTTCTGCGAATGATACAGTCCGAAGAGTGACCACCAATTAGACTATAGTTTAATCTTTGGTGGCAAAGTGATTAATTGGTTCAACAATCATTAGTTTTAAACAGCCTCTGAAATATAAGCAACCCTGTCTTAAACACATTTAAGTTAATAGCATATAAAACTGCAATGCCTAAATGTACATTCAATCAGTCTAGCAGTAATTTCGTGCGTGAGTTATAAACTCTCCTGTCTTCGAACCACAGCAATTAGCTGATGTGTCAGAAAGACTGATAAGTATTTTCAATAAACAAATCTTATATTCTCAGAAATACAAGTACGCCTTTCTTGGATACGAACCAAGAGCATGGATTTAATGATAGGTTGATAACAACGTTCAGCAAATCAATCAGCCAAGTTGGCATTTGCAACGTGTGTATATTGTCCGAGATAAAAGTACGCTTATCTTAGACACAGAGGAACCTACTTGGCAGCAAAGTTGGCAAGTACGTTCAATCAGTCTGTCGTTGGAAACCCTTTTTACTAAATATTAAAGCACTTCTGTCATGGGTACAACTAAACCTGACTTGTTTCAGGGTTAGTATGTTAGACGATCATTTTTTATTTTGTTAGTTTTAGTATCAAATAACCCTTCATTCACGTGACTCGTTTTCATTGTAAGCTGTTTAATTTTGAAGAAAAGAAGTGAAATGTTTACAAATAACATGCTGTAAACTCTTGTTATGAATGATGATGTTTTCAGTTTGATAATATCTAATAAACATGACAGGAGGATTCCATTATTTCTGAAATAACAAGAAAAAAACTTACCAAAATTCAATACTATTATGAGTAGAACAAATATTTCAAATATTTGGAGTCGCCATCATTATGATGAATAACTTTCAGTCGAAAATAAGACTAAAAGATATATATATATTAAAGGTCAGCTTCAAATATGAATACCATGGAACAACTCATGATAATGTATGTGAATTGACGAATTTCTTGTAAAGAAGTTTGTTGTTGTTGTTTTTCATTAAATGTGACCTTAAAGAAAAATTCGGATAATACTGAAACATATTTCATGTTACAGCTGACGCCATCTTTCTTTGTTAGACACATTTTTCTTTACTTTCTTGTTTTCTTCTTGTTGTTTTTTCTCATGACAGAAATGTTTTTTTCATTACTTTCAAATGCAGCGATTTTGTTTATTTTTTATTATTATTTTATTATTATTATTATTATTTATTATTATTATTTTAATTAAAATTAATAATTTTTTGAGGTTAAATGACATAAGGTTAAATTCCTTGGAAGTGAAATGAAAACAACAAGATTAACAATGAAATAATACATAATAAAATAAATAAACACTGTTGTAGCTTTTAATTTTCAGATCGATCCTAATAGTGTTATAAAACCGTAAACTAACTGAGACATATTTTAAATAAAACAAGCTAAACTTTACTCTTATGAATAAAATATCGGTTTCCTGAGGGAAATAAGATGTAAACTTCACAATCAGTAACAAATATTAACTCTGCATGCATCATAAAACGAAAATTGTATTGTTTAATGACATCACAACACAATGTTATTAAGAATATACTATACAGAGTAATTACCAAATAGTTTACACTTTCCTGTCTCCATTACGATTTTATGTTTACAGTATTTATTGTCACAGAAGATATTTTCCCTTTGTCGATAAAAGTAATGAAGTTTTGTTAGCGCAAACTTTGAGAATGATAAAAAGCGTTTGATAAGAGTTTTATATACTTCTATTAATGACTAAAACGTTAAAAACGTTGTTTGTGTTTTTTGTTGTTTATTTCTTTTACTTTTAATGTTCAAGACAAAAAAATCGCTGTGCTTTTCTGTGACTGACATAATTTTGATGAACTTAAGAGTGAGATGGAGGAGCTACACGTTGTGCATTCCTCTGTTTTTATTTAGATCACCACATTTGTATGTGTACTGTCTGAGAGTTATTTACCACAGCTGATGACACTCATCTTCTCTCCGTGAATTCGCCCCAGGCCAGTCATCTCGACTAGCAATCCGTAACTTTTGAAACTTCGTTTTCTCTATTTGTAGTCCGCGTTACAGTTATGTTTTTTTTTTTCTCTCTCTCTCTCATATTCTTTTGTCAATGTGAGTATGTATGTGTGTATGGTTTTTCTCCTTCTTTCTTTTGTTTTTTTAGGTCAACAAGTACAATAATTATTATTCTCAGACCTAACGTTTATTGAATACGGAATCTGATTAAGAACATTTTCTTACTAATTTTCCGAAAACAACAAACAATTTAGAAATTTCCTTAATAGTTTTCGCTCTATTACAAACCATTTTGTTTATCAAAAAATCCCAAACCCCCAAAAAAAACACACACACAAAAAACAACATTAAATAAATAAATAAATAAATAAATAATAACCATTCAGCTGAATTTGCATCCATATGTTTATAAACATCGAAGACTACATAGCCAAAACGTTTGAACGGAAGTAGCAGATTTTATAAGCCGTATTTCAGAATTTGATGACGTCGTGATCAATGATGCGTCAGTCACGGTGTATTAAATGACAGTGATCCAATTAGTGGTGTGTGGTATTGTTAGTCCTGTATCTCTTTATTATAGTATGTGTACTATGGTTCAAGACAAAAAACTAAAAACACTTGTTATGGTAGTGGATTCAAATCTATAAACTGTTTTGACCCATTCTACAGAATTTATATTTGCAGTAGTATTTTGTTTTTAATGAAAAACAAAAACGTTGTGTAAATTAATATTTAATTCCACGGCTGTGTGGTAGGAGTTTAGTTATGTACAAGATCTCTTAATTATAAAGACTCAAACTTTACTACTAATACTGACTATGCATAACTTGTCACTGACATCACAACAGCACCAACAAATAAGAAACAATGAAAAATAATTTTAAAATTTGTACTATTACATCGTTTGTTTTATTGTTTTTTGTTTGTTTGTTTGTTTTGTTTTATTTTGTTTTATTTTAGTTTATTTTTTTTAAATTTAATTAAATTTCATATCTAAAAAATTTCCCAACAAAGATTTGAATATAACATATGTAAAACTCTCATATACATTTCCATTAGTTTCGTACACGCAAACACACTTTTTTAGTTTTATAATATTAATATTTTCTACAGATACGGGGGAAGTGGAGAACACACACACACACACACACAGATATACACACACATACACATACACAATAATAATTATTATTATATAAGCAAACTAAATTAAAATAATAACCTATAAAAAATTAAAATTGAAATTAAAATTGTGATGTAATATTTCTTACCTCTCAAAACTGATCCAGTTGTAACAGTTCGATTTCGTTAATAAATTCGCAAAAGATCAGAAGAGACTCAAAGCGAGGAAGAGAGAGAAAACTATATCTCCTGTCTTCGATGGAAAAAGCCTTCAAGCAAATCAAACCCAGAGATCAATTCTTTTGCTCTCGTCAAAGCTTTGTTTCTGGTTGGCTCGCCAGATAAGGGGAGGGAACGCCGCCAACAACCAATTCAGCGTTTTTCAAACCTGTGATCACTATAAAATGCTTGCAGCGACAAAGAACGAAAATCAGTTAAGTGTCAGCTGCTTCTTAGATCAAAGTCAGAGATCGCGTCGTGGTGCAAATTAGAAATTATTTCTTATAAATATCTTGTCTCTTCGGTTTCTGTTGCATTTCTTAAGACAGTTTGCTATCAAAACAAAACTCTCAGCTATTCTTACCGTCACTGACAGCAACTGGGGAGAACGTCGATTTTTTTTTTTTTTTAACTATTTACATTATTCTCTAACTGTAAATATATCAGTAATGAATATTTATTAATAATAAAAAGAAAGCAACGAAAGAGAAATAGGGAATGAGAAACAAAATAATAATAATCATATAATTTATAATGATGATGATTATGGTGTTGATAATAACAATAAAAAAAGAAAAAATCCACCTACCCAGTATGCCCTATAATAACCTTGTTATGTCTAATAAACTTATTTTAAGACCAAACCTGCTGCAGAGGTATGACGACAATATCCCGAATCTCCTGACTGAAGAGAGTCTACTTCACATTCACACTGCAGCAAAAAATAACCACTGTTAACAAACGACCTGATTTTATAAATCACTTGAAATCCTTTAACATCGATATTGTCAGAAGCTGAAAAATGGACATTACTGCATCTGTATTCTAACCACTTGGTAAAGCAGTATTAGATCAGATTAAATTTTTCACGTTAAAGCATGTTATTCAAAGACAGCTAGGTATTTACGTTATATTTTACATGTAAAACATTTAAAGCCATATGTGTGTGTGTGTGTGTGTGTGTGTGTGTGTGTGTGTGTGTGTGTTTATTTATTTATTAGGAACATTGATGCAGTGAATTACGATTTAATTTATTTCGACCTTAATCAGTACAAAATAACGAAGTATATAAAGTTTTATTTACGTTCATATTTATCAATGAAGATATTACAAGAAGAAATTTGTCTATGCAGGCAAATATTATTTCACTTATAGTCATTTAAGTTAATTTATTTCAAATAAGAGTTTATTAAAAAAATGGAAATTCGATCAATGTTACAAAGAAAGGAAAACGAAATCCTGAAGACATTTCTGATAAATTTGTCAATCATATAATTACTAAAACGGAAATGTTTTTTTCACGTCATTTTCAGAATGGGATATATATATGTAGATGTATCTTCTATATATCTGTGTGTGTGTGTGTTTGTGTGTGTGTGTGTGTGTGTGTGTGTGTGTGTGTGTGTGTGTGTGTGTGTGTGTGTGTGTGTGTGTGTGTGTGTGTGTGTGTGTGTGTGTGTGTGTTTAACTTCGAAAAAACACTATATTTTCATTTCGCTTTGAGATCATGTAACCAGTTATATTTATGGTTCCATAAAACGTTGGAAAATTATTAGCAGATGTATTTTGCTGTTATTTGTTTATTCAAAATAAAAAGTAAAATAAATAAGTAAATAGATGATTTTTCTTTCCCTGATTTAAAGGGTGGGCTGACAATGCAAACAAAGTAAATTTAACTATTTCTTTTGAAATAGAAAAACTACATTTAATGAGTATCTAGTCTTGAATTTCGTACCTTAAAAAATATAAAATAAATAACATTATTAACTTTGTTATTAAAGTGCTAATAACAGGTCATATTCAAAAAAATCATTTCACTACAAATATTATCAATTTCATTTGTCTAAACGGAAATATTTACAAAAAATAGTTTTATGCATGCAAAGTTTCAATGACGTCATTCAAGGTACAGAACTATTGGGTCTTCCAGTATTTTCTGACCTGTATATATACACATTTGTGCGTGAGTGTGTGCGTGTGTGTGTGTGTGTGTGTGTTTGTGTGTTTCTGTGTGTGTGTCTGTGTGTGTGTGTGTGTGTGTGTGTGTGTGTGTGTGTGTGTGTGTGTGTGTGTGTGTGTGTGTGTGTGTGTGTGTGTGTGTGTGTGTGTGTGTGTGTGTGTGTGTGTGTGTGTCTGTGTGTGTGTGTGTGTGTGTGTGTGTGTGTGTGTGTGTGTGTGTGTGTGTGTGTGTGTGTGTGTGTGTGTGTGTGTGTGTGTGTGTGTGTGTGTCTGTGTGTGTGTGTGTGTGTGTGTGTGTGTGTGTGTGTGTGTGTGTGTGTGTGTGTGTGTGTGTGTGTGTGTGTGTGTGTGTGTGTGTGTGTGTGTGTGTGTGTGTGTGTGTGTGTGTGTGTGTGTGTGTGTGTGTGTGTGTGTGTGTGTGTGTGTGTGTGTGTGTGTGTGTGTGTGTGTGTGTGTGTGTGTGTGTGTGTGTGTGTGTGTGTGTGTGTGTGTGTGTGTGTGTGTGTGTGTGTGTGTGTGTGTGTGTGTGTGTGTGTGTGTGTGTGTGTGTGTGTGTGTGTGTGTGTGTGTGTGTGTGTGTGTGTGTGTGTGTGTGTGTGTGTGTGTGTGTGTGTGTGTGTGTGTGTGTGTGTGTGTGTGTGTCTGTGTGTGTGTCTGTGTGTGTGTGTGTGTGTGTGTGTGTGTGTGTGTGTGTGTGTGTGTGTGTGTGTGTGTGTGTGTGTGTGTGTGTGTGTGTGTGTGTGTGTGTGTGTGTGTGTGTGTGTGTGTGTGTGTGTGTGTGTGTGTGTGTGTGTGTGTGTGTGTGTGTGTGTGTGTGTGTGTGTGTGTGTGTGTGTGTGTGTGTGTGTGTGTGTGTGTGTGTGTGTGTGTGTGTGTGTGTGTGTGTGTCTGTGTGTGTGTGTGTGTGTGTGTGTGTGTGTGTGTGTGTGTGTGTGTGTGTGTGTGTGTGTGTGTGTGTGTGTGTGTGGTGTGAGAGAGAGAGGTGGATAGGTGTTTGCACACATAAGCGCCTTTTTTAAAAAGAAAGGAAAAGAAGGTTTATTGGATACTGCTGCTTTAGAAAACATCAATTTCCTGTATTTAATCATTCATTCTGAATGAAAAAGAGAAAACAAAGTCAACGTACTAAATGTCTTATGCTTTATTTATTTAGTAAAAAAAAAAAAAAAGGAAAAAAAATAAGACAGAAAAAGCAGTTTGGAGAAAAATTAATTCTTCCTACCTGATTTTTATTGTGTTTTTTTGTTTTGTTTTGTTTTCTTATTTATTTATTTTAAAAATAATCAAATCTGTTGAAACATAATAGAGTATATAAAAGTATGAGATTAAAATGAGAAAGAAAGCAGTAAAAATGAAGCTAATTTTTAATTTAGACTAAGAAACAGCGCTGTGACCCGGAGGTCACTATCATTTCTCAGTTAAGTAACAGCGCTGTGACCTGGAGGTCACTATCATTTCTCAGTTAAGTAACAGCGCTGTGACCTGGAGGTCACTATCATTTCTCAGTTAAGCCTGGAGGTCACTATAACAGCGCTGTGACCTGGAGGTCACTATCATTTCTCAGTTAAGAAACAGCGCTGTGACCTGGAGGTCACTATCATTTCTCAGTTAAGTAACAGCGCTGTGACCTGGAGGTCACTATCATTTCTCAGTTAAGTAACAGCGCTGTGACCCGGAGGTCACTATCATTTCTCAGTTAAGTAACAGCGCTGTGACCCGGAGGTCACTATCATTTCTCAGTTAAGTAACAGCGCTGTGACCTGGAGGTCACTATCATTTCTCAGTTAAGTAACAGCGCTGTGACCTGGAGGTCACTATCATTTCTCAGTTAAGTAATAGCGAGGACGTCAAATCGAAAAACAGTTCTTTTTACACCAACACTGTGATGGTGCATTTAATTTAAAAAAAAAAAATATTATTATTATTAATTACGTTTTTTCTCCACCACAAATCGGATTTTCATTCAATATTTTATCACGACTACTTAGGAATTATTAATATATTCACTAAAATTTAAATTCGACACATTTTAATGCTTCAGCCTGTTTTATTGGATTTATTTTTCAGATGCCAAAATTCCTTTCCTATAGAAAAGAGAAATATGAAATACAGAAATGAAATTTTCCAAATTATTCTAACAGAATCGTTTGTTTTACATCGCTAGTTAAACCATAAAATGTTTAGCGGATTTGTAAGAATTGTTGCCTCATTTGCCTCAATGTAGTTCTGGCATGATAAATATCTTTGTTTAATAATAAAATGGAGTTTGATAATGAAAGTCATCTTACGATACCCATTTGATTAGTGAGAGTGGAGGCGCAGGCACAACGCTGACTTGAGACACCGTTGATCACAAGATCAGTCCACCGTAGTCCACTTACTGACCTAATTCCCGTAACAGCCAATCACTTGTTTATAAAATGGTTTTTCCTACTTCAGCACGACGACGCCTAATGGATTATGCTGAAAATCATTTAGAACACACTCAACTAGAATGTATGTGTGGGATTTTTTTTAATTTTTTTTTTTTTATCTCGTTTATCACATGTTTTTTAAACAGTTAATAGATTTGTTGTGTGATGTACATACTGAATGCGATATCGTAGAAAGAAGACATATCTTGTTATACGATGCACTTAACTTATTATTATTATTATTAAAGAACGTAAATCGATATAAAATTATTATTCATCGATATAAAACCATTTTTGAATTTTAATTTTTTTTTTATATGAATGAGGATGGGCGTGTAGCGTGTGTTGTGTATGCATTTTGTGTATGTGTGTGCTGACTCTTTACTAGAATAAGATATTGCAGTATTTTTCATAGCTTCAGCAGTGAAAGCAGTAATTAATTTCCAAGTTTTAGTATATTAAGTACTTTGTTTTTATTTTCCATAGTAACGATATTTCACTAAATTTCCTGTAATTGGCTTCTATTCCTACAAACTCGGCCTTTGGCCTATAAAAAATATTTATAAAATTAATAATAAAAATAATAATAATAATAATAATAACAATAACAACTTTTAACAGCTACTTAGAATTTAAACGTGTCATGTCCATGTTTTTTCTACAAGAATGATTTGTGCTAACTTTGATCAAGTATATCTCTTTATCTAATCATGTTAAACAGCGTGTGTGTAATGGACGGTTCATTAGTTGTGTGTTGATAATGTACAGTACAGCTGCATTCTGATATCAAATATTACCTTCCCCTGAACTCAGTACACATAGGACTAAAGCAAAATATTTATCTAAAATCCAACTCATAATAAATCCAAATTATAAAAACACTAATAAAAATGAAATTCACAAATATCGCGTAAAAATAACATATTCATCATTTACAAAAATCGATCAGATAAACACACACATACACACTACTGGAACTGGCATATAAGCTACGTTTCTTTCTTCTTCTTTTTTTTTTGTCACTATTGCTGTCGTCATTACTGTTGTAAGCTATCATTAATATCATTTTTATTATTATTGTTATTATTATCATTATTATTATTATTATTGTTGTTTTTGTTGTTGTTGTTGTTTTTTGTTGCTGTTGCTGTTATTATTATTATTACCCTGATGCAATTATTTTTGATATTCTTCAAAACATGGACTATATAAATTTCTGTAACGGTAAAGATGTTTAGAAGAGAGTAAAATACAGCGCACATTTGGTAAGAACATTATTCACAATCTATTCATCTTTGTGACAGGAGGTCGTGTTTTCTGAAACTGAGTACAAGACATCAGTGTACAGTTTCTCATTAAACTTCTTTACAAATTAATTGCAACGAAATCGAATAATCTCCCTTTTTTTCAATCCCATTCAGCTGGGAACTAAAAGGCGTCCTTGAGTCCGTATTTTTATTTATTCCTTCTTTTTTTTTTTCACTTCTGCAAAGACAAAGTACATCTTTCAAGCATGAAGAACAGTAGTTCACAGATAAACACAGACACACATATTACGAAACAAAATAATAATAAAAATTAAATAATAAATAAAAAAATGTATGATCTCCGTAGAAAGGAGGCCAAATGTGAAAAATAATTTAAATTGATAATTAGTACTTAATTTTGTTATTTTCTAAAGATTTTATAATTTGTTTTTATTCAGTAGATTCTTCTTTCACCGAAGAAATATTATTGGATAAAATGTCAACATGAACAATGCACTTATCTTTTTTACTGTTAAAAATGTAATTTCATGTAATATGTTTTTTATCTGCAGGATTCAGCGACATATTTAGACAACGACTTCTTCGTGGAATTTTTTATCTCTGATTCACCACAAGTATGTATAATAAATAAATATTATCAGTAATATTTTTTTCTATTTAAAGCTAAATAAACTTTAATAATTTCAAAAAATATTTTTTAAAAGTATATATATATATATATCATAAACATTTTTTAAACCGGTACAACACAATCGATCCCGGTGTTTACTGACCCTTTTTTACGCCTAAACATTTCTCAGCCTCTTAGACAGTCCATCGACCACTGAGCTAAACAGTACTTCATACAGCGTATAGGTCAGTTATTCAGTGCTCTTCAAGATAAAGATGGATTCTGAAAAAAAAAATCTAATTCACACAAAAAAAGAACTTGTTTAAAAATTATTAGGTTTTTTATTATTTTATTTTTACCTTCTTAATTTTTTAGAGTTATTCTGGAGGAGTTAAAAAAACTGAAATATTAATTTACAAACAAAATCATTACACCTGACAGAAATGAGAGAAGTTATGAAAGAAGTTATACTGATCAAAGTAGTTAGGGAATATGAAATATTTTGATGTGTGAGACGACAAACATGTCGACTTAAAAAAACAATATTAGTTCATGGATCAAAATTTTCTTCCAGTCGTCTGTCTCACATTCTCGTATTTGTACGCAGCACATAATGTCATAATAACGAACTGTGTGACGATGCTGGCGTTCACGCCTGTGACATGTCAGACAGTTCAGACAGTACTGACAGCTGTACTGAAATACACGGCTGCGACTGCTTTTCACCATTGCTCTATATCCTAGATATAACAAAAAACAAACAATCTTGTTGTGGAATATAGTTTATCTTAAAAAGGTACTCGCGAATTCAGAATTTGTGGGAAGCTGATCCACCAATAGATTCTCTGGGCTTCGAATCAGGAAGTAGAACGTTCGGGTCAGTTCAATGAAAGTGACCTCCAGCTAAAGACGTTGTGTCCATTAATTGTGTCTTCAGCGTATCTCTGACATATACAGACATGATAAATGAATCAGACACTGCACACCAGTATATTTACAATTTTATATTACAGTGTACCCATTCTTTTCAGTCTAATTCTAGAGCTAGGCTATTTATCTTTACGTTACAGTGTATGACATATTGTACTGATCATTTTCCGTATTATCCAAGCAACATTAACAGATGTCTTAGCAGATTCTATAAGTCAGTCGCAAGAGTGGGATGATCTGTAAAAATACCTGAGACAGGCGAAACATGCTGACACGTAATAAATAATAAATTCATGATGGACGTGTGCCTTCTACAAGTGTTTTTATTTTAATTTCATTTTATATCCAGACAAAATATGTTATATCCAGACCCAGTTGCACCTTCCCCTATTCTTCCAGACAATCACTGAGGACACTAGAGACAAGATTTTTGAATTGCATCCAAAGACCTGAGATCAGATTCTGAAACTGCAAAGGCAACATCCAACTCCTATGGAAAGCATTAGTTTTATTATTACTGTTTTTACTCAAGTACCATATATATATATATATATATACTTCTGTGTATGTGAACATTCACACATAATGTATGTGTGTGTGCATAGTACGTACGCGTGTATGTATGTAATATATAGTTTCATATATATATGAGAAAGAGAGAGAGAGAGAGAGCGCGCGAGAGAGAGAGAGAGAAAAAAAAAATGAGAGAGAGAGGGTGTGTTTATGGTAGAAACCAGTGGATTGAAACGAAACCTGAAGAAAAGGCGGAAATGAGGTCTTAAAAAAATAATACTTGTTGACAAATTTTTTACTAAGTCATTTCCAGCTGTCTTCACGCAGCATTTCACTTACTGAGGAGCACTCGAGGGAAATTTCAAATAATCTGTCTCTGCATGAAACCATTACCGTCGTCAGCTTTTGTTTTATTACGCTCTGTCCTCATGAAATCTTTAGTCTGAGACAGATTTTGAAAACTTATTTTAAAATAATAATAAAAATGTCGACAACGAAAACGACAGATAATAAATAATGATAAGAAGAAGAAGAAGACGAAAAAAAACCAATAAAAAAAACGGTGTATGAGAACAAAAAAAAACAAAAAAAAGGTAAGGAAGAAGAATAATAAGAATAAAAGTAAAAGAGAAAAATAATAGACCCAAATGGAATAGAGAAAACAAAATTTTAAAAACTGCTTTTATACTTTTAAAGGTAAATAAAGTAAAATTAGTAAATAAAATGTTATCTATACATGGGTAATAGTAATAAAAAAGTAATTTTTTATTTTTTTTTAAATGGTACATCTTATCACCGTTTAGTGTTAATTATTAGTTCAGGCGTAACTTTTGTTTCTGCCTCGTTCTTAAACAAGAACAACAACAAAAAATAATAATAATAATAATAATATGATGATGGTGATGATGAAGATGTGATGATGATGACAAAAATAATTTAAATACCTTTAAGCTTATAAAGTTTTAATAAGAAATTGTTTAATATATTCTAATTTTTCTTTCTGTCAAAAGTCAATTGATTTCAACATAAATCTTTATAAAATAACTTTTTTCCACTGCTTAATGCCAAATTATTTCCTCAAAATTACTCTTTATTGATTTTTGTTTTGGTAGAAATGATTTCTTGCAGAGTGAAAAAGAAGTTTTATTTTTCTAAGTAATTTCTTTGTATGGCAATAGACAGTCACTAAAAATAAAATAAGAGTTAGCTGTGGGTTTTTTTTGGTTGTCGAGGTTAATACCAAATCTGTATGTTCCAGACTATGATGGATAAAAACTTCGCCTGAACTATTATACAAGAGATGTGTAGCATTCATTGATTTGATTGGATGGTGGCACGGAAACGACAGCTCGCTTTTCTAGAAGAAAAAAACAAATCATTATCGAGAAAAGAAAAGGAAAGGAAAAAAGCGAAACAGACAGATCTTTTCATTGGAGAAAAACGAAACAGACAGATCTTTTCATTGGAGAAAAACAAAACAAAAATGTTTATGTTTCTATGATTTGAAGATCAAGAATAAATGGTAGATAACTCATTTAGTTCCACTATTGTTGTTTTTAATGTTGTTTTTGTAATTTTATTTATATATATGTAATTGCTGTTGTTGATTTTCCTTTTGAGTTCAGACTTTCTAAATGAATTATCGAATGAGAGGAACATGAAGAAACATGTCATGTTAATAACATACATTGTTACGTCATGATGTGTCATCACATTTAAAACAGGCCACAATAATTATTCTGAAAATTTTCTTTTAATTTTGAAAAAATTAGACTAAATATTAAAATAACGTTTTGATTTTTTTCCTTTTTATTTATTTTTTTTAATTTAATTTTTTGTTTTATTTATTTATTTTTTGTTTGTTTTTTGTTTATTTTGTTTTGTTTTGTTTTGTAATTACTTTTTGTTGTAATATATGTGGTTTTTTCGTGTTTTGTTTTCCTTCCAACATAACAAAATTAATAAGCCTAACCCAAAACATTTCCATAACACTTGTCTTGACAAGTTTTCACAGATTACTTCATTACTCACTGATTTTTGGCAAAGCAGGGGGCACAATTCTGCATTGAATTTAATCTCACCGACTCTCGTTTGCCTAAAGACTGTAATAGCGAACGATTATTTTAAGGGCTTCAGTACGGTCGATGAACGTTCGGTAGTACATAACTTTTTATATGTTCCAAAAGACTAGTCATAAACTAATAAATCAGTTTGATAGGCGTCATGCATTACTGATATCTTAGCCTTCGACAAAAGTTTAGAAGCAAGCTACATCTGACTGTAGATATCACATAATATATATATTTTAATTTATATATATATATATATATATTATAATGAAAATTGAACATACGACAGGCAGATACTCTGGAGGGAACACGTGGCACACCTCCTCCCTTTTATTTTTTTTTAAATGAAACTCTAGTAATCTTGAAAGTTATATAAATCACAATGTCGGCGCAATCCTTTGTAAAATATTGGATCCACTCCTGGATACAGTTATGATGAAACTCTTTTTCTATTGACTGGTTGTGATACACGAGTTAACATTGTTTAATGAGTGCTATAAGCTATTTATATTCTGTTTGCACGGTGTTCACAGGAAACGAGAAATGAAGACATAACCTGATGAAAAATAAAAAAACACTCTGACCACAAAACAAAATGTGTTACTGTTTTCAAATACTAAAATACTGTAGAATTAATTTCAAAGAAGCCTTTAGTTTTCAGGATCGAAAACCTGCTTTAGGTATCTATATATTAAGTTATATCATGTTAATCCAGTCACTGTTGTTATTTCGTATACAGTTTAATATTCTGTATACCTAAGTTTTATTTTTAATTGATAATGAATAACTTCAACAATCACGACCACAAGAGAAACGATATCTCTGTGTAAATAAAGTGTATAGCTGCTGAGATCAATAAATAAAATAGAATAATATATAGAAGAAAAAAAAAATTAAATAATAGAAAATATTTCTACTAGTGTGATACATTTTCCTAGGGATAGCTTTATTCTAACGCGTTATAAAATCAAGTGCATTTACACTTATCTATTAAATTTATCTCAACGTCTTTTAACAGAAACACGGAAACAAAATAGCAATAAGAACTAAAGCAAAACATTTGCCCTTCGCACAGCCACTTACATATACTCAAAAGAAAGAAAAGACACACTTATATAAATATTACTGGTCTGTCGTACAAAATACAAAATAATGCTTTAATAAGATATGTGTTTGCATTAAAAACAAAACAAACAAAACCTAAAATGATAAAATTAGGTGAAATGTGAAAGCAGTAAAGAGTTTTATAGAAAGAGCCAGTGACTGAGTGTGTTGACAGGGAGGGTGTGTCTCGCTGTACGTGTAGCTTTGTGTAGACAAAGATCAGATATCACTAACATGCTCTAGTTGGTGACTGTTATTTTGTAAAACGGACCTATGCAAGCGGTAAGGTGTACGATTAAATAGTTCAATAGTTTCTGTTGCAATAATTTGCTGTTATTGTTGTTGTTGCGTGAGTATATGTGCGTGTATTTTAGTTGGGGAATTACAGATACTATTATACGCCTCCTGTAATGTTAATTTTAAAATATTTTAGATGTTTGCACGTAACTATTTTGTATATGGGGGAAGTTTACGTATATTGAACATGTACCTATATGGAACCTCTGGCATTGCTCAGCCTCTGTTTGAAATGTGTTTTGTCACAATTGTGTGATATCTTGGTCGACATCGTGCATTTTTTATATTAATGATAGCGGAAAGTCAACCGACGCGAAAAAGATGAGAAAAATCTTATTTCGTCCATGTAAACGTAACTTTATTTCTATTTTTGTAGCTGTGTTGTAGAGATGATGGGTATAGGTGCATATGTAGGGCATTACAGTTTTTTAGGTTAGTCTTTGCATATGAGGTTCTGGACAATATAACCGACAAAACTGAATTTTTGTCGATATTTTTTAACTGGTCCATAAAACTTGGAGTTTGTAAGTTTACTTTTTTTGTTTGTTTTTTAACTTTACGAGGGTTTTAGATCTTACATCTGTCAGCTACGACTAGATTGACTGCATCTCGACTGAGCAATACAGGTCAGAAGTTAGGGAGTTCATTATACTTACACTTCCCCTAATTTGACTTGTTTGCTATAATAATGCAATTATAAGTCAAAAGATCTAAGATTTGTGATGGAAAATATTATGTAATTGTATTTATTTATATAACAATAATATGTATTATTAGAATGAAGTTTAAATTTTAAAAATGTTCTGCTTTGATTAACAAATAAAATATTTCGAGTTTTAACAATACGTTACGATATGTTTTCATTACCGTTTATACATTCATTTGCACAATAAAAACAAATTAAATTCATAGAAAATTTGTTTACAGTAGATTTTGGTTTGTGGTATGTAATTATAAAATTATAATTAGAATATATAATACAAACAAATAGATAATATTAAAAAAATAATTTAAACAAATATAAAATTGTGCAGTTGTAATAAATGAAATGTTAGTTTTGAATAACTATTCTGAATATATAAGTTTACAAATGGGTAATCCTATTGAAAATACACATAATCTGAGCTTGCATTCAGATTACTTTTCCTGTCAAACAGTTCATTATACCGCCCATCGGTTCTTCATTGATAAATAACCTTGTAAGAGAAATTGAAAGTGTTTGTGGAAGTTGCGTTTCGGACTCTCCCTAATTTTATATCGTTTGTGTAAAACGAGAAATGAATTAGAGCATTTCCGGAACTTAATGCAATTAAAGTGGTGAAAAAAAAAAAAAAAAAAAAAAAAGGATACAGGATTCGTCAGTAATATAATATTCTAAATTCTTAATGTTTTTAATGTACCGTTTCAGGCTGCAATGCGACCAAATATTAAAACATTTTTAAGAGTCTGCACTTTATGTTTGATAACTCTGTTGTGTTTTTCGTGGTACTTGTTATTTTCTAAAGACAGACACGGAATTCTGTCAAGAACATTGATTTCAAATAAGCAGGATTCCAGAGAAGAAAATGATGGAGAAATGACTAACTTTATCACTAAACGCAAGTTAACACAGAAGCGAGGAACTTACAAAAACATGGACGTAGAAATCAGTTAGCAAAAATAAAAGAAGATAATAAAGTGAATATTAAAAGTGTTCAAGCGAATTTTAAACACGTTACAAATAAAAATTACAACAGAAAGAAATATTTGATTTATCTCTGCAAACGCAGTTCTTCTTGCAGCGGATGGGCTGATCGTCAGAGAGCGATCATTTCAGCTTTCTTGTTAGCCGAAAGATCAAACAGAACATTTGGAATAATTCTAACAAGCCCTTGTGATTTTATAAAGTTTTATATTCCAAACAAGTATAATTGGGCTGTAAATGAAAGTGATTTGACTAATATGACTATCGCCTATACAACAGATATATTCTTACGTAACATAGCTTCGTTGGATTTCAACAAACAATATCCAGAGGATCTTATCTATCTTCGAACTCACCGCGACTTGTTTCAGCGAATCCGAGACAATTTCCATTTACCTAAACCTACACCTCGATGGGCTAAATTTAATAAACCTGATTCTTTTAGAAATGGCTGGAATCTGTTAATGAAACGGTCCCATCAATTTGACAGAAAATTCAGAAATATCACCTCAGGATTGACAGAAAATGATAAAATGATATGTGCTCACGTGCGCCTTCGAAAAAATCCAACTATACCTATGGATGGTAAAAGCATCAATTCGTTAGACAGCGTGGGAAAACTTTGGATATTTTTGGATATTCACTATCCTAACGCCAGTCGAATTTTCGTGGCTACTGATTCCACAGACGTCAGAATGTGGGCCAGACGACACTTCAAAGAGCGGGAAATAGACACAGGACAAACTATTCTGCACGTAGAAAAGCAGAAACGACTGAAAACCGCATGTGAAGGTTTTGAAAGCGTTCTGTTGGATCAGGCTGTTCTGGCTCAGTGCAGTGTGTTAGTCTGTTCCAACAGCAACCTGTGCAAACAAGCTGCTTACATCGGAGGGTTAAGAAAAAACGTGTTTATGTTTAACAATGGAAAAGTGTATCCTTTTCAGATCAAGTGATAAACCTTTCAACAAAATAATCTAAAATTAAATTTTGAAAATGTCTAAGCTGACTTTTAAACGAAAGCCACTATAACGAATATAAAATTCTCGTTGGATATTATTTGAATTTCTAAGTAGCATCAACTACATTATCACCATGTAAAAGCTTTCAGTAAATAGCATATATTTCTTATTGATCAACTGCATCAACACATTAAGAGTACATACATTGTTATTGGTTGCAGTATATGTATGCATACATACATACATAGACACATATAGACACTGTGTGTGTCTGTATATATGAATATATATATATATATATATATATATACACATATACAAACACACACATATTATATATACATATATATACACACACATAAATATATACGTGCATACACACACACACAAACACACATATGTAGATATGATATAGGTATCAGGGTGCAAAGCAGTGCTTTATATTTACTCTCCAACTAGCCAACTGTAGATTGATACTCGCCAGGCAACATATGAAACAATAATTAAAGAACTTTAAACACCAACCTGTGTTGTTTATTTTACTCAAGGGATGTTCAAAATGCAGTCACCAGCAGTGAAGAAAATATTCAAATTATTAATGTTTAATATATAGTTTGCTATTAAAATTCTTTCCTACAAATATAACAGTTTCTTCAGTAGAATATTATAAGTATAATCTACTAGTGGGCAAGATGATTACTCTGAGACAATGTTCTGTGGCCATTCACTTTGAACTAAACACCGTGTTGGTTTTCTGGAACCAGAAGACAGCCAGTTCGTCATACAATTACCAGGATCAAACTGAGCAAGTTCGGGTCCCTCAGATGAGATGAGAATGAAGTCTGGTAACCTCTCTACAGACAAGCTATTTCTGACATCACACTTGATCCGTTTTCGAGTGGAAAATGCTCTTTCACACTCAACTGAACTAATGGGCAGAACTAACATTATCTCAACTAGATGAAGCACATTTCTGAAGTCATCTTTGGAAGGTTCTTTCCTCAGTAGCAGCTACCACAGATCAGAAGAGGCTGTATTCTTAAACCTGTAATTCTTTAGCAGTTATCTCAGGTTTTTCCAACAGCTTGTGATGTGTCTTCGTATTCCATTATGTCTCCCTTCATCTCAATCCCCTGAAATGTACAGAATTCAGTTATTTGTCTTCTGACCTTCCATACACATCAGAAACTCTTCCTGGAGCAATCAGAAATGGGTGCACCCCTTCACCTTCATGCTGCTTATGATTTCCATACAATCCCAAATGGCTGATACTAAAGTGGGTTCTAGACTGAATCTTGAGACTCAACAAAGCTTAAACTTGTCATGTTTTTTAACTGTTACCTCTGTTTAATGGCAGTGTTTTTAATGGTAGCTGCTAAACTTTCCATACAAGTGTATGCTGCTGCATAGTATCGAAAGTCAGATGATAAATCTCCACTCTTCTTCCCCCCGAGAAAGACTCTCTATTCTCTGTCTAGATGATTGACCCACATTGTTCCCTTCACTGGTGTTGGATTGTATATCATAGCTTCCAACTCCTACCCAATCATTTTGAGTTCCCTTTTGCTCTCAGGGCTGAAACAAGTCTTTCATATCAACTGGAAATAATTTGAAACTGCTAGAACCATACGACTCTTTTTGAGTACTATTCCTGCCATGTAACATTTAGCTCAACAACAGGAGCAAACAAACTGGTTATGAAGTTGCAACTAGCAAAATCCGTTATGTGATGTGGCTTTCCGATTGTCGTTAATAAAACATTCGGAACAACTTGACTGTCAAGTTGGCCAAAGTGCTCCAAATATGTTATCAGAATACTTCAAATGACTTCGTCGGTCTTTCTCAAACAGTACAAAATATGAAAGTATGTTTACAATTTCGATCATCAATATACATGTTGTCTGATACAGTAAACGAAAATATGTTTCATTCAAGAAAATAATAATTTAGTTGCCAAAAAACT
This sequence comes from Chrysomallon squamiferum, assembly GCA_012295275.1. NCBI lineage: Eukaryota > Metazoa > Mollusca > Gastropoda > Neomphalida > Peltospiridae > Chrysomallon > Chrysomallon squamiferum. The sequence continues at coordinate 16,788,645 of CM022679.1, forward strand.
GGTTTTTGCTATTTTAAATCACCATAACATAATTCTATTTGCAGTATTACACCCTCAATATATACATATATATATATATATATGCACACACACAAGGTTTTTCTTTTGCCAACTTAATACATGTGTATATAACCACATACTCAGAATGATGCAAAAGAAAAAACATTCCATCAATATATTTCAGAAAAACAACTTACATGTGTCCAAATAAAAACTCAGCCCGTTAGGTCTATAAACAATTTGAAGTACTGATCCACCTATCTACATTATGTTGGGCTTAAGTCCACAGTTAAAGAGAATAGCTGTCGAGAAACCAATTATTTTTACATCCTTTCATTTGTTTTCTTTTTAAATAAATCTGTCAAAGAAATATTTAACAATAAAAAGCAATGGACAAGAATGGGATCAAACAGCTATATATAACTTAAACAGGACTACCACATACACTATTTTGGAATTTTATCACATCACTGCAAATTATTATCAGTCATTAGGTATATGATATTTTTTACAATTGTAGCTTTTTGTGTCCAAGTTGTGATAAACTGATTTAAACCATCAGGTATTATTCATGCATGCATTTTTACATATTAACCAATACTAGAAAATTACATCAACACTAACTTTAACAAAATAAAAATGACAAATCCAGAATAAAATATGAACTAAACAAACATTCATTATTTTTTTTTCATTTATTTCCCAGATTTAATGTTTTTGGAAAACACTGGCTTTTTTTTTCTTCACATTTGTCCATGTGTTAATAAGTCTATTTTGCAGCCATCGACACCTGCCAGACTCTAATCAGATTGTCACTGTATCCAGCAAACAAAGTCTGACCGTCAGAGGACCAGGCAAGCGAGAGACACTGTGGTGGTTCTCGGCCACTTCCAGCAGTTGACAGCACGTCAGGTTTAAGTTCATCCACGATAATCTTGCCTTCCAAATCCTGAAATAGTTTTAAAAAAGATATGCAGATGATTACAATCATCTAGCAATTTAACTCAGAACCAAATACATACACTGTACATATCTAGATCAACAGAATGCTAATTTTAACATGTACTTTTAGCCAGAAAATAATACTAGTCTACTGCTTGAAAAGTTAAATAAAAAACCATGTTAAAAAAAAACCCATAAAAATAATTAAAAAAAAAAATCAACTTAAAATTATGTACCCAGATCTTGATGCTAGGTCCGGTAGCAGCACAAAGCCAGTATCTGTTAGGACTGAAAGTCATTGCGTTAATGTAGTCACCACCATCCAATGTGTACAAATGCTTGCCTTCATTCAAATCCCATAACATGGCCTGACCATCCTAGAAATAATACATTTCCATATAAACATTTTACACTGTAAAGGAAACAAAATGTAATATATATTTCAAAATATAACTTTTGTAATTTAACAAACTGTAATCAGACCAGAGATGAAGTTTTATCTTCAAGAAATTACTTCTCTAGTCTGTTTATTTGATATAGCACCAATGTGAAAGAATTATGCTCAGTAAATGAACATTATCTGCAGAAAGGTGCATGTACTATACTCCTCAAGTTATGTCTAGTAACAAACGCAAATGTTCTTTAAAGAAAAGAATTTAAAACAAAAATTCTAAGATAAAATGAAATAAGAGTAAAATAATACTATTAACTTGGTACCTCTGGCCAAAATAAAATGATATTTGTTTCAAATACAGTGACAACAAAACAGTAAATTGTATCTCCAAAATACACCTAATTTCTTCAAATCTTTACTAGTGTGCTTGATCAAGATAATTTCTGTGCTTATTATTGAGTAATTTAAATATGTTAACATTAATGTAGGGATTATAAGGAAAATTTCTGATGTTTATTTAAAGCTGGCTAGGCCTTGTCTTTTTATCTTACCTTTCCACCAGAGGCACACAGTGAGCCGTCAGGTGACACAGTAACACAGTTGAGGAACTGGGTGTGTCCATAGTGATTTGTCTTCAGCTTGCAGTTTGTCAGATTCCACACCTGAAATTTAACCATTACTGAGCACTGTGATAATCAACATATAAATATTTAACCAAGCTTTGCAGAAAACAAAAATTAACAAGTAAAATATATAACATGTAATCAAGTTAGGAGACACTGAAATTAACTATTTTCAATGGCTAAGACCTGATATTTTATAAGCATTTTTGTCACATTAAATATTATTTTAAAATATCAAATGCAGAGATCCCTTTCAAAAAGAAAGAAAGAAAAAAATAAAACAGTATTCAGTATTATTGAATAGAATTATTGCTATCATAAATTTGTAAACACTAAGTTGACTAACCTGAAATATTCCACATTCATTTATTATTTAAAATTTTCGCACCAATCAGCCTACAAACATTTAGTTAATTTTCAATGTCTTTTCTAATAGTGGTATATAAAAACTGATGTCATCAAGTTGGGTGACAATGAAACCGATAATCTGTTTTCAATGCCTAAGGTTTGGTATTTTTTTAGGCCCCTTTGTCATTTAAAAATTGTTTCAAAATCTTAACTGTGGAGAGGTGTCTGTTAAATATACTTTTACTTTTGATTACTACTTTGTATTATCAGAACTGCCTTTAATTTTCTAATAATTACTGAACATTAATAAGAAAAATAATACCGGAAGGAATGAAAATTTTATAACAGTATCATTCCTCTTCAAATGAAATCCATAGATTCAATCATGTTCCAGTCAGACAATAGTAAATTGATAAAACCATACACAGCATTAGTTAAACATTGTGAGATTTCTGCCAAAGTTTCATAACATGGCTTCAGCGACTCTTAAAATGCTGTATCTACTCAGTCTGTTAATGAATTTGTCAAATAAAAATTACAATCTTACAAATAGAACTTTCATTGAATTGCTGCAAATAACTCTTCAAAATTCAATCAGGGAACAATATGCAATATTCATTACTAATTGAAAATAAGGTATTATAACTTGTTTCACAATTTCAAAAATGTTGTTTTCTGTATTGTTATAAAGTTCATTGTTACCTATAACCAACAGTTAGGGACACCAGCCAAAGACCTGATTTTAATATTGCACCCCGTCAGCATTAAGAAACAATGCAAACTTGAAAATATGACAGTCTTGTCCAAACAATAGAATCCATACATATAACAAAAATACTTTAAGATAACATTATTTACAATTTATCTGTATTGCAACAAATAATTTATTATCTAATTAACTGAGCACATTGAAATCAATCTTCATACATTTATTTAAAAATTATAAAATATATTGTATTTTATATAGAAAATTCAAAACAAAATTCAACAACCTATTATTCCACATTTATGTAACTTATACAAAAGATCCACAAAAATTAAAGAATAAGCGTTCCAATAAAACCAAACATATATTGTAAATATTACTAATGATTATTAGATACTGTCAAAAAAAATGCAAACTATAAAATACTGATATATTAAAGAATATTAAAAGATATATTAAAATTAAAATAAAATGTTTTCTCGAAATTGTTATCAAGCTGAGTGACTGTATAACCAACAGTTAGGGTCACCAGCCAAAGACCTGATTTTAATATTGCACCCCGTTGGAATTCAGCATTCATAAACAATGCAAACTCGAAAAAGGTGCTCCAGAATCATGGTAAGACCTTTCAAAACAAAAATATTAAATGTATCTGCAATTTAATAATTTATAAAAGGAAAATTTTAACCAAAGATTTTTTACACATTTAGAAATTTCAATTTCAAATGAATGTGAAAACATTAGATTATAATATATTTGTGCAAAGCCATGAATAACAAGGAATCTCATCAGCTGTATGTTGGAGAGAAAAACTCACCTTTACTACTTTATCCCATCCAGCAGAAACAATGATAGGATTGGAAGAGTTGGGTGAGAAACGCACACATGAAACCCAGTCCTTATGGCTGTCTTCCTACAAGAAAAACACTTAGTGTAATAAAAGAGCTGGCAATCTTTTCACTGATTTGCATTATGAACAGAAAACAAAAATTCTGACATTTTTTAATAGTATCAATATCAAATGTTTTATCTTCAAGATCACTTAAAAGATTTTTCAAATTAGTTTTTAGCTTTTTGTTTTTGATGTTATTTCTTCCACTTTAGATAATTATTAAATAAAACAGATTTTGTAAAAATAATTTGTCATCAAGTTAGGTGACACTGAAACTAAAAATTAAGTTTTCAGTGCCTAAGTCTTGATATTTTTATTTAGGCATCTTTGTCACAGTAATACATTATTATAAATAAATGTCAACTGCGGAGAGGTGCCGTTGAGTGTTGACCAATTCCTGAGATAAATTTTGAAATAACAAAAAATAAGATTAATCATCAAAGGTATCTCTAATAAGCATGTGATTTATAATGCAAATTTAAAAACAAATGAACAGAATCAAAAGTATTGGAAAAAGACAGTTATCTGCAAACTACTGATTTATTTGTAAAGAATATTCTTTTTCAAAAACACTGTAAATGGCCACAATTATAATGTGTTGGGCACTACAGTAGGCAGAAAAAAAGATAATTATATCAGTATGCACCTGGATTGTGTATTTGCACACTCCTAAAGTATTCCAAAGTTTGACAGTCTTGTCTCGGGAAGCAGAAACAATCTGTCTGTTGTCTGCAGAAAATGCAACACTCATGACATCTTTTTCATGGCCAACAAATCTCTTAGTTGTTTTCCCTCTGAAGACAAAATTTCAATAAAATAACTTAATTCTGCATGACTAGTTATACGAGGGAAAAATAAATAAATAGGTATTCACTGTAACTTTCTATAGCCAAATTGTTTCAATTAGTAAACAATAAAATTTATTAACACATTCGGTGGTGGTGTTTTGGGGATTTTCATAATTGAAATAAATTTCTGCTTGTACTTGCCATAATATTCTGAATGCCAGGGAAGCCTGCAGTAGATCAATAACTGCCTACGTCAGTAAGTCACATCACTAATGCGCAGCAATTTTAAAACACAGATCACTGTCATTCAGCACCCTATCGTATACATACTGTGTTGCAGAGATCTCTGTCATTCAGCACCGAAGGTGTTAATAAAGTAAAAGCTATTTATTTACTTGTAATTCAGATATGCACTTCTGTCTAAAAACATTTTCTATGTCACATTACTAATGTTAAGCAGTATGTTATACAATATTTCAATTACTTACTCCACCAAGTCCCATAGACGCAGTGTTTTGTCCCAGGAAGAAGACAGAGCAAACTGTCCATCAGAGGACAGGACAACATCACTTACAAAATGTCCATGGCCATGCAGAGATTTGAACGGAATACCATAGTTAGTCTCATCTCTGGTCAGCTTCCATAAGATCAAATTTTTATCTACAGGAAGAAGAAGAAAAAAAAAAGTCTATTGCTGATAAATGCCAAAAGAAATATTAAAGACCATAAATCTCATACAACAGATTCTACTGGCTAAGTGATAAAACAGCTTGTACCTAAGAAAACATGCATCCAGTTTTAAGATAATTCATGTCACAAGATACCAACATGCATGCATGCATTTCATCCTCTCTTCTCCAACTCCTTTTCATATTTGTTTTGAATTCTTTCTTTTTTTTTCCATTGTTTGGTTTTGGCAGAATAGGCACTTTGCCTAGAATCCAATAAAAAATATCTTTACAAATTTGTATTTGCCAATGTCAGAAATAAAAACCAAAATAACCATGGGTTTTCCCTTGGAAAATAATTAGAAAATTCAATCACATTCTGGAATCAACAGCTATATTATAGCTATATTATCAGCAAAGTGCAATCTTCAAAAATTCCTGTCTGATGGACCATTTGAAAAATCTTTTTAAAGAAACTTAGTTTCATGCAGGTACTGGCAGGCAAATTTTTTCTGACTTTAATTTCACATTATATGCAAAAAAATTAGCACATAATGAAAGCTGTAGCAAAAAGAATGAGAAAACACAAAAAATTATGATTGACTATCTCCAGTAGTTCAGACAATGTATGCAGATCAGTATGACAGGTATTTGGTTGGTTTTCAGCACTATTTTGGCTAATCAGCAGAAAGGGCTACATTGGCCAACTGTAATTTGAAAAGTAATTGACTCAAAAGACTGAAAATCAACAAGATTGATGGGACCAACTTGCTAAATGAGCTCAATTTGTTTCAGCCCTGTATGTTTGTATGTGTGTTCACAATAACATGATAAACATGCCGAAATCTTCAAAATGACACCAGCAGAATGGTTAAAAGTGCAAATAGACACTGTGGTTTAGTTTTTGTCTTATTTGACAAATTCAACCTGTGTTGTGAACATTTTATCAAGATCTTTCAAATGACATACTTGAATCTAACATTTTTAATAAGCTAGCAAGCCCATAAAAAAAAATTACCTTTTCAATTTATATAGACTTGACACTTAAACTTTATTTACATAAGCAGGTTGAAATTTTACTGTTAAATATTTAGTATTAATAAGTTAAGATACTATGATGTGTGTATATATATATATATATATATATATATATATATATATATATATATATATATATATAAATGTTACTTCTACAAGCATATGATGTTTAACAATAATTCTTTGCAATACATCAACTCAGCTAATTCTTGGAGTCTACTCCAGAAAGGTGTTGTAGGTATTAATTAGGGATAATAAAATGTATGTAATCATGAAAATAGAGGCAATTAAAGACAGGTGTTATAAGTCTTATTTGAAGCCAACATAAAAAATTTTCTTAGCTTTATACTGGCTGTGATTTGACAGCAAACAAAAGTCATCTGACCATTGTTGAAATGTTCTCTGATAGAGCTTATCAACAAGCAAAAATGTTTTAAAACTGATCAATTTATGATTTTATATTTTTTTTAAAAGTGATTAGATTTTTATTCAGCATTCCATCAATACCTCTGAATACATTGTTACATTTACAATTCTTAATTCCCCATTTATGTTTATTGTTAAATCAAGAATACTGAAATAATAGTTTTAAACGGAAGATAGTAATTGGCAAAACAATGTTAATTCGTTTATTTCAGTATGCGATTTCACTACACATGCTATAATGTATACGCTCAAAAAGTAGGAACATTGAAGAAAAACATACAGCCAACCAGTTATTAAAAATATAAAAACATATAAATATACTCATTTTAAACAGCGCCAGATCTTTCTAGCTGTACATAATCTTATGGCAATTTCGTTCTGTAGAAAATGTCCAAAGAACTGATTTAACATACATGATCTTTAGTTATATGTATGTTTTTTAATGTAGGATTTACAGAAAGGACTTGGGAATGGAGGAAAATGGATAAAATCTGTACTTTTAACAGCTCTGACCGATCATATCGTCTAAACTGCTGGTACCTATTTGATGACATAGTATTCATAAGTTGCCATAATATCACTTTTAATTTTTGATCATTGATCAAGGAGGAGTTTATCAATTTTTTGAGTGAAAGAATTCTTTCTGGAAACATCAGCAAAGTCATTGACCACTGGAAAAGTCCTTCAATCAAAATGTTCTCCTTACAGATCTGCTTATTAATTTCTATTGTGCTTAATTTCAACAAATTATACGATTGGGAAAAATTTCATACACAAAGCCCTCACTTCAGGGGATTGATAATGACAAGTCAGTTCAGGTCACGTGACATCAACAGCACTTTCTGATTGGTTCAGACCAGTGTTGACAAATATTGGCATATATCAATTTTCAGCTGATTAGATTAATTAAAATTAATGAGTATTGGAAACTTGCTTAACAGTATAGCTTTAGAACTGATAAAAAGACTCATTTTGACATATAATACATATATAGTGGATTAAAACTATACAAGATAATTGATGTTTATACTGCAAAATGGCAGAAACGAACAAGTTTCTCTGCAGAGTATGAAGGAAAAATACCTGCAAATTTTATTCCGATACAAATTCTTAACTTTTTTATATCTGTACTATCAATGAGATTTTGGCGTCATTTTAATATGCACTTTTTGCTTTTTCTATTGATGCATAATGTTTTGGGAAGATAAATTTGAAACTTTTATTACAATCCTAATTAAGAAATTATGGTACTGTGTAAGAACATTTTGAAATAGTTAAAATACTATAAACAGAAAAGTATTATAAACGTTTTATCTTTCACTGATTCAGCCAAAATAAAATTCAACTGACTGTTCAGTGTTCTGTTCACCGACTCCTGAATGTTCAATGTTTTTGCTATAAGAATAACTGATAAAAATATTGATGCTATGGCAGCAGTTCTATAATGTTCAACGTTTAATAGCATTAATGCAACAAGTCAAATAATAATAATAATAATAATAATAATAATAATAATAATAATAATAATAATATTCAACGTATGTTATGAAACTGATAATGAAATTCTGTTAAGGCCAACCTCGAGAAGCCGAAAGAATCGTGTCTGGATATTGAGGATTTGTAGCTATCTGGGTAACCCATCCTCCATGGCCTTGGAGGGTACCCCTCAGTGTCATCTGCTCTTGAGACATATTTAATATTTTATCGCGTTTGCAGGATTACTGTGGATTTCTCAACCACACCAAACAAACACAGCCATCAGCCAAATGGACGACCGGAAAAGGATGTACAAATGCGCACGACTGGTCGACGTCGCGTAGTACGTTTAATGCTGTTTAAAAACTGTAAAGAGCTGCAAATGTATTAATATAAATTTTTATTTATATATATATTTTTTTCACTTAAACATTAATGACTCTCTTCATATTATAATACTGTTCAGGTGATAATAATAAAGAAATAACTTAACACACAAGTTTTGTCTTTAATTTATATATTTACCGCTTCCAAACTTAAGTAAATTTATTATATAACGTAGAAACTAGAATGTCGGTTAAAATATTTTATCACTTATGTGCATTCTCAAAGAAAATATTAAATATAATTGAATGTAAATTCCCTTATTCAGTATCTAGAAATAAATATAAATTCCTTTCAGTTTTTTTTTTCTTTCATTTTCTGTTTATTATTTACAAAGAACAATATTAATTACTCGAATTATTGTGGTTGACCAATGTATTCACCAAGCCGGAAGTAATGAATATTGGTTTCTTTTAGAGTAGAGGGCGCTGTGTTTTGTATTTCTAATCGAGAGTGCCCGGTGGGTATGTCTGCATTTTATTTTATATTAAATTATTTTCTGGAGAATATTAAATACATTCTTTGTGACCGTTTATATTCCAGCTACCTATGATTGATCCAACGAGTTACTTGTTTTGGTATATGATGAGTTTTTGCATTAAATACATTTTGGCCGGTCTGTGACGTCATTTTTGGTCTCCATAAAGCGGCCATTTTGTAAGCTACATATTTTGAGATTATGGGAAAAAAAAAAACTAAGAAGAAAAATTTGACATTTCACTTTTAAGACGTTTTGTGTTTCGATGTTTATCTTATTTCTATTTTAGTAAATCTAATAATGGAAGATCGTGCAGCAGCAAAAGAACTTGATCAGTGGATTGAACAGCTGAATGAATGCAAACAACTTACTGAGAATCAAGTGAAAATATTATGTGAAAAAGTGAGTATCAACAACAATATGTTATCAAAACTATATAAAAATATAAATCAATGAATAATCATATAAGTTTATCATGTATAAAAATGACTAGACTGACCATTTTATTCTCCAAGAAGCCAAAAGAGTTAAAGAATACATTAAAATATTATAAATTACTTTATTATTTGAAATTACCATATGTAGGTATGTGGACAAAAAATTCAGTCACCACCAAATTCAACATAAATAACATTGGTGAAAAGAACTCTAAAAACCCTGTAAAAAACAACAAACATGTGATTCTGTTGAGTATTAAGGAAGTTACAGCATTTTAACATTTTCAATGAACACTAATTAATTGTTCTATTATTTACTGCATTTGCATTACAATGGCGTGACCAAAATCCTGTTGTTTTTCACTAAAATGCATGTAACTTTCTTAATAATCAAATTTTATTAGTGAAATTTGGACTGAAGATAGATGGTAACTAGTTCTCTCAATTCAAGCTATTAAAAGTGCAATATAAATAATTAGTAATACAGCAGATTTTAATTCTGACATTTTAAGAGATCCTGTTTCTCACTTTCTGTTTGGCAAATTGCAAACTTTCATGATATCTCTCACAGTTCTGGCACTTTCTTAACTGCCTGGTTTTCAGTGGGGACACAGCAACAGGCTTGGTACTGGGAAGAACAATGGCATTTTCTTCATCAGCCTGAGGGACTTCCACTGGCTGGATAATACATGACATAACTGTGGAAATAGTACTGGTCAGGTTCAGCTGATCAAAACTCTCGTGACAAATGGAATCAAACATATTGAATTCCACAGTGTCACTGAGTTTCTTGAACATGTTCAGAGTGTTGTCAACAAGTTTCTGAATTTGTGATGTAATATAATTCAAAACTGTATTTTTCTGATGACCAGTAATATTATTGGGGATATATGATTGAAGTTCTCTAAAGGTCTTCGCACGGCTGTTTTCGCAGCAAAAGACAAAAATAAACAATATTGAATACGTGACCATTTAAGAAATTCGCCAAAGAAACTGGAATTCCATTGGGGAAGTTCTCTTCCAAGTGTTGGTTGGCTATACCAGTCCTTGGATTGGGGGATTTTCTTTTCCACTTCAAGTTAGGCATCCCGAAAAGAAGGCCAACATAATAAAAATGATCACTAAATTTCAAAATTAGTTCATACCGATTGGCTTGAAGGCACTTGCAAAATCCACAATTGTCCACTATTTACAATCCATTGGGTAATAAAAGTGTGACACAGAGTACAGTCATATATTTATACAGCATCACAATCTGTTCTATCACTCATTTATCAAACATAGCTGAAATAGAGGGTAGAAATCACTTCAGTTTCACTCGAATTTTCATCCGCCATGTTTGATTTTGAAGCCATTTCGATTTTACAGCCCGTCTTTCCAGGGTTTATAACTTTTCTCAGCTATGTCAGATTTCAATATAAATTCACATATAATAAAATTAAATATTGTTCTTCGCCTCCATCTACCTTAGATTATCCTCTGATATGAAAAACGACAGATTTTAACGTGTTGAATACGAAAACAAAATTCGAACTCTCCTCCGAAACGAACCAATTGACCGAACTGTAAAATTCGAAAACGAGTGATTATATGGGAATTTCCTGCTAATTATACCATTAGGGATAACCGAAACTCCCAGCCCCTGACTAATGAGAAGCGATTTACGCAGAGACACCACTTGCCGTCGGGGAGATTCAGGTCACACAGATATAGCAGAAAAATGGCGGACGCAGTTCCGGCAGTAATACACATACCTACCATATGATATTATATGTAATATGTCAACATGTTCAAATTAATTATCCTACATGTATTTAAAAATTATGAAATATAATGGATTTTATGTTGAAGTACAGCCCAAATAAATAAAACATAAATTAGATAATTACTTACCTTCAGAAAATATAACATTTTATTTTAGATTTATTTTTATTATTTGTCATTTTCAGCAATAGTACAATATTGTTTATGAAAATTATTATTATTATTATTTTTTTTTTTTTCTTTCAGGCCAAAGAAATTTTGGCTAAAGAATCAAATGTACAAGAAGTGAAATGTCCTATTACAGTATGTGGTGATGTACATGGCCAGTTCCATGATTTGATGGAATTATTCCGTATTGGTGGAAAGTCACCTGACACAAATTTTCTGTTCATGGGTGATTACGTTGACAGGGGTTACTATTCTGTAGAAACTGTTTCTCTACTAGTGGTACTTAAGGTGAGTTAAATTTGTTGTTCTGGATTTTTTTTATTTGTAATATCTATATATATTATATATATGTGTGAGAAACTTTTTGTGAATTTTAAATGTAAATATATTATTATAAGTTTCAAGGACAAATGAGAACTAATTCTCTCTGCACTACATAAAATGTAACAATAATGTGTTAAGAAAATGTTAGATAAATGTTTCAGGTTTTTTTTAGAAGGAAATACATACAGTTATTATAATAATCATGCATAACGTCACCCCAGTAGTAAGAATAAATGGAAATATAGTTATAAATCTTTATTTGCTGTTTTATTACATTTCATTTTTCATACTTCTCTGAATTTTCAAAAGGTCCTGCATTAAAACTATTGGCACTAGAGATACCAAATTTGGAATGTATTTTTAGAAACAAACATTAGAAAGTGACAGGAAGAACTACTGAAAAAATTATCCATTCTTTTCATTATAACCTTTATAATGTGTCAAGTAAGAAAAAAGTAATAATTTCTTTCTGTTACTTTCTTGAAATAGGGTAAGATGGGGTAATTCTGGCCCCCTGTTTCGTTCAACGTCACCTTCAGTTTCACAGACAATAGGAAACAACAAAATGGAGTGAATAATGTGTACTATTTCTGTTTCTGCTTCAAAATACACAACCACTATATGCATAGTGCTTATACTTTTGAAATGTGAACCAGGTTAAAAATTGTCATCAGGGGCCAGATTTACCCCGATGATTTGGGGTACATCTGGCCCCCACATTCATGAAGTATTTTGGTCCTCAAATTTGTTTACTGATTATTGCTACGTAATCATTGTTTACTACTAATAATAAGACAGATTCAGAACTTCAATAAACTAAACTCCTTGACTAATATGACACAAGAATACAATATCTTTCAAATCTGCACCAGCTGGGATTTTGAGGTTTGCACAAGGATCAAGACAACACCAATTTGGGCACCTGTCACATCCTATGAATTCATCAGAATTCATGTCATCATCAGCTCTGCCAGGGTTGACATTGTTCTTGTATATTCTACTACATATCTGACTTCTAGTTCAGACTCATCACCACCAACATTTTCTTTGTCTGCATCCACCGGTTCTGCTGTAACATTCAAATTGAACTGCCATTTTGCCTTTGTATCTGCTTTTTTTTTTTTTTTTTTTTCTCAGAATTCAGTCCATCATCAACTCTGCCACAGAGTTCACATTTTTCTTGTGTTTCTACTACATCTCTCTCTTCTAGTTCAGGCTTATAACCATCAACATTTTCTTTGACAGCATCCACTGGTTCTGCTGTGGCATTCAAATTGGACTGCCGTTTTGACTTTGATATCTTCTTCTGGTTTTGGGGGGTTTATTTGTAGTTCTCCTCTCTCACCTTTGTTTTCTTTGCCTTTTCTTCCTCTTCCTCCTTCTCTACCAACTCTTCTTCATACCTCTTGACATTTTCTTCTGTCAGTGCCTCAGCATGCCTCATCCTCTTGATTTTATTTGAAGTTTGACAACGTGCCCCACCAGATGGACCATGGACATTCAATTGATTTTAAAATCTTAAATAAAACTCAGAATGGACTGTATCAGTGCCAAAACTATTGCTATCACCACCAAATATGGGAGCCAGATTTACCCCATGCATGAAAGCCAGAATTGCTCCAAGTGGTGGAGTAAAATAAAACATAGACTGCTTTCCAAATTACCACATATTAATCGAGTTTCTTCTGCAGAACTTAATAATTGATTATATATTTACCTGTTATAACTTATCACCAACCTTATGTCTATAGGACTAAAAATATAGCATGCATTTTTGAAACCTCAGAATGCATTTTTTTTTTCAACCTTGTTGTTTTCATTACTTTCATGGCCACTATACTTCATGTGTAAATGGCTGATTACCTACATCCTTTGTTCAAATAAGAGATAGGAAGGTTCTGTTTATATCAACAAAGTTCCAGAGATATGTACAGAGCAGTATAGCAGCTACAAGTCATGATATACCTCAGGGTTCAGAATTATCCCATCTTACACTACATGCCTATGATGAACCCCAGGAGTTTGGATGATATATATATATATATATATAAATAAACCCAATTTCATAAACCTCTCCAACCCAAACCAATATATATATATATATATATATATGTTGGTTTGGGTTGGAGAGGTTCATGAACTTGGGTACCAAAATGCAAAAAAAGCCAAAACTAAAAGTACCATTTAAAAAAATTAGCCGGTATGAGTGTTTTATAGTAACAAATAGGGATTATTTTCACCAAGTTTCAGTTCTATAACATAAAAAATAATGGTTTTGGTTTTTCGTCTAGCTTTTTATATGGGCTTTGAATAATTACTGTAGTACAGTCCTGAATTACAGAAACAACTTTTTGTACTCTTGCCACAGTTGGTGCTCCAGAACTGTGGATATAGTTAATGTGTTATGTTCTTTATTGCCTGTGAACCATATGTCTTCCAAATCATCTCTTAAACAAAGTATTTTCTTCTTATTTCATTTCAGGTTCGTTTCAAAGACAGAATTATAATTTTACGAGGAAACCATGAGAGCAGACAAATTACACAAGTTTATGGCTTTTATGACGAATGTTTACGCAAGTATGGGAATGCTAATGTCTGGAAGTATTTCACTGACCTTTTTGATTATCTTCCTCTAACAGCTCTTGTTGATGGTCAGGTAAGTGATTAAAAAATAAAAATCTTTCAAACAATATACTACTCGCTAGTTTTCTTAACATGTTTTGCACGGACAATATAAATAGAAAAATACCAGAACTAAGTGTGTGAACTTGTTAATGTGAGCAGCACAATGTTGTATGTTTGATGTACTTATAAAAAGAGACTGCTGATTACAATACATGTTTGGGTAAGTTCAAGGCTAATATGGTTATAAATTCAGAACGTATTTTTAAATACATTGCTTGCTGTGTTGATAAAATGTCCAGATTAATTCATTATATGAATGTTTAATTTAAACAAAATTTTGACAATGTATAGATGTTTAATTTATGTTGCTCTTATGAATTATTATATTCTATAAATTTGTTTTTCTTTCTTTTCTTTTTTTCCACAGATATTCTGTCTTCATGGAGGTTTGTCACCATCTATAGATACACTTGATCACATTAGAGCTTTAGATAGAATACAAGAAGTTCCACATGAGGTTAATTGTGGCTTTTACAAACAAAAATTGTCAACATATGCATAAATCGTTAACGTATTCTGTGGGGAAATATTAGAGGGACAAACAGAAAATACATGTAAGAATATTATTTTTCACTGAACTGTATGTGTTGTACAATAATGGTTTATACTTTATTTTAGGGACCTATGTGTGATTTACTGTGGTCTGATCCTGACGATCGTGGTGGTTGGGGTATTTCGCCTAGAGGTGCTGGTTACACATTTGGCCAAGATATCTCAGAAACGTTCAACCACAGCAATGGTCTGACATTGATATCTCGTGCTCATCAGCTTGTTATGGAGGTTGGTCTATATACACAACATTCTCAAAAAGAATTTAAAAAATGTATGATTAAAATGATGAATTATTTGATTTACTACAGAATTTCAAAAGTAACAGATAGCATTAATGTTTCTTGATTTAGGAATTTCAAATAACAAAATGGTGATAGTTTAAATTTACTGATTTCATTCATTTGATTATGTCAGACAAAAAAACTATTTTTAAAAATAACTAGCAATTTTCTTTTTCAACTTGAATTGTTTCAGTAACTGCCATTTTTATTTTAGGGATACAACTGGTGTCATGACCGCAATGTAGTGACAATTTTCAGTGCACCAAACTACTGCTACAGATGTGGCAACCAAGCTGCTATTATGGAGCTAGACGATGCCCTGAAATATTCTTTGTAAGTTTGTTTTACCTGTCATTTTGTTGAAGCAGAACAAATAGAAAACAAATATCTCAAACCATTAGTTAGTCTGCATGCTTTTAGTGTGTCCATCTTAATTATATAAGTGTCAGTTCAGCTGTAAATACTAGTAACCGTAATTGAAAAACCCAATGCGCATTGCATTACAGATTGATTAAATCATTGTTAATAAATTATTTTCTCTATCACAGCTTACAGTTTGATCCAGCTCCTAGACGTGGTGAACCTCATGTAACACGACGAACACCAGATTATTTCCTGTGAGCAAACTGTGGCAGATGTATTTTATTGCGGACAACTAGTTAAGAGAACAGTTTATTATGAAAGAAAACAAAAGATCTGTGGAATGTAGTGCTTGTTTTCTTTGATGGGGGAAAACAAAAATGAGTCATTTAACTTTTATGACAAGCTTTGTTGTTAATAGTTTTTTAAAAATGTATTGAACATGAAGTACTAACTGAGAAGCAATATTTTGTCCTGAACTGTCACCTTGATAAATCCTTTGTTATTGTGATAATTATTTATGAGTATCAAGATGTAATAATAACTAACAGGTGCAAAATTGTTCTAATATTTATTATGGGGTGGAAGGTAGCTAATAACACAATCTATTAATTACAACAGATAAAATTACTTTTGCAAAAGCTTTTTTTTTATTTTTTTTTTTAATATTACAAATGTTTTCAAAATTCATTTTGTGGGAGATTGTTATTTTTTAGCAGAAACTGAAATCTGAAAATTTGTCTTGAAGTTTGGGAATAAATACAGAGAAAAAATAATCAGTCCACAAACTAGATTTTACATCCCCTTGTATTTATTAAAATTATAATATTGGACCACTATTTTGTCTCATCTCTTCAAAAAACAAATTGTGAATTATAATATTTATGATTTCAGTGAATTTACAATTGCTAAAGAATATTGCCATTAATTGTTAAAAAAACAAAAATTAAGAGTTTATAACATGGTATATATTGCAGATTTTATAATCCAAGTGTAATGTGTGTATCCCCCTCAGTGAAAATGTTTTGCATGATTTGTATACTTTGTGTTCTTTTATTAGCGTATTTTAGATGCCAAGAGAAATGTTTAAATACTTCATATAGATAAATGTGTATATATGTATTATGTACAGTAAAGCTTGAGACTTTTGAAAAAAAAGTATCGTTAGGGATGCACAAAATTTGAGCATCGAAAAAGTAGATTAAAAACATGTTTAATTCATTTGGTTCAGAATTGAAAATCAGACAACTTTAAAAGATTTTCTGCTATAAATTACAACAAAATTATTTTATGTCTATAAACATCCATTTTTGTGCATCTGCAATTTCATATGTGTGAAAAATAATGAAGAACAGTCAAGACTAACCAATGTTTGTCACATCTGTTATCACTGTAACCACACTTCAGTCTGGGTTGTTACAAGTTCTTAATAAACTGTTCATTCCATGTTCACATGCACATTAGTAACATCTTGCATTTTTTTTTAAATATCTATACATTCATAGTAACATCTTGTGGGGTTTTTTTTAATATCCTTTTACAATTACAGTTCTCTTCCCATGTATGAACAAAGTATCTGATTTTACACTGATGTTGTTATTGTAAAATAAAATAAATGTCATTTAAATATCTTTATTTGTTACATCATTGAATGCTACATACATGTTTATAGTTGGAAGAGGGAAACGATTATTGCCATTTGCAGTATTTATACAGATTTAATCCGAAATTTGTTTGATAAACTGCAATAAATAATCGATGTAGCAGTATCAGCCAGTAATATTTATGGCTGGGAAGTGGTTGTGTTAATATGTTTTATCTGTCACCATAACATTGTTCATCACTAATGCTTATAAATTGGTGAAGCTGCAGTACTCCTTACTATGACTATAAACATCTATCCAGTGGAAAAAAAGGACAATTTCCTCAAATTTTAAGTAACAGACCACTAAAGAAAATGGTATAGAATAGTGTCTTAACCAAAGGTTTCTCTATAAAAAAAAAAAAATTATTTTGTTTGGTACTGTTTGCTGCTGGAAAGATATCTATGAAATGGTCTTCATATAATTCTTGGTAATTTTCTTTTTTCCTCTACAGTGAGATCATTTCTTGCTTCTACTTGTGTTGTTATGTCCAGTAAAACATTTTCTGTTAACTACACAACTGAAGAAAAAAATGTTTTTTATCTTACTAAAAATTAAAGTAGTACTGTAAATAGGCAGATGAGAGCATAAGTGGACACAATATAAATTTTCAAAGGATTCCTGTAGGCATTGTTTTGCCTTGGATAATCAGATTTCACGGCGTGATTGACATGCAAGTTTTCAGAAAATTAAATAAGTAAGAAGTCAACAGTATGTTTTAACATACAACCATTATAGCATGGAGTTAAAATTCTTCTTTAGTTTTTTCAAATGTTCATACAAGATAAATCATAAAAGACAAACCAATATCACATGTTAACCAGAATGAAAAATCAAATTCTTTTTTCTTTTTCTTTTATTTGTTCATCACAAATAATTATGTACAATTCATAATTAACAAATATAGGCAGTATAATCTTGGTTTCATTGATTAAATTACCAGCCAGATAGATTTTCTCAAAAAAAAAATATATAGTATTAACCACAAACAACCAAAATAATTTTCAGTGCTCCACCTTTGTAACCAAGGATACACCCCTGTTCACATTGAACATTTTGCTATTGCATGTATGTTCAAAATGTGTAGATTTATGAAGATGTAAAATTTACATTTTGAAGAAGAAAAAAATGTAATTAAATGTCATAATTTCATTTTGAAATGTCTTATTATAACGTAATATTTACATGACAGCACTTTAAAAAAAAAAAATATATATATGTATGAACACTGAGTGTTCAAACTCCAGTGATGTATATTGGATAAAAACCTGTATAAAAATAATATAATAATATACTAGTAAGTAAAAGCAGCTTAAAATTAACGTAATTAAAAAGACACTTTCTTAGCTGTGCCCAATTTAGCATTTACTAATAAAGAGATAGTTTCCACCGAGTGCTTCCTCAGCTCAAAGTGCTTTCAAGGAGTATATATAGGAGGCTTCTGAAAAAAAAAAAAAAAAACCAGTGTGCTTGGCAAATTGTAGTATTCAGCATAAACTATCAGTTAAAATACATTAAAATGAAAATGAAGAAAGAAAATACTTTTTACTGTTTGAATATACTCTGTAGAATATCTGCAGTACAAAGGAAACTATGATTTATTGTCTACATCAGTGAAAGTATGTTATCATTAAGCTTGATTTTTAAATTTGTGTTTGCTTCATTCATGATATGTTATCCTATTTAATTTTAGATAAACATTACTGATTTTTTATGAATTTTATGTGTAAACTTCACTGTAACACATTAAGCATAGTACCTGATTTGGCTGGTACTGTGGTGGTGGGTTATAAGATGGCATATGAGGCTGATTTGTTGGATATGGAGGTACTGCTGTAGATGTAGTTGTAGTGACAACTGTGCCATACTGTGAAGGATTCTGGTTGCGTATCAGATAGTAATTTGCCTGCAGTCGTCTGCGGCGAATGCAACAGTAGGAACAGCTGATAATCCCAACCAATACACAAATCCAGATAAACCAAAACCCTAAAACAAAACAGATCATTAATTAAAAGTGTATGGATGTAAGTACTAATACAAGCAACATTTAATTCATTTGAAATCTGACATCTTAACCACCTCATAATAAAAATAATATTTCCTTGTATTTTAAAAATTATAAAATTTCTGAAAATTGGTTGGTTGTTTCCATACAATTATTTGTTCAGTGGTTGTAAGAAAAGAGTAATATCATAAATTAGCAGATTACAGACCATTTGCATTGTAAGCATGTTCTAGTAGACTAGCAAGACTTTTTATGATTTGTGGAGAATGATTGATGTAGGAAATACTCATTGTTGAGTATATTGTCAAAAATAAATACCTGACCTATTCTTCCTCAGTGAGTACCCATCAGTAAGACACAGGTAATTCCTGTTTTTATATTCAAGGTTTAAAAACATTTTCTTGTTCAAATTCAAGTTTATAACAACAAGTTTTCATGAATACATTAAAAAAAAAAATATTTTTATTATTATTTTTTAACTTACACCAGTAATCATAAACGAAACAGCAGATGTCATTGTTCAGTCCACAACAGTAAGCTCCAGCATCTGGCAAAACACAAATATAACAAAACCTGAATTGCACATAAAAAATAAACAAAAACAAGTTTCTTTAACTTTCTGATAGAAAAAAATATTGTATATGGTGATATAATAATAAGGAAGGGAGAAATGTTAATTTAAATATGATTTTTGTTATCTGTGGTACAATTCATGTAGGTAAATTCAAACAGGAGGAGAGAAAAAACATGGTACAGCCACATTTTATTACTTTCTGTGATTTTTATATGTAACCATGTTGCCCAGAAACTGACAGGAAACCTACTGTTGCCACACACTGAGCTCTCCTAATTGAGTGTTAGGAACATGTACTATAATTCTGTGGATGTCTGAAAGGAAGTCGAGTGTTAGGAACATGTACTATAATTCTGTGGATGTCTGAAAGGAAGTCCACTACTGGCTGGAAGAGACTGTGAAAGAAACACAAAAATAATCCTTTATGACCAGTATACCTCAGTTCAGATCTCACCAGTGAGCAAACTACTGACAAGAAGATGCATCTATCAGTTTGGTAACAGGTATTAAAATGGATCACTAAAAATGATGATGAATATAATTATATTGTCCTTACTATCACAAATTGTTCCATCACAGGTTATGACACACTGAAATGTAAAATAAAAAAGTAAATGTCAGAAATATTAAATAACATTTACTGTTATTTTTACTACTACTACTACTACTATTGTTATTAATGATTAACTTTGTTAATGATTCATTCTTTTAAGCATAATATTATATTTATTTAAAATAATAATAATTGTATAAATGTCTTTGGGGTTTCTCTATGATGACCCATATAGCTAAAGAATTAAGTAACAATATTAATATTTAAATGGAACAAAAGCTAGTTCTTTTAATACCAGTTAATAAAGAGTTTAAATACTTGACTAAGACCAATATCTAATTTAACATTATTCTGAACAAAACCCTCATGAAGTCTATGCTGTAAACCTCATGCTTTATTCTTGCCAATTAACCCAGAAAAGCTAATACCTAATCACAATTCCATTTAATCATTTTGAAATGTTATTACATTCTGTGTAATTATAACACATCTTTCTTGGGTGCATAAATTCAAGAATCTCAGTTGTCTGTCCATGATGTGAAACCATTCAACTACTTTTACACTAACTTCATAAATAAGTTAGAAACGCGTAACATTGCCCTTGTTTCTCGTTTAGATGTTTATTAAAACAACAACAACAACAACAACAATTATGATAGTTTATCTACGCACTAGTATAGGGTCATTCCGTGTCAAATCACCCCCCCCCCAAAAAAGAAATTTAAACCCGACCGTCTCAGATTTTTGTAAAACTTGGTATACTTGTTGACTGGGATCCCACAGCACCAAATCTGAAATTTTAGCTCAATCAGACCAGTGGTGTGGGAGATACGGCCCACCGAATTTTGAGATTTTTGCCAAAAAACTAAACCTTGGAATCCTTGTCATTTTGCCTTTCTAACAATACCAATTTTATGAAGATTGGCCCAGTAGTTCCTGAGATATAAGGGTTCTAAGGTTGGTGGTCATTTTTGGCAGAAATCTCAAAATTCGGTGGGCCGTATCTCCCACACCACTGGTCTGATTGAGCTAAAATTTCAGATTTGGTGCTGTGGGATCCCAGTCAACAAGTATACCAAGTTTTATAAAAATCTGAGACGGTCGGGTTTAAACCATTGGGTGATTTGACACGGAATGACCCTATATACTTTATAAGTATTTACTAAGTATTTTATAAGTGCAGGTTATTATTATTATCACACACACACACACACATTAATATTTAGTCTCCGTGTGATAGCATTATTATATCATATGATATAAGGTATTATAACCATATAATGATATACGATCAAGATAGTGAGACTAGTAAAAATAAAAAAATGATAGAAACAATAAGAGCAGCGATGTTTCAAAATTACACTCCATGACACTCACGAAGACTGATGGAATGAAACTGATAAGTAAACCCAGTCTCCAAATAATTCCATTGCAAACCATTTTGTTGATCATCTTTTATAATGCAAAAGTTGAACGGTGTTGTACAATTATTGAAGACAACCCGGAAGAAACGGAACAACCCAAAACGATCACTACTTGATTGGTTGTGTTAAAGGTCCCGCGCATGCGTGTTTTTGCTCTTGAACTAAAAACATTTTATTTTCCAAACACAAGTGTATTATTCGCAAATATTTTTAATAATAATAATAACTTATATTGACAGTTTTCCCTCTACGTTGCATAATATAACTGGTCAAAAACAATGACGAGATAGTGCAAGGTTTTTTCCTCCAAAATTATATGTAATAGTAGTAATACCCAACTAGGTGTAATCTTAGCATCTGCTAAGTGAAAGAAAAAAGAACAAAAGCTCCTCATTTTGTACTATAATTATGGCAGCTGAAAGTCTTCGACTACAGCACCCCTTTATGTAACCATTTTATTTGATCTTTCCAGTCCCTACATAATAAATTTTCATTTCTATATGTTTTTTAAAATATACAAAAATAAAAACATGATTATAAGAAAATTTATTAAAATGGAGAGATAATCATAATATTAATTATGGCGTATATTTACTATGTTGCAAACAACCCGCACTTAACTGATTTAGATCCAAAAGATTATTCTCAAAATGAATTTCATTTTATAAATTACAGATAATACTGTTGTAAATTACAGAGGAAAATAAATCGAAAGTGCAAAAGTAATAATAAATAACATTAACATTTATTAGTCAGTCTGTCATAATATTGGTTAAATTGATCAAAAATAATAAGTTAAACTGCCTGAAATGCAATTTTTTATGGAGGCATTAATAACTTTTTTCCGTTTTACCTTATATATTTATTCATTTTAATTGAATTCTTGTTTTTCACATGACAGCAAACCATTTTTTTTTTTTTTTTTTAAATAATAGAATAAATACATTACATTAGACACAGTTCCTGATTAGTTTCCAGCTTCTGACAATACATTTTATTATATAGTTTTATTAACTGAAAAAAATGTTCATGACAAGGAACATGACATTTAGTTATATCTTATGTCGTGTTAACAGCACTGAGTTGGTGATGCAAAATGGTATTGATGTGATGCATCATGGGACATCTTGTAGATCACTGATGTCAGTGAACAAAATTAAATTGTTTCTTATGAACTTTAAAAAAAAAAAATGTATTTATTTATTTGTTATTATCAAATATTATGACCAAGAGCAGATAATTTAGTGGTAAAATTTAGTGGTATTCGCATTTGACAGACCAGATGATGCTGTCCATTCAAGAGGACCTGAAACAGTTTAAATACAACTGCTTCTACTAGTGATATTAAGTTATAAATATTTAAATAAAAATGCCTTTTCAATTAGCAGAAAAGCACTGCTTTTGAATTGATTTCATTGATTTTTTTGAAAACAATTTTTTTTTTTTTTCTACACAGAAGATCTGAATTATTAAATATTAACTACACAAAAAAAATGTTAAAAATATATAAATATGTATTGCTTACACCTACTCCAGTTTGTTCTTTGTATTTAAAAATTAAGGCACATCTGTATTACATAATGAATTGTCATGAAGAGAGTTGACCTCTTTCCCAATGTTTGTAATGAACATATAAACTAGGTCCCCACATATATCAGTATTTCTTCAACAGAAAATTAAAATGTACATATCACTCAATTTGGGTTAGCAATAATAATAATGAGAATTAAAAATGATACTCTAAGCATATATCAACTGTGGTGCAATTCTCTCCTTCCATTATTAACTGATAGACCATTTATCTGAGTGTGTGTGTGTGAAAAAGAGAGATGCTACACAACTCAATTAGAACTGTAGTTGGTTTATTTAAATAAAAATGAATATCAATACAAGAATATTATTCAAGAACACAATAATAAAATGTTTAGTATTTAAATGTAAATACATTGAAATCATATTTTCTGTTTTGTTTCTAAGTCTCTTCAGTCATTAAGAAATGATTTACTGATCAGTTTTCACAATTAAATCCAAACAGTTCTTGTGTGTCTATATATATATATATAAATGTGTGTGAAAAAGAGAAATGATACATAACTTTATTAGAATTGTAATTGGTTTGTTTAAATAAAAATTAATATCAATAACTGATTATTCAAGAAAATACAATAAGAAGTTTTTAGTATTTAAATGTTAATACACTGAAATCATATTTTTAGTTTTGTCTTTAAGTCACTTCAATTCTCAGTCATTAAGAAATGATTTACTGATCACAGTTTTCACACAACCAAATCCAAACAATTCCTGGGGAAGACGGGCATTACTGTACACTGCAACAGAACATTCTGCTGGGTCAAATGTTAGAATTTCGTCATATGCTTTGTTTGAACCTATCCCTCCAAGGATGAATATTTTCCCCTGATGCTGAACAATACCATAACCACATCTGTGAAAATTTGGCAAAGTGGACTTAAATACCACTTCTGAATCTTGGTTGTATGCTAAAATTTTGCCATCAGGTATAATGATGTAGACTTCTCTGTTTAAAACCACGGAGGTGGTCAATCCAGATGAAAATGGTAGATTGCAAATTACACTAGTGTTCCTACTTCTGATGTTGAAACACTGAACAACCTGGACTTCTACATCATCCAGAGTTATACCACCAAAAACATAAATATCTCCTTTGACTACAGAGGCAGACGCTGAACGAATGGGTGTGAACAGATAACCAGCAAGTTGCCACTTGCCCACTGTTACATTGAATTCCTCAATGCTTGCCAGGGTTCTGTTAATTTCTGTGTGGGTGTCATTGTAACCACCAATTACGTACAAATTATCCTCAACAGCAACCATAGAATGACGTCGACGTCCCACCAGAAGAGTTTCACAAGCTAACCATTTGTTCTGTACACATTGAAAATACATAAGACCCTTCAATCTACCAGAACCGCCAGACACAAATATTGCATTACCATAGGCACATGAAGCAAATTCGATTCCTGGGTCATAAATCATTGGTGTTAAAGTAAACCACTTCTTTTGCTGACAGCCAAAGCAGAAAACATCTCGAGAAGTCCGACTGATATTCCCACTGCCTCCAATACAACAAATAACTTCTTCAAATTGCCCATAGTTTCTGTATTTTAATCGAGGTGATATAAACTCTGACCTCCTTGCTGGCAGAAGATGATACCGTTTTGCCTCTTCCAAAACTCTACGGCATCTTTCACTTTCTCTTATGAATGCATTTTGTTCAAGAACTTCAACAAGATACTCTGCTCTAACCAAAGGAAGACGAAGGTGTTCAAAAAGTTCATCAAAGTATTTGTTTCTGTTTTTGAAGTCTTTTTTTACCCATTTTAATACTGCTTCACATACCATTTCCTCACTTGGTGTTTTCAAATCATTACTGTCAATAAGTTCTAAAATCTCTTGCTTTTCTAACTGAAGAAAATCATCTGTAAGCCAAAGCTGGGTAAAATGAGTGGCAACAAATGGCTGCAGTCTCATGATAAGATATTCACAGTGGTAGATATGTGCCAGTTTCCACATCCCTAGACAGTTTTCTGAATCCACATTTCCCAGAAGAAATTCTTCACAAGTTAACTGCAGTGACTTGATCTGCAGCATGACTGAAGCATGGAGGACTGCCTGCACATTTTCAGTGGTAAGAATCTTTTTATCAAAGTAGATGAAGTCCAAAACCAATCTAAAAGTCTCCCTTGTGATTTCTTTCAGTGTAACAACTCCATCCTGGCTCTCCTTCATTCCTGAGCTATACATAGCATCAAAGTATGGAGATATTGCTGCTAGAATAACTCTATGGCAGAAAAAGCTTGTATTCTCTACTATAATTTCTGTATCAGAATAACTTCTGTTTTCATAAAAACGACAAAGCCCCATTCGTAAATGGTCAATTAGTACGGATCTGAAATCACAGTTTTCTTGTGACATGACTGTACTCGTAGTAATCAGGACTGATATAATAGTATAGTTTATTTAGTACACATCCCAAATCATCTTGTTCTCAGCATATTTCATTATTCTTCAAACCTGCATAAAAAGAAAGAAAAAAGATTATATCATTTTATTTTAATTAATTTAGCACAAGTATATTTTACACAACCTTCTTCAAAATTATACAAATAATTTAATTATCTATTTGTTAAACATTGATATAAACATAAACGTTCTAGCAAAGCCATTATAGGTATATATCATTGCTGGGTCTGCAAAAATGTATCTACAAAATTTAAAAATTATGCTTTATCTTTCACAGTGTAATTATCACTACATCTATCATAGCAATAAGGTTATATATCCACAAATATCTTCAAAAGAGGCATACTTTTGAGGTCATTATATTGCAAATGATCAAAAACAACAGTATTGTATTTGAGCGATGTCAGTACATATTTAAATCCTGCAATGTGTACATAGTGGCAAGATAATAGACATGATTACTAGATAAATTTCTATATTTTTTACCAAATATAGCTTTTTGTGTTGGATGTAATCATATATATTTACTTTGTTAAAATTACTGGTTATTTATACAAAAATATTCAGTCAATGAACATTCTTATGAAAAGAAATTATGCATTACTATAATAATTTTTAAATGAGATATATTTTGAAGTGGCTGACTGCAGCAGTTGCTATGTTTACAAACTTACAAAGCTTTAAATATTAATTTAATAACTGACCTATTTCTTAAGGGAAGAGGATTACAAGAATCCACTATTCTTTATAGTTTATTTATATTCTTCATTATTTTCTTTAAAGGAATGAATAAATAGTAATAATGCATATTATTTCACTTAAAACGCAAATATTTTGTCTAAAAGCTTTTTGTTATTTAAATCCGACGGGAAAACGATCGAACTCTTTGCCGGATATATGAAATTACAAGTTTAACAATTTGTTGAAGCGTATACATTATTCAGTAAATGTGTTCCGAAATATAACCTTACTATACCATGACACATTAAGAACATCTTTATGATATTATACGCATTTGAACATTGATATATACCCGAGTTTCAACATTTCAAAAGCAGAAATCGGCTACCTCGCTGTTGTCAAAGCTATATACGAAGGGAAGTAATACTATCCGGAAGTATGGTTCAAAATTCCGATTGTTTCCCTTATACTAATAAAATTAATACTTTATTGCAGAGTGATTACAATGTGACGGTGTAACAGGTAGGCTCACATACGTGGATCTGTTATTACCATCTAAATATTTGCCCAAGAATATCCACTATGTTTTGTACGATTATAATCTGTAAAGCAGAATTACCAGTAGTTCAGTAGTGCTGTATTTATTTATTTACCATTTAATATAATAAATATGTACATAATGCCGTATAATGGTATATACTAATATAGCATTTTCAAAGGCTAAAATAACCTTAATACCATTTAAGTCTAAAAGAATAAATAAATTATCGAGCACAAGACTGGCAGGACTTTTAGGATGGTTTCGAAAGATTTCATGTATGCACTTGTTTACCGTATGTAAGAATCTCCACCAAATGAAATAATTATTTATTAGAGATAGTATTTCACAATAATTAAAATAGATCCAACTAATAATAATAATAATAATAATAATAATAATAATAATAATAATAATAATTTTAATAATAACGCCAATAACAATGAACAATATAAAATTGTTAGATATTTCTTTTTCCTATTTTTAGGTTTCAATGGAAGCAAATTCTAACAAAGAACATCATCAGCGACATTTATGTCAAGGTCTCGTTTGTCAGCTAGAAAATGAAAAGAATACAGATACTACAATATTCGTCCAAGGAGAAACATTCCACTGCCACAAGGTGGTGCTGTCTGCTGTGTCATGTTTCTTCAATGCGATGTACTCATCGGGCATGAAGGAAAGTGTTGACGGAAAAGTAACTCTACACAACATCACGCCAACAGTATTCCACGATGTTCTTCACTTTATGTACAACGGAACTATTAATATTACTGAAGAAAACGTAGTGGAATATCTTCGCGCTGCCAGTATTTTCCAGATTACAACGTTGTTAAACATTTGCGAGAAGTTTCTTTTGGATATTTTGTTTTCAAAAAATGCTTTAGAAATGTGGAGACTTGCTTGTACCTACAACTGTAAAACTTTAAAACAGTATGCATGGTCTTTTATTTTGGACAATTTCACAGATATTTCGCAAAAAGGTGAATTTCAAAATGTTACAAAAGATGAACTGTTAATGATAATAGATGATGATAATTTGAATGTTCTAAACGAAGAATCGGTTTGTGATGCGGTTATGGTTTGGCTTAAACATGAAACAAACCGAGCGACATACTTATATGAGATTTTCAGACATTTACGATTTCCTCTGATGCATAGCACATATATAAACAATCTTATTGAATCAAATTCCTTAATATCAGAGCATAAAGAATGTAAAAAATACCTTGAAAACATAAGTGCCGAATCACATTTAGTTAAAGAACGCAATGAACCAGTATTAGTGATGGTTGATGGCAGACGTCAAGATGTAATTTGTTTTAGCCTCCAAAGAAAAAAATGTTTTTCTTTGGCTAAGTTTCCGTATTTTGCGGATGGCAAGGCATCTTGTACTTATAATGGAAACATATATGTTTGCGGGGGTACTACAGGAATGGTTGAAGATCGATTAGTTAAATTTGAATCTAATCGAAATCGATGGGAAGAATGTTGTCGCATGTTAAGTGGTCGCTGTTATCACGAATTAGTATCGGCTGGCGAATGTCTGTACAGTCTTGGCGGTTTCGCCATGGATACGGCGTTGTCCAGCATAGAGGAATACAACACTGTTGCTGGAAGCTGGAAGAAGGTTGGAGATCTTGCTATTGCTGTAGGTGGCATGGCTGCTGCGGTACTCCGTGATACCATATACATTTTTGGAGGAAAAAGAAACCGGATCGAAAGGAAAACACCTATATTTCAAAGTTTTGAAACCAAAACAAAGACATCAGCTTCACTGGGAAATCTTCCAATACATATATGCTGGAGTCGCGCTTTGACAATTGACGAGATTATTTATGTGATCAGTCCAGATGGCAATGTCATTAGCTACCGAGAGGGCTTATTTCCTTCGATTATTAGTGTCATTAAAGATCTTGACTGCCAATACTTCAGAATTATCGGACACGACAGGAAAATTATCATTCTTCAAGTTGGAGACTCGAAAAACTTTGACGAACTACGGATATTTGATCCAAAATTCAACAGCTTTTATGTGACCAGAGAGAGACTGCCAAGATCGTTATGTGATTCTGATTGGCTTAAAGTTGTTATAAATCGACAACATTTGAAATATGAATATTTGTCTCACAGCTCTCACAGATAAGCTGAAAATAAATCCATTCAAACACTTAATATTAAAATATTGTTTATTTATTTATTTGAATTAATTTTGTTCCTTTTCTTTATTAATTATATTCAGTGACAATAGATTATAATGCATAATATTTGTATGAACGGAACAAACTGAAATTTCACTGCAATAACAATTTATACGATCAAAAAATGAAATCCGAATAGAGCAACTTTCAACAGAGTTTATATATGAAAGCAGACCGAATTACACTCGCTTCAATTGTGATATATGTAATTAATACTACATGCAGTTTCAGTTTTTGATTCTCAAGACAATCTACTACATTAATAACTGAAATGTCCGAGTTTTATAAACACAAACGAGTTCAATAAAAATGTTTTCTTATAAAAATATCTTTTAAATTCTTTAATATTTAACTTCCGTTTTCCAGAATAAATAAAGGTAATTACATGTACAGTGGTACCTTGACTTACGAGTTTAATTCGTTCCGTGGCCGAGCTCGGAACTCAATTTGGACGTATATCAAATCAATTTTCCCAAATGTAATTAAGTGAAATACCATTAATCCGTTCCAGCCCGCCAAAAACCACCCCAGTTTTTAAATAAGAAAAATGTATTTATAAATGATAAATGTTGAAAAAAACACACAAAATAAAACAGAATGTAAAGAAATAAATTGGTTTTGTAAAGGGTACAGGGTTAGGGTTTCTCCATCTTTTCATGGACAGAGGTCCGCAGCGTAGAAGTTATTTTAACGCCTTTGGCTGGAGTTATAGCTTTTATCGAATCATTCTGCTTCAGTGGTACATATCGTTGAAGTACTACGCTCGTACGGCCTAGCCGTGTTGACTACATGCACACCTTGCTCATGTTTTTCTATGATTTCGTGCTTTATTTCAATGGACGTCATCTGCTTCTTCTTCTCAGCACTGTCCTTTGCACTCACTTTGGTAACCACGTGAAGCAAACGATTCAGACGCGGGATGCTGGGTGAATATTGTGTTGTTCGATGCGCCAACTCCCTGCGGCGTATCTGAAGCTCACGCGTAACTCGAATTTTGGCTCGCAATTCAACCCCAAAAACCGACCGGGCGGCTGCTCATAACTCGAAAAACTCGTAAGTTGGAGCACTCGTAACTGGAGGTACCACTGTATATTTTATGTTTAATAAATTATTATTAATTATTATTATTATTATTATTATTATTATTATTATTATTATT
The DNA here is from genome assembly GCA_012295275.1 of Chrysomallon squamiferum. Lineage (NCBI taxonomy): Eukaryota > Metazoa > Mollusca > Gastropoda > Neomphalida > Peltospiridae > Chrysomallon > Chrysomallon squamiferum. The sequence goes on from CM022679.1 coordinate 16,819,159, forward strand.
TTTATTATTTTTATAAACCAAAGAAAAAGTAAAAATTCGATAGAGGTACCGAAACATTTAAATTTATCCATCTTGGGACCGAAGGCGGTGTGAATTTCTGGACAAAGGCTAAATCTTTACTTTAAAAATAAAATAAAGAACGAAACAGTATTTAAGCTGTAAATATTTAATGGATACAACTTAATATTCCTTCAGTTTAATCTTTATTAATTTACTCCAAAATTTTAAAATACCTGTAGAAAATATGTATTTCTGATTAATTCAGCAAGTTGCGTTTCTTCTAATCCATTTAGTCATTTAATAAATGAAAATGATAGTAAACTGAAAAAAATAATAGCTTATTGTGAGATGATCGCCTGTAGACAGCAACAATTTCACTTGAAATGGCGTTAAAGAAACTAAAATTAAGTGCGCCTAATTCAAATGAAGCCAACTTAAAAATACCCCGTTTCCTGTGTTTTCCGGATTTCTGGAAGACGATATTTTTTTTCTATTTTGATGAAATTAATATAATCAGTTACTGAGTTTGATGAAAAGTGAAGAATAGCAATAACAATTAGTTATGAAAAATAAATATAAAATAGCTATTATCAAATAAAATAAACAGAACCTGTACTTGTGGTCTGTTTTTTATCAGGACTTCAGTTAGATGGTGGCAAAATATAAACAGAAGAAAATTAATGGCAGCGCCCACTTAGCGAATACGGAATAGGTAGTGTGACAATAACTTGAATAAGCTATGGTTATCGATAATTATCGAGTGTATACAATATAGATATATTTTTTTATGAGTTACATAAATTTGTTTATGTTTTCAGGATCACTGTGAGTGTGACTGTTAGTAAGTGTTCCAGTGTTGACAAAGATTCATGGGGAAACATAAAATTAAGAAAAACAAAGACTATTATGGTAAACATAAATCTAAAGATGGGCATTCAGAAAAAAGAGTTCACAATTTTGACAAAGACAGATTTACAGAAAATCTCAATAGATTACAAGAAGGTAACTTTTTATCAACTCATATGTATAATATATATATGTATGTATGTATTTTGCAGATTAAATTCCCGTTCAGATTGTAACATAAATTTCATTTCCATTTCTTTATGAAACAGTAACTGAGTAATTGAATTGACTCCAAAACTGATTTAGTACCAAATGGTTATATATATTTTGTTTTTTATTTTATAGTTGAAAATCGTCCTTAATGCCAATATAATGTTACACATTTAAATTTAATTGTGAAATTCCCTACAAAAAAATAAAAAAACGGTTAGAGAATCATTGTATCAGTTTAAAAAAAAAGGTCTTTTTGTACAGGTGAAAAAGATATTTTTTTTTTTTTTTTTTTTTTCAAATACAGTTTGTGTGTAAATTCAGTTTACTTTTGAAAAGAATATAAAAATTTATAACTGACATTTATTACATTTTTAAAAAATAAATAAAGGTTTTGTGTCTGCAGAGATTACTTTATCAACTGAACAGTAAACAAAACAAAAAAAAAAAATTAATAAAAATTATTAATTGAAAAAATATTTAGTCCACAACCATTCAGTACAAAGAATTGTTTAAACTTCTATATATATATATATATATTTTTTTTTTTTTTTCACCAAAAGGCTGCAGATAAATTAAACTTTAAAAATCCTAAATTTTGTAATAAATACAAATTAAAAATATATATATATGACACAAAATTTATTTTCACAGAAGATGAAAATGGAGATGGTGCTAAATTTCCCTGCCCACTTGCTATGTGGGATTTGGAACAGTGTGACCCCAAGAAATGCACAGGTCGCAAACTGTGTAATCTGGGATTTGTCCGAAGATTGAGGTTACAACAGCGATTTAATGGAATTGTCTTGTCTCCCACTGGGAGCAGATGTGTGTCTCCAGACGACAGGTATATTGTAGAAATGTAGCATTATGACCTATATTTAGTCCTGAGTTAGTGATAAATTAATATGCTAATACAATTAAGCTTGGACCATTTGTATATAATGAAACAGAACTAGAGTTTTATTTGATTTTGTTCTTAAACAGTTAATATCAGTTCTGTTAGTATTAGTTTTTTATGTAAATTTTTTCTGTATAAAATGATCTTAATACATTTAAAATAAAAGTTAATAAAAGGAAATTACCAGTATTATCTTTCTATCACCCACAAAACAATACTGTATAAAATAACATTAATAATTTTATTTTAAACAGTTACTGTCAGTGTGTTAATGTTAGCTTTCAAGTAAAAATTACATTATTAAACAATAAATGTTTTTAAACAGTTACTGTCAGTGTGTCAATCTTAGCTTTCAAGTAAAAATTACATTATTAAACAATAAATGTTTTTAAACAGTTACTGTCAGTGTGTCAATGTTAGCTTTTCATGTAAACAAATACTGTATAAAATGATAATAGTAACACCTTTTTTAATATTACTACAGGGATATTATTGCTGCACATGGTGTTGCTGTTGTTGACTGCTCTTGGGCTAGAATTGATGAAATTCCTCTGACTGTGATGAAGACTCACAACCCAAGACTTCTTCCTTACCTGATTGCTTCAAACCCTGTCAACTATGGTCGTCCATGTAAACTGTCTTGTGTGGAAGCATTTGCTGCAGCATTTTACCTTACAGGTACATTCTGGGTGTCCCATCAACTCTGCACAATATCAAAATGTCTTTGTTTTTACAAGTTTTGAATTAGTAGTTGGAAACGTAAAAAATCAAAATGTCTATAAGCAATATGTGCTAACTAGCCTAAATTTGTTTTTACTTATTTATTTATTAAATAATTTATTAGTATTATATTCAGTAGTAACATAATAATAGTAGCAGGAGCATTATTTAAACAAATACTTTGTTTATTTTGAATTTTAAATTTTTTTAGGTTTTAAAGAATTAGGTGAAAAACTTTTAAGTAAGTTTAAATGGGGAGCTTCGTTTTACAAAGTGAATGAAGAACTACTGAACAAGTACATGGAATGTAAAACCAGCAAAGAGATTATCACTGTACAGCAGCAGCACCTTGACAGTCTTGAAGATGAGAAACAGCAAGAAAAACAAGGTCACAAAATTATTTATTTATGGGGTCCAAAATTTCTACCAGTTACAGAAGGACCTTTTTTATGCCACAGCAATTAGTATTTCAAATGACTTCTTAATAAGAAAGTAATGTATGCCACATGATTTTGAGAATTAATATTTATGAATTTAGTTACAAGAGGCAATGAATGGTTGATTATAATCGAAAAAATTATGGTTAAAATAGAACATAATAATTTACCAGATATTAAATATTTTATTTTGTTAGTCTTCTGTAATTTAAAATTAATTTCATTCACTGGATATCAGTATGCCAACGTAGTTGTGTATTTCATACAGTATTCTTTAAACATCAAGAAGTTTATTTTGTAAATTATTATCTGTAATTAGTAATTAAGATATTTTTTTCTAGACATAAAATATTATGTTTGTTTTACAGATCTCACTGATATAGATATGTCAATGGAACACTGTAATCCAAACAGACAACTTGATTTCCTAGATGACAGGTACATTTTTAGAAGTAATATACATAGTTGTGTAAATAGTATATCATGTCACAAAGGTGAAGCCAGAAATAATGGTCAGTGGTTGTTGATCTCTTCAATGTATTTGATATTAGGAGTCTGTAATAAACAGTATTATTTAATATGATGATCATTTTCAAGCCTTGTGAATTCTCCTTTTCTTTAGTATATGAATTCTGGAGATTAGTATGGGAACTCTGAAAATTACCAGATACAAGAGACACTACCCCAGTAGTTGCCTTCCAAATTCTTTAACCATATGAAAAAATTGGTAAAGATACTCCATAATTTTAGGGGTTTTTTGTTAATTGTAGTAATCGGAAAGGTTGTGATGATGATGTATATTTTTATTAGTAAAATAAAAGGATATTACAAATCAGTATGTTAAATTGTCCCATAAAAATGATCCCCCTGTATACACATTTTATTCTTCAATTAATGGAAATTTAGCATTCTTACTTATATATAACGATAAATTAACATAACCAAAAGTGTAAATATGTACAAATTTTATCACATTAATTTTTCTTTTGAATTAGGTATTTATTTCCAATTAATTTTATGTTCAGAAAATATTTTTTTGTTAAGAATCAGAAAAATGAAAATGACATCGACTGATGGAATTACATTTTTCACACAAGTCTCCACTGGTGTTTGTAAAACATACATAATTGCTTTTTTCTTTCTGTGTCATCTGAACAGATTTTGATTGATTACCATTTATGAAAATATTGAATAATTGTATATTTCAGCTCTGAGGAAGAAGATGAAGATACAGATGACAGCTCTGTTACTGAAGTTGTGGAGAAAGAAAAGGAAAATGTAAATAATGTAGAGAGTGGTGTGGAAAGTCAGGAAAACAAGCTTGATGTAGATGGTAATGTTGAGAACCAGCTGAAAGAAAAGATTATTGATACAGACAGCCAGAAAAATGTAGCTGATATACAACATAATGTTAAGAACCAAGAAAATGACAGCGATGTAGACTGTATTTTTGGAGATTTGAAAATAGGATGAAGTGAAGTAATAAAGTTGGTGATATTAATTTAGAAAAAAGATAAAAACCTCAAATGAATTGGAGAAGGTTTACCCAGCTGAAAAAAATGCATTGGCAAAATAGAAGATGATGATGATGATGACGATTGTAATGTTCTGCAGCAATTCAGCCACAGGAACCCACAGTTATTCTGATGATACATCATCTTCTGCTAGGCAAATAAATCATATTTACAATGAATTCAGAATATCATTTTAACATTTAATTATGTTAACATTCTTGAAAGAAGAAGCTTGCCATGAAGTTTATATTGAAAACCTGAACTAAATATAGTGATCATAAATTATTGTTGCCTTTCTGTATAGTACATTTATCTGAAATTAAAATATTACATACGTGTAAGAAAAGTTGCAATATTTATTTAATAATCTCCATAACTTGTTTTTTTAAATCTTTTGTCTACTGTAGGTTATTCTTAAATTTAAAGGGAGAAAAACCTGCTAGCCATAAGATGTGTGTGTGTTTCCATGGTCAGGGGAAATATATCATAAATTTTGATAAACCAGTTTTGAAATGACAGGAACAAAAACAGGATGCTGATAAGGACTGATCCTGAGACCAGTCATTTGGCATACCACTGAGCTACAGCCTGACCACATTAACTGCTCACTAGAATGGGAATGAGCACAGTGGACATCCTAGGCTGGATTTATGCAACAGACTGTCATGGCATAAGTGAACTATGCAGTAACAAACTTTAAAAATACATCAACATGAAAATGCTATTTTATTAAAAAGATCCTAGAATATATGTTTTCATCTTTATTTTTAGAAGGATGTTGTTCAGCTTGTATTATTTTCTGTAATCACTGGCTGAGCTAAATAGTATTTGAAATCAAATTTTACATACATAAAAACTCAAAAAGAAACAGCAGTAGGACTATTTTTATGTTAAAAACTAAAAGAAGGGGTTTGTTTTGTTTTGTTTTTCTTAATTGAAAGAGAAAAACAACAGTTAAATAAACAGACCTATCTTCACTTGGCAGAAAAGAGAAAGAAAAATTCAGTTAGAGCGTGTCTCCATAAATTACACCAATCTACATTGAATTTAAATAGTACACAATGAACATCTGAATATTAAAATTGTCCACCATGATGAGGTGTAGTTTGCTGTTCACAAAATGCTCTGCTGTATAAAAGAAATTATTGGAACAGTATAAGCTGGGATTTGTTTGGAGAATGGTCAAACTATAATATGCCATTTAACAATGTTCGTGTAGTTAAAAATCCAGTTTTTATTTTATTTTATTTTATTTTTATTTTTATATATATATTTTTTTGTTCTTATAATATCTTAAATCTAATCATCAATAATGGAAATAAAAAGTATAGAAGACAAAATGCATATTTTATTTTATTTATTTATTTATTTATTTATTTATTATTTTTCTTTTTTTTTAATTTTAATTTTTTAGTTTTTAAGTTGTTGTTTTTTTAAGAAGCAATTACTCTGGTTATAACTGCAACTGTGGCGATGGGATGGAAAACCTGACTGAATTGACATGACAAATTGAGTTGAGACTGATTTATAAAATCGTTTTGAATTTGAACTAGCAAAAAAGTCAATAAAACTTGCACTAACGAGGCGTAGACTAATAATAAAAAGATTCGCGCGCTTTTTCTCCACTTAGTCGGCGTCTTTTACAGAGATGTTTCCACCAATGAAAGGACTGAAAACCATTATTATTATTACTGAAGATGTTATTAGTACTACACTAGTTACGTCTTAAGACGTATAAAAATTCATAATTACAGAAGAGGATGATAATGGAATTACGGTTACTGTTTCTATTCTTTGTACAAAGTAAAATAAATTAAAATTTTATTATTTTTACGTGTAGCCATTCCACCTTTACATAATCACCGCATCGTTATTTAACAAATGTATATAGTTTACATAATGGATACGAATACCTGAAATAAAAAAAATTTAAAATATATACGAATTCTATTACCTATTTGTCCTAAGCAAATTATTTTCATATAGTTTTCTTTCTTTCATGGGACAATACAGAAAACAATTTTAATTGTGCAGGTTAAAAAAATGTGTGTATATAAAATACAAAGGATATATCTTTGTGGTTGGTAGTCGTGCGAAGTACATTATGAGTCGTTTGGTCGCCAAGGGCTTGTTGACAACTAAACGGAGAACGAGCGATACTTGTTTTGGCAGGATTTTGTCAATGGGTCAGAAGTCTTTTGTTGATGATCTACACATATATATACTCAAGTCAGACACGATAACGTAAAGCCTGAGTTCTTTTCACTGGCAATAGTAAGTCGAACTAGAAACCAAGGAAGATAGACTTAACAACAAAAATATGTAACACGGGTTTAATAAGTGTGAATAGAAGAACAAAAGGGCTCAAGAAATAAATCTGATTTGATAAGATTTTTACTGACGTAACATCCATGATTCAACATAAACCTCTCTCAGGACAAGGGACTCGTTCGTCGACCACTCTTGGAAAAGCCACGTTTCGCCTGCCTCCGATTCAAGAGACTGTCGGACATGGAGGTTTTGGAGGTGCTATGATGTCTAAGACTTCACAGACACTAATGTACAGAAGTGTACCTCCTAGGCCTTTCAGTTATACGTTTTCGGATGAAATAAACAGTTACAAGGCTAAAAGAACAAAAAGTAGATCTAAAACTGCTCCTATGTCTATTTATACCCCCAGAGATTACATGGAGCGTTTCAAATCTCGGCCCGTCACTAAGCCCAACGTCGTTGAGATCGACGGTGGTAATGTCTTCATGCAGATGAGTACTGGAGTACGATGTGCTGATGGGTTTTTTCCACCAGTGAAACTGAGAATGTTGCCTTACCAGAACAAAGGACGAACTACAGTGGAGGTGAAGATAGTTTTATAATATACTATTTTATTAATACACAAACCCCACCCCTCTCTCTCTCTCTCTCTCTCTCTCTCTCTCTCTCTCTCTCTCTCTCTCACAGCATATATTCGTATATATTAATAATTAAAAAAAGATAATAAATAAATAAAATTATTTTAAAAATAAATAAATGTTAATAGTAATAATAATAAAAAACGAAATGAAAATAAATAAATCTACAATTAAAGGATATTCTTTAGGTTGTTTGCAACGTAAAATAAAAGGCATGGCCGCAACTACTACACTGAGGCAAATGTGGGAAATGTGTATGATGAACTGTGGCAAATTATGCTGTTCGGTTGCACAGAATAAAATTTCACTCAGATATCCACATATTTTTGATATATAGTCGCGATAAATACCTGTAGTTGAGCTTTCATCTGACAAAAATTTTATAACAATTTTAATGTTCTCATTTACAATTTCTGTACGTTCTGATCATGCCTTCTTACCCATGCCTTCTTAAGTTATATATTGTATTAAAAATAAATTTTTGTGATAACTGTTGAGCGATTCAGGTAATATTAAAGAAAACCATAAAACTATTACAACTGTAAAATTTAAAAGTAAATAAATAATAGCAATAATCATAATAATAAGAAGAAGAAGAAGAAAAATAAGTTTAAATCTAAATTCAAACACACACACACTCTCTCTCTCTCTCTCTCTCTCTCTCTCTCTCTCTCTCTCTCTCTCTCTCTCTCTCTCTCTCTCTCTCTCTCTCTCTCTCTCATGTATTTAATTTTTCCTCGAAGTTTTAACGTATTAATTACACAAACAGAATTATAGTACAGCTGTGTTCTGGAAATATGCTCGAACACTGATCCATTTTATCAAATTTACATCAGTATTCTAATACACGAGAGAATACTTCGCAATTTACGACCATATCATTTTGGCTGGGACCAAGCACGTCGCTTTATCTGTGCAGTTCACTTCACAAGGCTGTTTTCAGTACACAAATAAAATGAAGTTGTTCAGCCGAGGTATTTTGTTGATCAGCTGAGGTATTTTGAGTGTTAATTCCGACCAGAAAAAAAAAAAAAAAAAAAAAAAAAATCCAAGAGGCGCCAGATCACCTATATTTTTAACTACATTAGGCAAGAGACAAATTTACATGTTGTTGAGCACATGCTCGGAATTAAGAAAATAACTTATAGTGATGTTGAAATGTAGTGATAAAACCCAACAAAAAAACATTAAATGTTGTAAATACAGAGCACCATATACGCTGCGGGTCTAGGGTTTCAAAAAGAGGATAATTTTATATAGTTGTTATGAGTATAAAGATAATAATATTGATTTAGCATCAGTCTAAAGCATATCTCACTCTCTGTCTGTGGCATTTTATCTATCAATCAAACTAGTATATCCATTATATATCTCCGTCTGTCGCTTTGTGTGATAGCAATAATTTACTAGGCTTTGTACCTGTATACGTGTGTGTGTGTGTGTGTGTGTGTGTGTGTGTGTGTGTGTGTGTTGATAGATAGATAAACAGACAGATGAAGAAACATATATATAGAGATTTAGATACAGATATATATTTAGGCTATCATTAAACAAGCTGAAGTTAAAAAAAAACAAAAAAAAAAACACCTGAAATCCTATACGTGTCACTGTGATTTTGAATGACATGTCTGTCATCTCTTACATTTGAAACCTTTTTAATCTTCTCATAAAGACAGTATATGGTAAAAACAGTTTGGTTGTATGACCTTTTTAACGTCATTTGATAAGATTTTCTCCAGGCAATAGAATAAAAGAATCTCAACTATTTTTACTTTTGTAATTTTTTAATTATTTATTTACATATTTATTTTTTTGTTATTTATTATCATCATCATCGTCATTGTCATCATCATCATCATCATCATTATTATTTTTTTTTTTTATTCTCACCAATCGGGCAGTGCAATCAAATTTAACCGACATTGCGTTTTAATGAAAACTGATATGATTATTTCTTGTTGCTATTGTCAGTGTGCCTAAAGTGACCACATATATATATATACTTTCTTACACTAACAGATACTACATGGGTATGCACAAAACACATTTTATGCAAAATTCTTAACCTAATTTTAATACAAAACCTCAGAAGAGGTAGATCTGTAATAAAATAATTAAAAAAAAAAATTGCCTTTTTATATTACAGCTTTAAAATAATTTAGAATCGCATTTTACGTTTCAATCAGATCGTATTGTTGTTTCAAGATCATTAGACGATTGACTGATATTCGATATTCAAGAATCGATTAAATCGTATGGAGCGGGAGGGGGTGGTGGATATTCACGAGATATTCCTTTGTCAAAAGTAATACCTGGAACAAATTACAGTCACCCTGGATATATCCCGGAGTGTTGGCAGACTTTCAAATACAGCTTATTATAAAAACTCACAATTCATTCGCTTCACTGATAATCACAAAACCAGAAGGTTTTATAAACTTACTTCAATTTTTTTCTCCCTTTAATCTTATAATATAGATAGAACATTTCTGTCTGTGTATGTTTTAATAATAATAATAATAATAATAATAATAATAATAATAATAATTTTCAAAGATTAAAATTTGTCTATATTATTGAATTATTACATCGGCGGTCACAAAATGACGGGGAAACTTGTGTATCTAGATAAATTATAGTTTTACGAATCGGTTAAATAATTTCATCTTGAAAGTTATATGTGCAACAAAAACCACTACATTTTTAATAAATAATGGATCAGCCACTATGTTGCTTGTTTGTGCCCTTTCGTTACGTACTTAAGTAAAGGAATGCTTTTTATAGGCACCGTCATAACGTAATTACTTGGTAAAGTTGAATAAATGTACTATTTAAGAAGTGCTGCCCTTTTCGGACAATCTACTTCAAAATGTCACTAAATATTATACTTTTCGTTTAGTTCTAGGTCCATAAAATAAATGGTTATGCGTTGAGATTTTTATTATTTTTATTATTAGTTTGTTTGATATAATCTGTTAGAATTAACCAGTCACAGTTGCTGTACACTTCCATGTGACCGTTATTTTATGGGGGATTTGTATATATAAATAATATGGTCTTATCACATAGAGAAATGAAAATTTAAAAACAATATATATAAATAAAAACAAAACAAAATAAAATAAATAAATAATAAATATGCTTATTATTGTTATTATTTAAACGTTTCTTTATAAAAAAAACATTACAGCAAACCAATGAAAAATGTAACTATCATCCATTTCATCTACTTACTGTATTGCCATATTGCATTGTTAGCAAACTTTAGATTATAAAAACAAATGTAACACTTATAAAATGATTTTTGATGTTGATATTTGTAACAAAGATGTATTTTAATCAAATTATTTGATGTATATAACTGTCAAAAAAAAAAAACCCACAAAAAAACCTTTATCACCCTTTTTATTATTCTTTTTATTTTTATATTTTGTAGTCACCTGAGTTACATCTTGAACCCATATCAAGTACAAAGAACGATTCTACATTGGATAATAAAAAGACAAATAAAAGAAATTCACCAATTCAAAAGCCACGGTATGTGCAACAGCACATCGTGACCATGAAAACTCAGGAGATACCAGAAGAAAAGGCAGGATATGTTTTAGGATTCCAAGAGGATGTTTCAGAAGAGGACAATACTGCATACTCAGTTGTGTACCCCAACATTCAAAGTGATAAAAACAATGAATGTGATGACCTGAGCTCTTTACCAAGACCCAAGCGAATTCATGCTAAACGTGAATTACCTTGGGTTTTCAGATTCAAAGTGAAAAAGAATTTGAATTCCTTGACAAAAATTATGGCTAGCAAAACTCCAAGTTCTCAAACTGTTGCTCAATCAGGAACGTAATTCTGCTGAAAACAAAAGAAACTGGTTTCTGATACACACATTAATTAACTGAATTTCTACAGTTGGTCAAATCTTAACTACATGTATTAATAAAAAAAAGTAAAGATAATTTGTGTGTAAAACAAACATTACTTGAAAACATGTTCTAAAGGACTGACTATATACCTCATATCTTAGATATTATGTTTTTTGCAATAAATGCAGACGTTTGTAATGAAAAGGTCTTCCACTACAGCTTGATCTCCTATGAATTAATTCAATTCCTGCAATAATTAAAATCAAAAGCACCATTTTGATATTTTCCCACATTCATCACAGTTCCTTTCTTGGACACATTTTAAAATGTTGGTAGAGAGGTAGAACTACAGAATCCCTCAACTGCAAAATTATTTTATTTTTAATTTAAAATTTTCAAATTAGTGTTTTGAAAATGGAGGTAAAATGTTTGGGAGAGAAAAGAATATATTTTGATTATGTAATAATATATATATATATACTTGCAGTTTCGCTTATCCATATTTTTTTATTTCAAAATATGAAAGTGAATAGATATTTATGGTGATTGCAGTCACATAAAGATGTGAAAGACCAAGTAACCTAAATAAGAACCCAACATGTTATACTGCTTTTATTTATATTTGAATATGCAAAATTGACACTCTCATTCTATTCATTTATGTTAACTCTTACGATTTATAATAAACTGTGTGAAAACTGAAATTACTTTGTTATTGATATTAGTAAACATGAGTGCCTTGTAACCCGAGATATCATTATCAAGAAAAGCCTGCAGTTTATGAAGTAAAACAAAGGTTATTTGTGTCTGAACTGTGGCTTGCCTTTAACACTACGGCAAAACAGTGACAAAGTGAAGATGGTACTGAATAACTAATAATTGCGAGCCAAATCAAATTTTGAGAGTAATGAACAACTGATTCATGAATTTATACATGTTCAAAAGCATGTTACTGAATAATTTCTTACTATGAAATGTTAATAAAAGATGTGTCCAACTGGTGGAATAAATTAAAAATTTGCCAAGTCAGTGGAATCTAACTTTATTTTAGTGCTGTGTAAGCAAAATTAACTTACCAAATTTGTTAACTGTAAGATTAATTATAATGAATGCATTTTATTATTTCATTAATTTTTCTTTATACCCATTCAGTTTTTGCACAATGTTGAAATTAGTCCCGATTTCCAACAATTCCTTAAATGTATAACATTCATCCCTTTTTTTTTTTTAAAAGTCCTTTGCTTAAAGAACAAGAATTGTTTTTATTACCTGGCCCTGAATTAATTATCATCCTTAATATAAACTACAACTAAAGATTTATTTAATTTTTAGATCTTGACATGTGATTAAACTTTATTAATACAATTCATGGTACACAGAAATAACAACAAAAATTTCTATTAATATCCTATACAAGAAAATATGAAATTTGAAATAAACAAAAGCATAGCAATATTGAGCTCTTTATTATCAATTATTTACAGCATTTTACAATTGGAGTTTTGTCTTCATAGGCAAGTTTCAGGATCCTCCATTTCTGATATTCCTTAATAAAGAACATTTCTCATATTCCAGACACATGTCTAATGCATTGAAAATAATGTCCAGATGGAGAAACAAATATAACGTTTTTGTTGTTTTCTTAAATAGATTTACCATGTACAGAAATTCAAAGAAAGCTCAGCTCTTCTTTGAAACATAACAAGCAAAAAATAAATTTGTGATCAATATACATACATTTTATTTTTTTAAATTAATTTTTGGGGACACAAGCAAATGGCCTAAATAAATTTCTATGTTTGCTTTTTGAGATCGGTGTATAATGACAATAATTTAAACTTCCTCTATGATGCCATCTTACATGCCTTACAGGTGGGGGGAAAAAATTAAGAAAAAAAAAAAGCAAGCCTAAATGCTCATTATGCTCTTAAAAGTAGAATTAAATAAATACAATTGTCTGAAATCCAATACGAAATCACTAGTACAACAAAGGGAGAAAGTAGATGCTTGAATATTTAATCTTTATTATTAACAAAAGTTGATCAGGCCTTTTGTTTCTACCATCAAAGCTACAGTGACGGAGTAAGAAAAAAAAAAAAAACCACACACACAAAATTATATAATAAAGGAAAAACAGTAACCCCAATATCTTCTTTTAGTCAGATACCTTTTCTCTATATGGTACAAACTAATAGTTCTATCTTCAAGTTGTTTTAATTTAAAACAGATTATTTATTCACAATATTTCTTACAGCTAAATGTTTTGTACCCAAATTATTAAATAACATGTTGAGAAGTTTAGAAGAAAAAAAAAAAAAAAAAAAAAAAAGACAGACAAAATACACTGCACCTTTTCAGAGCATACATTTTAAAATAAAAAAAAACTAGTTTTATTACTTAATGCTCACTGATATGCTGCATGCATGTGAATTGTATAAGAACATATAAATGTTGCGATTGTGTTTTGTACTACAATTCATCTGCATGAAACATTTCAGTTAATTTGTCACAAAACTTTTATTAGCACTATGACAAATTCACAAGTATACGATATATATAATACCAACAGCTTTCATTTTGCTTCTTCTGAAAACACAACAGAGTTCCTGTAAGAAAAGAGAACAAAAAACAGATCACACATACATGCACACACACAAACACATGCAGATCATGATATATACAATATATCTAAGCAGAAATACTTATTCTGAATAAACAAAGTTATTTTTTACCAAAATTTACAATTATCATCAATAAAAATACATTCCCAACTGTAATATCTGTGACATCATTTCCTTTCACATTACCATTCACACACATATGTACAAATTGATTCAATATAATAAAAATTTGTTGAAAAAAAAAAAAAATACAAGTATAACATACATAGAATACAAATAGAAACAATGACAATAATTTTAAGTCAGACAAAATTTATATTTCTCAGTCATTTGAAAAAAATGTATTCACATCTCTTGTCATGTGTCTCCTTTTCATTTAACAATCACTGACTGTAGCAGAATAGCCAAGAAACACAGCAACACAACTTTATCACTTAGATATTGTTAAACTGCATCTTTAAAGTTCCAGTCAGAGAACATTAATAGAAAGTCTTTTAAGTATCCAGTTTTTTTGTTTAAAGAACATTTCATGAATTCAGACCATTTCACATCACAGTTCTTTTAATGTTGTAATATATCCCGAAAACTGTAATTCTACTAATGGCCGTAAGTAATACCAGTTCTAACATGGATATAATTTAAAACAAATATGAGTATTTTACTACCGATGTATCTTGCTTGAAATGTTTTTGCTGGAACATGTAAACCTAAATTGCATATAATTTAATAATTCAAGTTCCCTTTCAATTACAATATGGTACTAATGGTACTATGGTGCTGTGCTTAAGATACATTTACAAGAACTGTGTTTGCATGATACAAATGCAGCTGGTTCTATTTCTTGCAGTCAGCATGAATTAATATATGATTCACAATTAAACTGTTTAACATTGTCCTTATGGATATAGAAATCAAAAGAAAGGTATTTTACTGAATCTGTACTTAACAAATACAAAAACTTAATTTGAAACAGAATATTTTGTTTTACACCAACATTTCTAATTATTATAATAATCATGTACAACATAAAAATAAAAACATGCTGAAAAAAGAAGAGAATGAATAATCATGGTTATCACAGATAAGGATTTACATTTTCAGACACATTCTTCATAAACAATCCAGAAACACTGCTGCTAGTTAGATCTTAATGTTTAACAACAAGTTAGACATTCACGCAGACATATTTCTGTGAAAGGTTAGAAACAATTTGAGAACACTGAAAACACAAATGGACAATGATATTGAAATATCTCTAACATTTTTCCTGAAAAGAAAATTTATTTAAATAACAATGAGCTATAAAACAAAACTAAAGGTGTTGCCAAATAATTTCACATACTGTGAAAAAAAAAGAAAGAAAGGGCTTCTGAGAGATGTCTAGCTCCACTTCAGATGAGTAAAATACAACTTGGAGAATCTTCCAATACCAGCTTGAAGACCATCTGCTTCAAAAGACGCCAAGACCTAAATTCTTCACCTGAAATAAAAAAAAACTGGGCGACTGGCACTAAAATGCAAGTACAACTTTTTTTTTAAATATTTAGAATAATCAATCATCTTCTATCATTGAGGAAATTCTTCATCCATTCTTCTTTTCACTTTCAAATGCAATTCTAAATTTACCATCTTCAATTATGCCAAAATAAAGTTCATTTTTCTAGATTGATTCCAGATAAAACCAGTCTCTGACAAAGAATTAAATGCCTTATTCAGCTGAAACTTCAACAATAGCAGCACAAACATTTTACCAGAAAAGCTGCAATACCATGGATACCTCAAAATGCTTCTTAAAGTAAAATCTTCCAACTGCAGGCAGGTATTTATTGCTTGATGGTATGTCCATTGGTAAAAGTCAACGTTGTAACTAAATTTAATTTTATGCTGGTCTCTTCACAATGACATACTTAACTGGATTTCCTCTTCATTATTTTAAAAGTTTCTTCAATTTGTAGCAAAATCACAACTTGACACATGCTCTTCTTTCCATTTCTGAATCACCCCCACCCTAACCCCACACAATAGCGTCCTTTACTTCAGCTTGGAGATTAACAATATTCCCACAGATTTTTACCCGTAATTTTGCTGTAAAATTCAAAACTATTTGAATAAATTTTAAATTAAATAATGATTTACCAACAATAACTGGTAATAACAATTTGAATGAGGACAACGCAGAAATACATTTACTGCTCAATTTCACGATGCTGCCAGATATACTTTATGAAAATAAATGGAATCTGAATGGACACCATTACATGACTTATGCTGCTTGAATGGCTGCATTGCTGGCTTTACAGTCAATTTTCATCTGATCAGCAGAAAACACCACACCAGCATCTTTGAGAAATTCTAATGCTGCATCCTTTTCTGCAAATCCTAACTCTTTCTGGAGGTATTCTAATGGCAACAAGGGGCGATACCTATATGGTTTACAAGGTGATCATCAAGGTCAAGAAGAAAATAAAAAGAGAAAAACATGTTAAACACACAAACATTTAAAACATGATAATATAAAAGTAGAAACATCGTACTTACCTATAATATTTTAACTTACCACTTGTTTTACTTCCAACATTAAGGATAAATCAATGTTTTTAAAGTTTGTAAACATTATCATATGAACTCAGAATCCATTTATAATAGATGAAACAAGTCTTTTCTAAATATTAACATATACCTTTTATAAATTAAAACCGTTTTCTCTTACCTGTCACATTTACATTCC
Source organism: Chrysomallon squamiferum (assembly GCA_012295275.1). NCBI lineage: Eukaryota > Metazoa > Mollusca > Gastropoda > Neomphalida > Peltospiridae > Chrysomallon > Chrysomallon squamiferum. The sequence continues at coordinate 16,835,914 of CM022679.1, forward strand.
TAATTACTAACAAATGTACATCAATTTTTAAAGTAATGATATTCAATTTACTTTGAGTGTAACTGACAAGACAATTATATCAGAATTCAACACCATTCAGCATTACTAGTTTAATCTCCTTGTCACTGACTCTGTGAAACAATGTAATATAAAAGCAACCTAATTTCTAATTTGTGAAACTGTATAATTGTTAAGGTGATGATTGCTCATCTAAGATTGGATAGAGAAAGAGACAAAAAATATATATTGAAAAGATAGAATTAAAGAATATTTTAGGTATTAGCTTGTGTGTGTATGTCTGTATGAATAATAATAAAAAAATCATGCACAATACGTACGACTTAAGGACTGCTTTAAGTGCAGTCTTTCGAACCCGTTCAACAAACCAATCCAACATATATGCAGACATTTTAGGTGCTGATCTATACAATTTAAAAAAGCAGTGGTAATTATTAAGGGCCCATGCTGAGCGGACATCCAAAGCATGTTTTATACAAACGTCCTTTCTGTGATCAGCTGATAATGATGCAAGGACTGTGGTCATATCTTTTAAGAGTTAAGAAAGAAAAAACTTTAAAGTATATTCAGAGGTTGAGAAAACAATCCTTTCTTCTCAATTATACTAGCATGATCAATGACTACAATGCAGTTTTAAATCACAAACTGATAGTTAAAAGTGTATTTCAAATAAAAGAACTAAAATTCAATAAAGTTTGCTAACATTAAACAGTAAATTCCTGAAAAGGATACCAAGTGAATTAGAAGTAAAAATATAGTATAGTATTCTGTATGCTGTGAATTCAAGGATGTTGCCACCAAAACCTTCACAGTAAAGGAGTTTCAACTGGGTCTGGCATTGATTGAACTCTTCATGATCACACTGCAAAATTAAAAGATATTTAATGACAAATACTTGAATACTTACTATTTTTTCATTTAAAAACTGAGAAAAGTGAAACAGAATAAAACAAAACAATCTACCTTCTCCATGGCTAGCCTGGCATGTGTTTCATAAACCTGCACCGTGAATTCATTGCGTATACCCTGAACCTGTGAAACAGAATTTAAAAAATATATAATAATTAGTAATAAAATAAATTATTCAATATGAAAAATTGTTGGGCCAATTCTTTAAAAGCAACGACTTACAAATGAGATACTTTTAAAAAATAAATATTTGAAAAAAGTAATATTAATAAATTTTATAAACAATTTCAATTTAAAACCAAAGATATTGTTTACATTTTCCAATACTGTGTGCAGATGTTTTAAACTTACTGTGAGATCCTGCCTAATTGATTTCAGTTGTTCACAAGCGTAACGATAATCTTCCTTCTCTTTCCAGTCGTCCTGAACCATTTTCAGTGATTTTCTCAGCACAGATAAAGGTCGAATTGTACTGGCATCAGGAGCCTTCAATTTCAAATTATTCAATGAACAACAAAAAGATATACGCTTCTCTCACCAAAAGTAAAATGAGTAATCCATACAAATAAACAACAATTTACACATAGGCATGGTGCTACAGATATATTCTAAGATTTAGATCATTTAATACCACTTTTGTTAACTCTGAGGAAACTAATTTATCTTTTCATTAATTTAGATCTTTGAAAATATTAGTTTAAATTAAAATGATATAATAAAAATACAACTGATATTCTAAGTTTATTTTATAAAAAAACTGAAAAGTAATTACAGTGGTTAATCTGAGGTATCGCTTCTCCAAGTCTGGACAGCTACCAACAACACAGAAACTTGAGAGATCTTGATCTTCTGGGTCATCATTATTCTGCAATTACAAGAAGTATAAACTTTATCAAATACATTAAAATGCAATTACCAAGGTACAAACAAATTATATAAGGCATTTAGGACAGTCTTTTTTCCTCTTTTTTTTAAATTGTAGAACCAACTATAATAGTATTATACACCCTAAAAAAATAGCTTGGCGTATCCTTGAACCTCAAAAAATGTCACATTATAATTACAGACAGAGGCAAAATATGTAATATAAAAATTTAAAAAACAATAGTAATTGATAAGATTTTTTTTCATGTTCATAATCTGGCAAAAACAATTTAGTTATTAAAAGTTAATTTCAAGTGAAGAGTGACTATTTTGTTATTTTTCACTTTCATTTTATATAAAAACAAAATGTTTATCTTCCATTAAAGTAACTGAGAATGATCTGTCAGTATTTACTAAAACTCACTATAAAATTATTAATGGTGAGAGTAAGTCTTTGACGTGGAGACTTTTCTAAACCAAATCTTGCTGCTCTTTTTTCCATTCGTGCTTGCTTCAAAGGATCTGGTTCATCATAATCCATCTTAAATTGGCTAAAATCAACAGTCACAAACATTCATTATTTTTACTATCATATCAATGCATTATGAAATCAGGAGATGGAAATTCGGACATATTCAAGTTTATTTGAAATTAACTTTTCAACATTCACATTAACTGGTAAAACTAAGAAAACCTATTATTATTTTTGTACTTAATGTTATGTCAATTTTTCTTTCATTCTTTCACACAAAGCATATTCTGGTTGTAACTATTATGTTCAATATTTACCCTTTTTGTTGTTTTTTGGCTTTTTTCCCTACTGACTGTGGTGGACTATCATCTCTTGAGTTTTTTCCTCGTCCACGACCTCTGCCTCTGCCTCTTGCTCTTGCTCCTCTTTCCGGCCTTCTTCTTTCATGAATCCTACCAGAATCTTCAGGACTTGGACTACTACTGAAAAAACACTTTACCAGTGACTGGGAGTTCCAAAATTGACATAACATTAAGTACAAATATCAAAAACTAAATATACTGATATTTCTCTTTAACAAAACTTTAAACAGTCCAGATGAATAATCATACATTAATTCTAAACATTTTTTATTGACGAATGACCATGTAGACAAATGGAATGTTTATTTTGACAAAAAAATAATAAATTGTAATTTACAGAACTCAGAAAGTTTGTTGATTAGAGTTAAATTGGGTAAGATGTCTTGCATTATAATGTTAAACATGACAAATATATGCAGTTACTTACTCTGTGTTGTGTTAAACTAAAAAAGAAAAAGATTACCCGAATTTGGCCACAACTAGATCAATATTAAATAATAATGATACCTCTTTCTTCTTGAATGTCTCCGTCGCCTAGATGGGGATCTTGATCTAGATCTGCTTCTTGACCGTGATCGTGATCTGGAGGAAGATCTTGACCATGATCGACTTTTTGACCTACTCCTTGATCTGGAATCACGTAATCTGTATGTGGGTACTCTGTTATTAGAATAAATACCACGACCATGTCCTCTCCTCGCACCTCGACCCCTCAAACATCCAAATGGTATGCTTTTTTCCATTTTGTTCTGCCTTGAATTTGGTGTGAAAGATTCATTATCATTTCCAAAACTGTAATGATAAAAAAAAAAAAGAAACAAGCTATGTTAAGTAATAATTAATTTGAAAAGATAAAAGGCATGTGCAAGTTTTAAAAATTAAAGATACATAAAGTACATTTACTAAACAGCGTTTTAGAATATTCTACCAGATTGTAACACTGATCTAGAAAATACTGAAAATCCACAATAAAGTGTCAGAATCCATATTTCTGTGTTATGATCTCATCCCTGATTTCATAGTTTTCATTAAGATCATTATTGCATATGATGTTGAAAGTCTTGTTTAGAATTGTGCATTTTGAAGATAATATTTTCCGAGTAACATCAAACTTTATTCCATCATTTTCACTCAGATAATCATACTTAGGTATTGGTTCTTTTTTCCAGTCCACTGTCCATGTGATTCCTTCTTTGAAAACTTTGGTAAGTTTTTCCTTCAAAAAGCGTTCAAGTTTATCTTTCTGAACTTCTGTCACAGCACAGGCAAACGCTCGTTGAACATACTCCCTGAAGTTTATGTTATAAGAAAACTATGGTAAAACAGCAATGATTCCAAAATAATATATAATTGTTACTGGTACCCGTTACTTTAGCAAGTGCTTTCACACTATTATTTTTATACTGCTAATTGATTATATAATTAAATAATAAGTATTAAATACAGACTGAAATCAAAAGGTCTAAAATAAATTAAACCCAACGTTTTATTGTAAAAAAATAAAAACTAAAGAATTAGTGACAGAAATTCTGTTCTGTGGAATTCAATCAATTATGTTTTTATTTAAACAACTTACTTTAATGATGGCGGCCAGTCCTCATTATTCATTGCACTAGTTGTAACATCCCTACAAAGAAAATAAAACAATAAAGACAGTAAAACTGAAATAAACATATACGTACAGAAAACAACAATCATAATTTTGAGCTAAATATACTTTAGTTTTATTTATTTGTTATTAAAATTTTAGACATCCGAAACTTTATAAGAATATTTAAAAATAGGACTAACAAATCTACTATAAAAGACTGATTCATGAATGAATATTTAAAGACATCTTAACAGAAAAATGTTTTGTCTGTTGAACTGTATTAGACAAGCATCAGCATCCTTCTGAAACAATAAACCTTAATATTTTTGATTATATTTTGAGTATTAAATTATTTGGAAATACATTATTAATAGCTAAATAGAAATACCCATTGGTTCCTCCAGTGTTCCTTAAATTATCACTCTGTGGACTTTGTCTATTCTGTGAGGGAGAAAATTCTGAAGCAGCAAACTGTGAGTTATCCTGTGTTCCTAAATGGTTAGTTTGTGATGACCTTAGTGGGTTGAAACGGATACCTGGTACTCCAATACGACTATTTTGTTGAACATTTCCAATATTTCTGTTTTTTGGAATCTGAAATCTAATTCCACCAGAACCAGGAGCTTCTGAAAAAAACAATAACATTTTTTTTACATGTTCACCATTTCAAAAGTTAAGCATAGAGAAATAATGACCAAGGCAGATAGATATAAAAGAAAAACAAATAAAACAAATAAAACAAACAAAAAACAAAAAACCTACAGACCAAATCAAAGGAAACTCAGAACTTAGAAAATATAACGCTTTTGTGACTTTGTAATAACTATCATAGAAAATAATCAAGTAAAAATAAAATTTATGCAAGATATTTTACTGAAACTTACGTTTTGATAGTAGTCTGCTAGTTTGGTTACCATTCTGTTGTAAATATGGTCCTTGATGTCGAGGACTTTTTGACTGGGGTGGATCAACATGATCTGGTTGGGAACTTTGGTCAAAGTTATTATGCACATTTTCATTATTTGACCTTTCATTTGTTGTATAATCCTGACTGGCAGAGGGTTGGGGAGTATAACCATTGTAGGGACTCTTCAAAAAAAATGAAAAAGTAATAATAATAATTTGATTGTAAATGTTTTTTGACTCTTTAAAAGTCAGATATCAAACAAAAACAAAAACAGTGTAAAATTTAAAATGGTAGTTGTAGTCATAACAGTAGTAGAATAACAATTTCTAAAAATAATAATAAAAAATAATAATTACAAAGAAAATGTATATGATGATTGATCATTTTTTGGTCTTGTTTCTGATAAGCAAATGTTGTTATTTTATGCATAGGCAATTTATTTTTGTCTATTATAGATAAATCAACTTACATTTGTATTGTATGAAGTTTCCATGGGGTAAACAGGCATACCATAATAGCTAAAAACAAAATTAAAATATGATAAATGGAAAATATATACTTAACTGAAATACTGATTTTTAAAACTGAAGTCCAGATCTATAACATTTATATGAAGAGAATATAATAACCTAAAAATGGATATAGGATTCCTGAAACAATAGTAAAGAACAATTTTTGAATCATTTTTAATCTTGAGGATTAAGTATTCAAATGAATATTTACAGCTAAAATAGATTCTTTAATTACTAAATGACAAACATGAAAAAGCTTACGAGCAATACTGTTGATGCATGGCTAGAGGATTGTAAAAGTAAAAATCTGGTGGTGGTGGCGGCGGTGGTGGTGGCTGTGCTGTACATTGAACATCTGAATAAGAAGGTGGAGGTGGTGGTGGTGGTGGTGGTGGAGGTAAGCTGAATTTGGTCTGTTCTGATTTTTCATTTTTCTGAGGTGAAGCAGCAGCAGCAGCAGCAGCATTTACAGCCTCCAGAGCTTTTTGTGCCTTATGCCATGATTCTGGCCTAGATATATAAAAATATAAAAATATTATTCAAAAACATACTTTTTTTGGTAGTCGGAAAAAAGAAAAGAAAAAGATTTAATAGATGAAAAACCTATGCATATGATTCTTTTATGAGAATTTTTTTTTTTTTTTACTTTAAAATAATAATAAAAAAGCTACTGTATAAAATAAATTTGACTGATAATACAAAAAATTAAAATAAACATTTACAAGTTTAATACCTAATTTTAAATAATCTTATAGTTTACATTTACACCTTGTCAGCAGTGGTCTTATTGAACATTTTGCAATGATTTTTTAAAAAAAATGTTGGATCTGCTTTCAATAAAAATATGTAATGCATATGATCATTGTCATTGTGGCGTCAAATGAGCAAACAAAATTGTATGTGCTTCCATTCTGCAGATGAAAATGAAACATTCACATTCACTATTCTGTAGTATTCAGACATTCACATTGACATTGGTTCCAATTTTATTACTAACACTGAAACGACGGATATTTAGTATATTTATTAGTACTTTCCAAAAGTGAAAGTGAGCTTTGTTTTATATTATTTCACCTAATTCTAGTATCTGCAGAACAAACTGTAACATATGATAATATTAATAATTTAATATCTGTTAAGCCACAAGGGGTGGATCTCAACGGAAAGATTACATCGAAACAATGTAGGAAGTATACCGTGCAGATACCATTTCATGACATTTGTGCTACTATTCGTAGTATTACAGTCTACTGTCTAGTTTTATGCCAGAGTAACAGTTACTCGGTTATTGCTGAAAAACGCCATTTTGGATTGTTAAAAATACAAGTTTTGTAATTATGAAATACTGAAACAAGTTCTGATAATAATGAAATTATCCATAGTTTATATTAAATTAATATACTTTTAAATGTATGTTTTAAACTATACCATGAACAGTTTGTGGAAGCTGAATTCGACATTTTTCAATCCGATATGAGCAAAATTCTGATACTGGAGCCACTATATAATCTCGTATCCGGTTTTCTGTGACGTTAAAAAGTCTGCCATCTACTGTGAAGATAGTGCCAGTTCAAACCAAGGCCAACAACTCTCTAATAATAATAATAAAAGTAAAACTTCTGCTGTCAAAGCGCAGAGGTAAACTGGAATCTTTATTAATAGTTTTTCCTATTTTAGATTAGTGTCAGGGTTAAATTACTTAATATCCAGTTTGTGATTAAAGATGGATCTACTTAGATGTAAATTGTTTGGTAGGAATTATAGTAGGCGTGTTTGTTTTTACGTTTTTACAGTTTGAATATTAATTATTGTTGGAAATATAATTAATATGTTGCTGTCTGATATTCTATTTCCAACCTGCATATAGATTTAGATGATATTGTCGATTATGGATAATCGAGTGTTGTTAATCTGTTAAATTTAAAAGGGCACAAATAAATAATTGACTATTTTCTTCAAGATTAGCTATTTGAATGAAAATGAATTTGTCAGTACTGACACAGAAAGAATAAGGTGGATTTTACAGACCGTATCATCTTCATAAAGGCGAATATATTTACATTGGTCATCTATGTATTCCACTGCTGAAACGTACTAAATAAAAGTATAACATGCTATGGAGTAATAAGACACCAAATTGATAATCTGGGAAAAGGAGTTGCTATTTGTTTTGTAAATAAAGCAGGAGAGAGAGCCAGAAGAAGGATAGGCCAATGAGATCTCATTCAACCTGGTAATTTTTTTCGGCCAATAGTTACACCCCTCCACTTAAATATAAATAATTTAACAACTTAACCTTATATATGTGTGTGTGTGTCTTCAATCTTGCGTTGTGCAGAAATAATGATGTTTTTGTTATTATTGACAGAGATATAACATAATTATGTATATATGTATGTATATAATAATATATATATATATATAATAATATATATATTGTGAATTTTTGTATGTTTCTAGTTAGTATGTGTATACTGTAACATTCTTACCTTTTTAATGTGGTATGGGTTTTGACTCCACATTCAAAGCTGTATCCTAACTGGGTGTGTGTGACGCGATCAACATGACACTATTCATAGCTACCGTATCATTTATGAAATTTTGATCCACCACTAAAGACAAGTTAAACCTAAAATGTTTTTTCATATTAATACAAAGCTATCTGTGGATATCAGTATACAGTTAGTTATAAGATGGCATTACCAGTGGTAGATATAGTTGCATTGTAACCAGCGCCGGATTAAGACCCAAAGCACAAAAAAATGCATTTGTAAATCAAAATATAAACAATAATAAACAAAATAAAATTCAATTTATTGAAAATTTGAAATTAAACAAAACTTACGGTAAGAAGGAAAATAATATTTATTTCTCTATGTTGCCATTTTATTTACAGTTGAATAATTTTCTCCTACTTTTTTCCTTGCAAAGTCTTTGATCAGATCCTCATAACCAGTCTTACATAACACATCTGTTTTTATACATAATAGAGATAAGGCATCCAGCCTGCCTTGTTGCATAGTTGTTCTGAGGGGATTTTTAATATATTTCAACTGTGAAAATGAACGTTCATCTGAGCAATTTGTGACCATTAATACAAAAGGCAGTGTCTACATTTGGAAAGATACAGTCAATAATTGTCTACTAAAATTATTTTATAAACTTCAGCATGACTGAATCTTGTTTTTACATTTCCTGTTGACTGAACTTATAGTGCACATACAAATGAAACTGCTGAAGCTCAGCAAAGAAATTATTGTCGAAGTTCTCTGGGTAAGCAGCAATCAACTTTTGACAACACTGAGAATACCTTTCTATGTTAGTAGATGATGAAGTGATATTATATGGCACAACACTTAGAAAAAAAATCTTTCTGCTATTTTGTATATCTCTTCTTTTCATCTCAGTTGCATGTTTGTCAACAATTATGTAAAAGGTGGTGATATGAAATTCATCTCTGGCATTCAGATAGTACTTATTGTGTATCTCCATCATTGGGTACCTTGTTTCTGATACATTTGCGAGTTGTAGCTGCCTTGTAATCAACATCTGATAACATTTCCTTTGAATTTTTTTCATATTTTTCAAATTCATCTCATGAAGTGCTCAGTTGGTCAGCTAATGGTACATACAAATCTGCACATTTTTAAGTTAACATCCTCATTTTGTAGAACTTTGCTTACTCTGTGAAAATTCTGCAAAATCTCATTCCAAAGATTCAACAAAAACAAATTCTAGCTTTTGCATTGTATCTGCAATATTATTTGCTTCTCTTCTTTTTGTGACTGGTCTTCAGCTATATATTCTAATGCTTCTAAAATTGCTAATGCTTCCAGAAAGGTTAAATAGCATTCAATAGTTTATCTTTAAAGTACCTAAGTACAATACTTAACTGATTGATATGTGATAGATCTGGTGTTGAATCAACAGACCTATTAAAATAACTAGATTTAACTTTGTTAACAATGAACACATGAATCTTTAGTGCCATTAGTTGAATAAGTGCTGATCCTTAATACTGACGTGAAGATTCGAGTCTGTGAGAAATGATCTGCTTTTTGACTTGTCGACTTTCGTTATAGAGAAAGTTTGCTCACAAATATATGTTGATGCAAACAACACAAACATCTTTGTTGCAAAATGTTTTAGAATTTGAAACTCTTCCGAGTGCAGAGAAGCATAAAAGTTGACCAGTGATTTACTTTCAAACATCCTTTTTAAAGAGTTGTTGGCTTGCAAATTGATCAGTTCCATCTGCAGTTCTTTGCTAACTGTTTTGATGTCACAGGCAAAAGGTCTGCTGAGCAAATCAAACTGTCCCTCCATTGCCTTGAAAGTTTTGCTCATTCAGTAGCTTGGAAAAAAGTTTAAACTTTGATTGAAAAGCTTTCACTTCCAGGTACAACTCATGTGCTAATACACCTTTACCTTGTAGTTTTGTGTTTAGTTCATTCAGCTTTTGCATTATGTCTACAGTAAATGCAAAATCACAACCCATTTGTCACTCTCCATTTCATTTAAAACAGGCATATGAGAAGCAGGCCATATGATACATGGTTCATCCTCAGGCGGGCTGCAGGTACTAATTTAGGCTATTCTGCAGAATCGCACATGAAGGAGGTAATGCTGTATCAACGACTAGCTATTCTGGCTGTATATGTGTCAAAATAAATTTGTGATTTTCACGAACAGTTTATTTTAAGACATATTTCATGTTCATTTATTTCTGGAACTGTTATAATAAAAAAATTAAATATATATTTAATATATTAGTAGATACAAAATAGACTCACTTCATAAAAAAAAAAACCCCTTTTAATACAATAAATTAATTATAAATATGAATTTTTAATAAATACAGTGAATGAATATGAATGAATGAAGATATGTTAGTAGAAATAAAATAGGGTCATTTTATTTCAAAAAATCGTATGTATGATTAATTTTTTGCATCATTATTATTTTTTTTTTATAAAATGAATATTTTATTTCTACTAATATACTGAAACACATTTAGATTTTCAATTAAAATAGTTTCTGAAGTAAACAAAAATGAAAAATTTCTTAAAATAAACATTACGTAAAAACAAAAATTTATTTCAACCCCCTTTTGAGTTACCCCCTTTGTATGCACATTAAAAAAAAAAAAAAAAAAAAAGGAAGTAACTCTGGTAGTTTTGATTTTTTTCTTCACAATTCGTACATGTTTTTCTTCAGTTGGAGAAATGATAAAAATTACGATTGAAAAAGTGATGTAAAAAATAAGACAGATTTCATTTTTATTTAATCATAGATTTTATTATTCTGATACGTAAATTAGTGCCAAAAATCTTTCCCCAGAGAAAAGAATCATGAAAGTTTGTTTCGAAAACAAAAGGTGTGGATATCCACCAATATTTTAAAATTCTGAAAATGTTACTTTCAAAACTTGCTTAATTCAAAAATAACATTCTTAATCATTGTTATGTATGTGGTTTAATCGAACTATTTCAAGCTATGGTACTTGGGTGGAATGGTCAAAAATGTAAATAAACAATTTAAAAAATGAAAATTATGTCATTTAAATACATGAGCATTTAACTTTACTCGTTAGCTATCTTTGAACAAAGGTAAGAAAAAATTAAAAAAACAAATTAATTTGGCCTGAAGTGTAACCACCCAAAATCAAAAGAAAAAAGTTCAGCATAGGCATGGGAAATAGTCCAGTTTAAACCACACACAGTGAATAAAACACTGCCTTAACAAAACACAAACAAGAATCCATGTATTTATCATCCATTTGTTATTGATGATGTAAATCACTTTTTTGGCTTGAGAGCTACTTTTTAAATGACCAAGTCAAAATGATCTACCTAGATTAAAAACACAAAACATTTATTTATTTTATTTATTTATATGTTGGTGTACCTTGCATCACGGCATGAATGTGTATGGCACAATACAAGTCTACATTTTTGGCCATCATCTTACTCTGATGACTTGCACTATTAGGAATCAGCCAGGGTTGCAGAGTCTGGGCAGTAGCTGCTGATAGCCATCCTCAAACAGACTTCCAAATGTTCATCGGTCATGGTGGGACGGTATTTGGACTTAATAATCTTCATCTGGGAAGAGGCTGACTCACAAAAATAAGTTGAGCACAATAAGTTGAGCATTTCCTCAGGTTGGGCTGCATCACTTACGTATGTAGATTCATCCAACTGCAATGAAAAACACTCACAGTCTGTGATATCCTTCCAAAGCTGCTGTATCAAATCCTCAGCCATTACTTCACAGCACTGTGTAAATGTGTTTCTTGATAGCTGGAGAGTTTTGATTGAAGATAATATCTCTGGTTTGTTTTTAAAGTCCTGAAACAATGAGTCAGCTGCTTCAATGAATGCCTCTTTTATCATTTCTCCTTCTTGAAAGGACTTCTTGTGTGACTCACCCTGAATGATGCTTTGGTGGCAGCCTTCGCTTTTGAGGTCACTTGGAAAAAAATGACTGTTGTCCAGACAACTGTGATTTTAATTCCTTCACCTTTCTCTTTCTCAGCTCACTTTTTGATGGGAAGTCGGTGTTGTAGTTTCTATGAACAGTCCGAAAGTGTCACTCCACATTTCCTTTCTTTGTAGAAATGGTAGATTGGCAAATCAGGCAAACACATTGTGAAAAAAATGTCCTCCTTTCTGAATGGAAGTGGTATGTTTTTGGTTTCTTACTTTTGCAGTAGCCCATATGATTCGGCCATGCATGGGCAATGACCCTGCATGTTGTGCTGTGACCCCCCACAAGATGAGATGAGATCTCAGACTGGCTGCAGGATGGATGATAGGCTATTTTTTAGTGTTGTACGATCTACCCACACTGTCTATGCGATCGATGTATTGGGCACCACTGATGAAAATAGAAATAATTTACTCATGAACTGTAATGAGAAAACTCAAGTTTCTCAGTATTTACAAAAATTTGCCATGTTGAAACTTGTAAATTGTCTTCCAGATGAGTATCAGTCGATCTGGACCTAGTTTTTTACTTTATTATTTTGATTCTAGAAAATAGTTTTGGTTGTTCTCTTGGGCAGAGTTCCATAGAAATGCATCAAAGATAGTTCTTTGAATTTTTGCCAAAGAAATTCATCACTCTGCAGGTCAATTAGCTCCATTTGCAATTCCTTTTGAACTAGTTCAACATCATTAAAGGGATTCCCCAAAAGAAAAAAATCAGCTTCTCTAGCTCTGAAGTCATTAAATCTAGAGTTCAGTTCTTTTTTCAGCTCATTTAACTCTACAGCAAAACCATCTTCACTTTTCTTAGCCAACGAACTGCACAGAAGTAAACCAGGTCGCCACACTCCAATTCAATTTCTTCTAAAAAATCTCTTTAAACTGGCGATGGTTAAGTGCTCGGGATTTTATAAAATTGATGGTTGAAACAACCACACACATAACATTTTCAAATTTTAGAGACTTTGCATATAAATTTTCTTGCAAAGTTGCTGTTTGATAAATTCAAAGATGTTAATTCTTCTTTTAATTTGGCAAGAAAGCCTGTCTTAGACCCAACGATTGCTGGGGCTCCATCTGTTGCTACACTGTCTAGTCATTCAAGCGGGAAATTCAACTTTGAGGCTGCTTTCTTAACTTCTTCATAAATCTTATATCCTGTAATCATGTCTTTCACTGTCTGAACTGTTAATTATTCTTCCATGATATTGAATGACTCAATACGATGTATGAAAATTGCCATCTGTGCTGAATGAGATATGTCTGAGCTTTCGTCAATAGCCAGGGTTAAAAAAATCAAAGTCTCTTATTTTTTCTGTAAGCATACCCTCAATATCTGCTGCAATTTCCTCAACCCATCTTGTTATTGTCCTGCAAGACAAACTTATCTTGTTGAACATATTTATTTTTTCCAGACACAAAATTTTACCCACTGACAAAACACATTCTTTTTACAAATTCACAGTCAGAATAATTTTTTGAATGTTTTGCCACTTTTTTGTTAACAACATAGCTAGTATGTACTATTTCTTTTGATCCTGTCTGCTTTTTTGAGAAGAGGATATTTAAACTGCCAATCTCTTTCTTGAGGGATTCAATTTTTTGCTTTCTGATATCTCCTTTAAATTGTATCCCAAATGTTTTGAAGCGTAAAGCTGCTTAATATTAAATTCTTTAAAAGCAGAGACAGATTCAAAACATAATAAACACATTGGTTTGTTATTTTCTTCAACAAATAAATATTCTTTTGTCCACTTTTCCTGGAATTTTCTAATTTTTTCAGAAGCAATGAGTTTTGACATAAATAAATTTAAAAAATGCAGCACTCTGAACACTTATACTTTGAAAATTCTGTTAATCCTGGGATTAGCATGTCTGTTTACAGTCATTATGAGCAGAAGAATCAGAAATTGAACATCACATCAATTCTTTTCTTTCTTTGAGATAGTGTCCTGAGTAGACATACCAATTGTAAGGCTTTTGAGTATTTGGATTGATGTAGATTGACTCTGAGGTGCATGGAAAATTACTGGCATTAGCTTTTTTTTCCTGACTTGGGTATCCACAATGCAACAGGCAACAAGGGAGGTTAGTCAGGCATGTAATAATGATTCCTCTGTGACACCAGCTTCCTCTAACCTTTTTTGAGTGAGGGAGAGAGTGTATGTGAATGAGTGAGGACGAAACAACACAAACAAAATTTGAATTAACGTTATTTTCCTTGTGAAATAGGTGGGCCACTCGGAAAGCCATGCGGGCTGCAGTTTGCACTTGACTGATTTAAAAAATCAAAAGCGATTTCATTCATATTGAAAATACGTGACAATCTCTGCTTTCAAGTCCCACACCCACCTTATTTTCCCATGCTTAATCAGCAGACATTTGTGTGGTAGAGCACATCAGTAAAATCTGCTTCCAAGAAGCTTCTGAATTGCTGTGTTTCAGTCCCCATGCTCTTATTGAATTCACTGCACACACCACTGGATCCATAACATGTTTGAATTTTAAAGAAGACTTACAGAGGCTTTCTTGATGTATGATGCAAAGAAAAGACAACACAGTGGAAAATCTTTTTTAATTTTATCATTCATCAACTTCTCAAGGCCAGAATATTTACCTGTGAGTGAAGGAGCACCATCAATTGTTATACTTGTTAATTTATCCAAGCTTAATCCAGACCTGACTAGACTGTTAATGACACAGTTGTACATATCTTTTCCAGTAGTAGTGTCTTTGAGAGACTCTACAGACAACAATTCCTCTAATTTCAAAGCTTTCATCAATTCCTCTGATGTAAATGAGTAACTAAACAGTATCCTGAAGATCTGTACTCTCATCTAAAGCAATAGAAAACCACTGAAAACTACCAACACCTGCTATCAGCTGTTCTTGTATATTTACTTCAGTTGCATCTATGTGACAAACAATAGTTCTTCTTGACAAAGATATGGCTTCTGCTTTTGATTTAACTTCAGGACACTCAACATCGACACCATGCAATCTTTAATAAATTCTACTTCTGCAAATGATTTGTTTTGCCTTGCAATTTTAATGGCCAGTACAATACTTGTTTGATGTTGTTTGAAGCTGTTTACCAGATCAGTTGCTTTTTTCTGCAGTTCTTGCTTTGATAAATTGCATCCAAAGTTAGTGTGTTTGGTTTGAAAGTGACGTTTCAAATTGTATTCCTTGAACATGGCAACTGTTTCATGACAAATCAAACATACAGCTTTAAAGAAATATTTTTCAGTCCACTCCTTGTTTAAAACATGGCATTCATCTTCAGTTTTTCACTTTTTAGATACTTTCAAACAACTCATTTTGGGTAAATTTTGTCAGATAATAAAAGCTGATATAAAATAATAAGTCAGTCCTCAGAAGGCCAATGAGGACTCTAGATGTAGAGTTCTAGGCTATTCTAGACTAGAGTCTTGTTAGACAACAGAACACATGATTAAGAAATTAGATTTTATGTGGTTTTCGAGTTATGTGCCAGCTATGGCAAGAGCACAGATAATGTGTCATGCTCACAAATGTGAACTATTTTTAGATCACTAGATCAAACCTTGTTTCATCTTGAAAAACAAAGAACTATAGGCAATAGAGTTATAGATCTATAGTAAGGACATTAAAACAACAATTTTTAAAAGTTTTCTTCAATGGGTAAAACAATTTACTAACATTTTATCACCAAATAACCTGAGTATAGGTCAAGTTTTTAGCACCTGTGCTAGATGAATCTGCTTGTGACACCTCAGTGATTCTAACATCATCATATTTTGATTCTGAAGTGATCAAAGTGGTATTTGCCATATTTGTGTCTACTTCTGATGACGGAGATTGGTTTTGACCCAGAATCTGTATATCATGTTGTGGAACTTGTGTGAAGAAATCAGTCAGCTTTGCAGTCCTGAGCTCAAATTCCATGGGATAAACCAGGCGGGCAAGCCATTTTGATTCTGTAAAATTATCAGCATAAAGAAAGGTGAACATTAACTTTCTTGTTGCAGGTCCCATACATGAGACAGCATGGCACCATGACACAGCCAGCACAGTTTAGAAAAGTAGAGCAGGTCACCGTAGTGCACATTGACTTCATCCATCAGTACCTGGAATTGGCAATGTTTCAGACTGTGAGAAAGTATGGAATTGACAACCTTCACTACAATTGACATGACATCAGTGAGATTTACAGACTTGGCACATAAGGATTCTTGGTGGGTGATGTTACACACACTGAATTAAGCCATTGAAGATGTCTTTTCCACTGGTGGTGCCATGTAGTGGAACAGTCTCCAAGAACTGTTCATGCATGTTGAGGGTAGAAGTGACACCACATATGAAAATACCCAATTGGGCTGTGTTTTTTACAAATGCAAAAACCAGTTCTGTTCATGACAGCAAGAAGTTAGCAGGGTTCAAGAAGTTAGCCTGTGTGTGTAATTGAGACAGGATTGAAATAACAATTGTTATAGTTTGCATATTTTGAATTGAGTGAAGCAAGCAGCCATTCAAAATTTGGATGTGGGCACTATTAATTTGACAAGGGCCTTCAAGATGCCTTACATTTTAAATGAGTGCAACTTGAATAAAAAATAGCTGTATCAACTGACTTTATTTCATTGATTTTTATTTTGAAGTCTCGTGGGCCGGATGTCAATGTTAATTGTGAACAGTTTGGTGGGCCAGACAATAAACCTTCACAGGCTGGAGTTGCCCACCCCTGCTCTAAAGTACTGTTTGAATGCAGAACCATTTGACCATCTAGTTTCAATGACTATAGCAGAAGCTCCTGGGGTAGCACCCTCTGTTAATTGAAACCTTGAACATTTTCCCTTAAATATGAAATATGGTGGAATTGCTGTTCCTAAAGATTTACCAGCACCTAAAATTGTTACATTACATGGCATTCCACTAGTGATTGAACTGGGTTTTAAATTCCAATTGACTGGGGGATTGTTTTTGCAAGCATGCATCCATGAAGATAAGAAGCACAGAGTGGCATTCGGAGCTTTTGCTTTTGCCACACTAATCATCCCCATTATCTCCTTAGAATTGATATTAGAAATGGGTCAAAGCTGTTTCCTCCCTCAATTTTTCTGTTATAGCTGACTACACATAATTTGACCTCATCTCCAGGAACTTGCTACCAGGGGACAATGGTCTGAGCCAGTCACCAAACAGATCAGTTGAGTGTGACAGTAACAGAGTGGATCCTGGAGTATGTGGCAGAGATTTTCAATTACATCTTTGACCACTGATGCCTTCCACATGCTCAAATTCAGTTTCTGCTGAAGTATAAAACTTCCTCATAAAGTCAATATTGACACTGGAATGGAGGTCTTGGTGACCAATGCCAGTCTTGAAGAGCTCTGCAAAAGTCCTTTATTGTTCTATCAGAACTCTGGCAATATGGAATAAGACATGCAGTTGATTTCCTTGATAATGGGGGAGTATTCCCCTTGGCAACTTCTGTCTATCCAAAAAGATGGCAAAGTTACAAGTCATCCTTCCCATCCTTCTATCACATTTTACTGATGGCAAGAATTACATTTGCTGCTAAACATTCATTGCCCTTGATTGACCACCCAGCCTCCTAGTTTTTGAGGGTAGAACAGCAGGCAGTGACAATTGAATCCAGTGGATGAAGATGACAATTCATCTCATTTAGTCTTCTTCCAAACCGAATTAACAATCTGAAAAGCAGCGTGATTTGTTGCACATCTATCAGACATTGAATTTTAGACATGTTCTGTCAGCTTCTGTCTGGTTCACTGATAACAAGTCTTCATTGAAAAAACAATAGGTCTTAATCTGACAAATGTGGCTTGCATAATCTTCCACTGTCACTCCTAGCAATTCATCAGTGGCAGCACATACACATCCTTTGGTGGAAATTTATCTCGTTAATATGGGTTCCTTCTTGGGTTGTTGCATTGCAGTTAGCATTTGAAAGAAGAACTTCTGCTGTCTGTAAATCCAAAATGGCCCCAATCCTCTTGTCATAAGATCAACTGTAGTGCACAATGTAATATCACTTGGTTTTACATCGCCAGACCCTAATGTCATTTGACTCTGTTCAATTACTGTTGGAATATTAGCTGTAGGAACTTTGTTCACAATATAGATAAACACAAATAATCTTATGGATGCTGAATAAATTGTTCTGTCATGTTTTAGAGTTCATATCAGAATTAAGATCATCAATATTTTCTGCAGAATTAAATTTCTGTTTTCTAAAGTCTTGATCAGTTAACTTTTTTCCTTCAATTCTAATCTTAAACAGTTATACTTGTAAGATGGCACATTTATTTTCTTTTGGGATTTGTTATATAATTTAAGGCTGTTATGTACTTTTTGTAACCTAGCTATTTCAGCCTTAGCTTCTGCCAGTTGTATGGCTAACAGTGGTGTATTCAGCCAGAGCCAGATAAAGAACTGCATAGCAAAATAGCATAGTTCCATACTACTGGCTGGTTACAAAAGTAAATGCCCCCTAACCCCATACCCAATATTATCATAACTTTACATAAACACACCTTAATGTTTGAACAGTCAGACAGGTGTATTAAAACAAAAGGAATCTTGCTGACAGTATTAAAAACCAGTGCAAATGCCTTAAGCTAAAATGCCACTGCATGCATGCCCTGAAAACATGGGTCAAAGTTTAGCCCAGTAGTCAAGTATGATTCAGGCTCAGATTAAGTTAAATATTGTTCCTCTGAGATTTTATAACCGTGCTCATCAGTGTCAGCCTATTTAAATGTTTTTGACCCATCCATAAGTTCACATTGGCACCATCTGATCCTGTGCTTGCAATAAGCTTTTGCTTCCAGTCCCAATCAGGATCTGTACTCTCCATGGCTGTTTCAATTGCATCCAGAACACCCTCTGCATGTGCATTTATTTTCACACATTCATTGTGTGGGACACCTTGCTCAGTAACTGTTTCATTTTCACTGATAGATCAATAACACATTGGCATTTTTAACCAAGGCTAACGATTTATTTTGCATGCATTATAAATGTATTCCTTAAAATGTCTACAAGCTTGTTCAATACGGTAACAGTTGTGTAAAATAACACCATTTTTCTCTTGAAGTGACAGTAAACTGGGATACAAGATAAATGGTAACTCTTCCTTAGCAATCAAATATGCAGTATTAAAGTAAGCAGTTAACTGATTCCTTTGATCTTCACTGAGCCTTCAAATATCCACATCCATAGGACCAATTACAGCTGGATGTCAAACTTGAACCCCACTAGGATCAGAGTCGGACTCCAAGGAAGAACATTCTGAAACAATTGTGATGTTATGTGTTGTAAAAACTGTACCTGACGACTTGCCACATTTGATGTCATAATTTTGTTTATTTTTTGTATATGATTTGGATTCAGAGGGGCTTTTTATTGCATCAATTCTAAAATTATTTGTTCCTGCAACAAATCTCCTTACAGTTTCATATTTTCTACATGGGATGCAGAACATGGTATCGCTTTCTTCATTGTAGTCAAGCCGCAAGAATTCGTCTTTCCATTTCTTGCAGAACTGTCATGTTTGCTTTTCTTTTTCATATTTTTCTTTAGATTCTGCCTTACCCTTTCTTTTCTTTGACAAATCAATTTCTGACAGCTCTTTGTCAGATGAAAACCCATTGTGAAGAGCTCTTTAAAGGTCCTGGTTTGTTCTATCAGTATTCTTCCAGTATTTAATAGCACATGCAATTGATTTTGTTGGTAATGGGAAAGTCTTAAGTTTTTCCACATAATTTCTTTTCACATTTGGCAGGCAGCCAGACTAAGCATTTCTGCGTGTTGTTTTTTGGGTGTCGTCTTCACATGACATCTTCACTTCATCTCTGTTTCCTGTGAAGTAGATGATGTGAGGTGGAAAGATGGGATGAATCCACAGACTGAAGTTGAGAATTCAGGTGAATCAAGAACCATGGGAACAGTTATCATCATTACAGCTTGCTCAGGATCCTCTGGACTATACTTGAAACTGGCATCACAAATATCCCAAAATCTTATCATTTCTTTTTCATTACTAAGATGTTTATAGCACCCTACAAAATCTCCTTCACTGAAGCATGATCTTTTTGACAGATTTTTTTTGGGAGATAGAGGACAAGAGCATCACAATTCTTGACAGAATCACCAGGAGGAACTTTATGCCAGTGCCAGGTTTGGATGAAGGTGGCTTCTTCTTCACTTTGGTGGCATTTTGAAAAATAAAAAATAAAATAAATGTTCATCTGAGCCTATTTACAGATGACATCTTTACATTTGATATACATTGTTGCAGTGGCACAAAACTTTATTTATGAATTAATTATATAATAAAATGTTCTTCTGATATTGGTCAGAACAAATAATAAATGTGAAAGCTTCTGAAAAGTGGTAAATACTGAAAAAGAACCTCATAATCATGCTTGGTAATAAAAGGACATGTCACCAATGTTTATCATTACTGGTCTGAGCCAGTAAGAAAGTGCTGTTAATGTCACATAATCTGATACTGTTTGTGTATTGGGTATGCAGTTTTTCACAGCTATAAAACCATCAATCAGAACTCAAATTCTTTGAAATTAAGCACAATCCTAGTTAATAAGCAGATCTATTAGTAGAATATATTTCTATTGAAGGACTTGCCTAAGTTTTTTTCTGATGATTGAGATTTTTAGAAATATTTCTTTTGTCAAAAATTTGAGAATGTTTTCTCAATTGTCACAAGTCAGAAGTTATTTGCAAATATCTGGCTATGGCATGTATGTGTGTGACAAAGAAATTAAAAAATGGAAACATCTTTTGATAATATTTTGCCAATTAAAGTTAAATATCTGATCCTCATGAATTTTTTTTTTTCAAAGTGAGAGATACCTTTTGGTTTTCACCTGAATGAATATCTGAAGCTATTTTTTGTTTCATTTCACAGTAACTCTGTATTGTCTTGTTACCAGTCAGTAACTATCTGATAATGATGGAATATTCTTTTTAAAGGTGGCAGTAATGGACTTCCACAGATATTTCAGAATTATAAAACAAAATGTTAAATCTATTTCCTGTGAATGGTACATGTGAGACATTTTTTATTATTATTTGTTTTAATGTTTTTGAGTAGGTGTCCAGAAGAAATGTCTTGAAGTCAATGTAACATTAACTTTTATCATCCCCACTTGCCAAACATTTACTGGCTGTCATGAGCAGTCTTAGGGAACCATTCTCTTCCTTTCTTGTGAAATAACTAGTCACCACATGAGTTTCAGCACCCATTAGTCACCACATCAGTGCCTCTTTTGTGTTGGTGTTAAATGTTTTATTGACACTGTCAGACAGTTCTGCAGAATTTACAAGAATGTGCTGTCTAAAGAAAACATTATTCAGTCTAGATATTGTTTTTTTTTTTTTTTTTTCAGACTGACAGTTCATTCTAATACATGTATATAGTTGATAAAAGTGCTGTAAGATTGAAATATGTCGTGAAATTTCTTTTCTGTAGTTGTGCTGTCCAATGTTGTTTTAATACTAGTATCTTTGTTCCAGAACTTTCTGCAGTAACATTAGCAACAGATTTCAATGGGTTTAAACATGTTGTGAAACTTCTGTCATCCCTCAGAAAGAGATGCATCCAATGATCTCTAGACTTTGTCAGTTTGTTGCAGACTTTGATGCATTTTTAAATTTCAAGATGTATATAAATGTTTGTGTCAATATATATCATTATATCATTGTTAACAAAACTGAAAATGTCTTGACTAAAAAAGATTGGGTTTCTGGAAAGTTATTAAAGAAAACTGCAATCCTTCCTCCAGAGATCACATGCAGCATGTGTAAGTGTATACATACGTGTTCACATACACGCTTTCTGTCAGTCGCTCTCACTCATAATTTGAAAATGTATCATTTAAATACTGGTGATTTTTGGTTTGCTGTCTTAAGCTGTTCCTGTGCTTCAGCAAGACATTCACATCAAATCCGAAAAGCATGAACAATATAGAAACATGCAATTTTGAATTTCTTTTAAAAGAAAAGAATTTGATTGTTTTTGTTTTTTTTCAATTCTTTAAATTTCTTTAAAAGTCTTTGGAAAATAATTGAGTTGATCCATTTAGTAAACCAAGGTTGAACAATATTAAACATCTTTTTGTTCAGAATAACATCATGAGTGTTCCAAATGGATCTACCTACACTGGTTGGATATCACAGTCATCCATCTTGTCCATAGGCTTTTTTTTCTGTTTTTGAAAACAATCTATTTTATTCATTTTAGCTGCATTTACATGTGAATAGTTATGAATATGTGTTTGAAATTGGTTATTTAAATATACTTCAGTGATAATGATATTCAGTTAAGTCTAATGACCCACTGAATCTAAAAGAGATTATTAATCATTAAAATATATCATCAGTTGAAATCTGTTCACTGGACTATATAGCTAACTGGGGTAGTTCATTTAGATCACGTAGGAGATTATAAGAGAACATTTTTTAGATAAATCTGAATAAATGTGAAACTTACACATTTGGTTTTACACTTTGGGTAATGTAATCCTCCTCATGCTACTCCTGAGAAATGAAAACACTGAAAAAAGTGTTTCTTATTCAGTTTGTTCATTCATTGAATGCTTCTTACATGGGACAATGCAGGATATCAAATGAACCTTTTTGTTAACTGTTTCAGTAGTTATATTCTCAAATGACTTAATTTTGCTAAAATTTACATTTATTTTCTGTTTTGTCACACTATACAATGGTAATTGTGTAAGCTATATTCTCTATGGGATTTGGTTGTGTTTTGACCCCAAGCCGACTTTTAAAACCTGGTTATAATTGACAAGCAAGAGTTTGTTGTGGTGTCAAGCAGATACAGATGACATTTCAACTCACAGAATGTTTTCACTTAATGTTTATTCATTTTGTGAATTAAAGCATGATTTATAACCACCATCACTGTCTTGTTGGAAATATTTCCAGTGATGTCTTATCAACAGAAGGAAATACAATATGTTGCAGCCACACATGCTGCTTGGATACTGGCAGGACAACTGGTATATGAAGACTTAGGTGTTCATTTTTGAACTGTGTGTACATTTCCATAAAAGTTAACTTCAGGACCTTTTTTTTAAATATTTTTGTTTTTTGTTTTTTTATTACTATTATTATTTTTTTTTAAACATTTTAAAAGTTTTTAGTGATTGTTTTGATTTTTGGTAGCTGACCAGAAATTGTCTGGGTTGTAGAACAGCTGGACAGTTCTCTGAAATAATGAGATAACAATCTGTTTTTGATTACTTCAGTTTATCATCAGATTGAACTAAGGTATATTTTTATGGCCTGAGTGGCTTTGGTTACTGCCTTGGTTAATAAAATCATCTGAAATATTGCTAACTTCTGAACTGCATCCTGCAATGTTTTTTAAATCATTTGTTTTAGCAATACCACTAGAACATACTGACTAATATTCCATTGCTGGTACTGGATGCCTCATGTTTGGTATTTTTAAAAATGTTCTGAAAAAGCCATAAGCTACATTTTCATTTTTCTTTTAGCAGCAAGGATACTTCTAATAGACATAAAAACACATTACCACAGCATGTGACAGGAAATGGAGTAGAGATAAACCCTTGACTGAAAATGTGAACATTTAAAAAAAAACAAGTTACCATTGTTACTTATCACACTTCTTTTGAGAATATCAAAATAATTTTAAAACTTGGTGAATTTTAAAGCAGTTTTAATATGAAATAAACATAGAAAATCAGAAATTGATTAACATAGCCATAAATGTTTAATTATCATGTTGTTAAAGAATTAGAATTGACAATCTTTGCAGTTATCAACTCTATTCTGTGAGATCAGACCTGAGTAAATTACACATAACCATCACAGGGCAACATTTATTTTATTTACTTGTGATTCTTATAATGTTATATTTATTTATTGTTATTAATATTGGTTTTGTTGTTGTTATTGCTATTATTATTATTATTATTATTTATTTATTTATTTATTATTAGTTCACAACATTTTAGTGGAATTCAGTCATTTTGCTGAGGCAAGGACTTATATATTTGGAACATGTGATGTGGTGGAATTGTTTAAATTTTACCCAAATCTTTTATTATCATTTTTAAAGGAAACTTCTTTTTATAACTCGTTTTAGATTTCAAATGTTGTATTTTGCACAATTCCTTTGACTGTTTTATAAAATTTTAAAATTTTTGTATATATGTAATTTAGTTATATAATGTGTGTGTGTGTGTGTGTGTGTGTGTGTGTGTGTGTGTGTGTGTGTGTGTCTAGCTATTTAGCTATCTATCTCTGTACCTCTGGTTACCAATAGTCAGTCTGTTTTTCATTAATTCATATTTTATTATTGTTTTTTGTTGATATTTCTTTTCTTTTTCTTTCAATGGATTTTTATTAGATTTTTTTTTGTTTTGTTTTGTTTGTATTTATTTTTTTACTGTGTGTGTATGTGTGTAATATATTTTTTAAATGTTATTCAAACATGAGATACAGCAATATTCAATAAAAATAAAAGTACTACAAATTTTAAAAAATGTGCTGGGAACAAATACAAAGATAACAGATCCAGATAGAGAGATGTGAATATTAAATCTTCTGTATATTTACTTGAACCGGTTCACCATGCAAAGTGTAGTCTCAAGATAAAACCATAATAAAGAAACAGCTGGTTGTTTCCACAGATCAGTATTAAAATAAAAAGAGCAAAACCTATGTTATATTTTCTGAAGAATATCTTTCACTGAATGACTAAAGGGGTGAAACAAAACATTAATCATAACAGCAAGAAGATTAACTCTGAAGTGAATTTTATCTAGTATTTAGAGTAAGCAACTGATCAGATATATCAAAAATGTCCGATGAAACATTCTCAGTGTCATTGTAACGAGACATTAATGAAGCAACCTTTACATGGAAAATTATTCATGTTAAAAACAGATAATTATTATACTGTATTGAGTTTTAAGCTGGCCCTAAATCATCAAAAGTAGTGTCATAGTGAATGTAAATATACTAACAAATTGATGTCGAGGACAAGAAAATAAGGATTTAAATCCCCCACAGAAATGATATCTTTTATGTTTATGTAAACAAAATGAAGGAGATGTCAAGAGAGGAGTTTTAAATAATAAATCCACCCTAAGGAAGTGACATCTGCTTGTTGACCACATCCTGAATGTTGATTGTGAAGGACCTCTTCAAAGAACTGTTTATCATGAGTATTTAAAGTTGTTACTTATAAATTTGAACCATAAAAACAAAATTATTTGAATGAAATAAGAATAGATGTATCTGGGGGAAAAGAAATTATGCTAAATTTATATAAAATTTGAAAGAGAATTGATTTTATTCAAGATTTGAAACATTTTTACTAGCTATATAAGTTGGGTTTTTTTTGTGTTTTTTTAAATTATTATTTTTATTATTATTGTTTATTTTTAATGATATCTTGTACACTGCAATAAAATGATTTATATATATATACATATGATTAGCCTTTAATTTTTATATGTAATTACCACTGTCTGATATGCTACTGGACTATTTTTGTACATTCATTCAGTTTCAGTATATTTCAATACTTTTTGTCAAGAAAAAAGAAGGTATAGTTTATATTTTTAAGCCAGTCCACATTTAGTCTGCTCCTGTTTATTCCTCATCTAGGAATTTGTAAGTTTGTAAGTAATTTTGCAATTGTTTTAGAATCCTTTTTTGGAGTTAATTTTATTCAGTTTTTGTTTGATCTTTTTCTTCATTTATGGCCAAATCATCATATTCAAAACTGATATTCTTATTTTGAATGCAGATTTGTAGTTAGTGGCGTAATTTTAATCCTGTTCACACTGGACTGTCTCTTGAAGGTTTCAGGTTCTGTTACACTCATTACAGGTAGGATTTGACATTGTTCTTGGTGGAAATTTGGTTATTTTAAAATGAAATACAACTAGTTTTTGTGTACATGTGGAGATAGTGCATTAAAGATTTATAAATTGACTTTCTCTTAGTCTAAGATGGAATACATCATAAAATAAGGTCTGTAAATGTTTTGGTTTTTTTCTTCTTCTGTCTCCTTTTTCTTTATTTTCTTTTTGGTTTTTTCTTGGTAGTTTTTATTTTTTTTAATTTACTTTTTCTTGACATTTAGTTACACATGTTTCTTTCCTTCATTATGAAACTTCTGGCTCCACTTTTATTCTTTTTTAAAAGAAAACCTTTTGAGTATTCATTGCTATTCATCTTCTTCTATGCGTGGTGCTTCAGCCTACGAGTAAAGCCATAAAGCTGTGTTTAGTGTATCAATTTTTGTTAACTTCTTGTTATTGCTTTTTGTACCAATTCTCAACTTTTTAATATTATTCAATTAAATTCACTGAAATTAGTAATATCATTTTTATTAAAATCTGTTGACTTTGTCATGTGTATATAAAACTTAATAAAAATTGTTTCAGATGATTATGTTTCACACAAGTGGCCAGACACAACAGACAGAAATACACTGGATACTGACAGACAATATTAGAATATTCAGAATGACCTGCAGTTGTATCTTTTGAAAAAGTCAAATGTTGATGATTGATACTGGCTGTGTTCTTTGACATCAGTGAAAATCTTGTATCAGATACAAGTGTGGAATTTGGTGACCATTTGAGAAGTGTTAAATAACATATACAAATTAAAATTTAGATTTAAATAGAAAAAATAAATTCAGCCTTTGATTTAGATTATGAAGCATGTATTTAACAAATGAGCTACAAAAAAATAATTAAATAAAAATAAATACAAGTGGTAATTTATTGTATTAAGTAGAAATTTTGTTCTTTTTTTATTTTATTTTTTTTACTTATTTATTTATTTTTATTTTATTTATTACTATTATTATTATTTTTTTTTTTTTTTTATGTGTGTCTGTGTGTGCTGGTTATTTAAGGGCTGGATGAAAGGGAGGTGTGATTGTATGTGGACAGTTTTTTAATATTTTATTTTTTAATTGTTTTTAACTGAATTATTTTTATTTATTTAAGGTTGATTCTGAACCATTACATGTATTAAAAATAATAATAATAGTAATAAAAACCACTAAAAAAGTAATATAATTGATGATTCAAGTACTAATAAGTGTAAAGATTTGTACTTTGTCATTTGTTATATTCGTTTCTTGTTGCATCGTTGGTAGTTTAAAACAAAAATATCTATAAATTAATTGGTTGAAAAAAAAATTAAATTTTTAAAAAATCATACGATGAAGCAAAACATAAAAATAAAAATTCAATGTTGAACCAAGAAAACATAGTTATGAAATGCATCTTTATTGTTAAAGATTTGTCAAACAACTTGTGGAATCTACCAAAACAGACTTAATTAGCACAGTAAATGTGTTGAAACACGACCAGAACTGATTCAGTGTTTGCTCTTAGCATCATCAACAAGATCTTTGTCACCAACAAAATCAAAACATAATTAGAAAAAATTAAAAATTACAATTTCTAAAAATAATTTTTAATCTGATAAAAGTTTGTATTGCAGTACATGCAGATAAAATATATTGGATTAAACATCACAAGTAATGGATAACATGATCTGATTTTGTTCTTTGAAAGTTAATAAATTATGACCACTGAGATTCATTAAAACAATTACTGAGTCATTTACCTAGTATAATCTTTGATTTTTTTATTATAACCTGACTCTGATTACTTGTTTCTTAACAAGATCTGAGGAACATCAATGTCCAGATATTCCAGTTCATACTGCAAAGGACAATCCTGTAGAATCTGCAGATCTTTCAGTGTGCCTAGTGTGGACGTGGCCATCCTGTCCACCATCCTGTCTAGTCTCCTCAACAGGTAGTGCATCTTAGTCATACTGCTCATGTATGTGTCTGGGTGACTGGGGTAGCGATGTAGGTCATTGTCAGAAGCCATCTCCGTGTTTAATGATGATGCTGATGCAGGTGATGATGGGATTCTTATCTTCTTGCCAGATGCTAAATAATTGATACATTGTTTGTTAGTTTTAAATTACAGTTTATTGGAGAAAATGTTACACAGATAATAAAATATTTTAGCAGAGATTTAAGAAAGTCATTTCTCAGATATTATTATTATTAAACTATTTATTAAAACTTAAGTTCTTAAATATTTCAGCTAGGAACAAGGCCAGGGTTCCCCTGTAAGGCTATGCAAAGTATACATTCTTATAATTTTTCTAATAATCAGTTAAAATGTGTGTGTTGAGTTACTGAATAACTCCATGGACTAACATCTGAGGTTTAATATTGTAATGAATTAAAGTGTTGTTAAGTCATAGGTTTCCTGACTTGAAAGAAAATCTGCCTGAATTACTCTTACCAGTTAAAGCACACACCACAGCCTTTTATAAATCAGTTACTGGCAGTGACTGGGATTATTTGTTTTAATCAAGCAGTTCTCAAATGTTTTATCTGGAATATCTACAGAGTTTTGTTAATGTATATCATATCTATCTATGAGTACCATGTTGAAAAATAAAAGAGAAATTTGATTATGAAAATAATTTTCACCAATGGTTCTTGGAAACTCAGAGAAGTTCATGGACTATTCTGTGAGATCTGTGGTCTAATCAAACACTTACTTGTATCATATTTGTTTCTTGAACTGTCAGCAAATCGAGACCAGTCTATTCCAGTCCACTGCTTGAGTTGTGTCAAGATGAAGGTAATAATCTCATAATCATTGGGCATCTTAGAGATGTTTGACCGCACAACTGCAAATGAGTCATTAAGAATTGTCACAAACATGTTGATCAAAATAAGAATTATGAAAAAAATGTAGAGGATGAAGAACAGTGGTCCCAGAATCCTGTTGGATAGGTACAGCTCTCTGTACTGGTATTCTCCAAGAGCAAAGGAAAGCAGAGATTCCAATGTGTGCACAAAACTTCTGTAACCTTTGACCTGGGGACCAAATGCTGTGTAGCTGAAGCTTGCAAAAGCCATAACGACGACAATAAAGAGGATGCTGAAAGCACGGAGGTCAGAAGAAGCTTTGTGGAAGGTGGCCGAGAGCATTGTAATCTTTTTGTTGAATCGGAGAAGATGAATCATCTTGAGAATGGAGGTGAACATGACGACAGCCAACAAATAAGAAAAAAGTTCTTCCCACAAAGTTAGTCTTCGAAAATTCTGAAATTTATCTGTTAAAAAAAAAAAATAGTTTTTTATAAATATTATGTATTTATTGAGACACAATTATGGTATATCTCTTTGGAGATGACATTAAACTACTGTGGAATTTGTAAAGAAAAAATAAAATAAAATGAAATAAATAAATAAATACCTGTCTTTTCAACTATACTGCTATGTATATACAAATGCAGGATAAAAACAACAACTCACCTCTGAGTTTTACTACTTTTCTCACCAGGTATTCTGTAAGGATTTGGCGACCTACATACATGGCTAAAGCAACCAAAGAGGCTATGAGCAGTGCAAATTCCAGACCATTCCAAAACTGTTTAAAATAACCACATCTCTGCTTGATCAGTTTTTTCATTTCTCTTCCAAAGAAGTAAACTAAACACAAGGTATAGGAAGCATCAGTCAAGGCTACAACAATGCCGTATGCCCCGAGGTAGGGAAACAAGGTTAAAGTAGTGACCAGAATGTCCATGAGAATCAGTCCTACAGGATGGAGCTCAACACAGACCAGAACAGATGAGAATTTGTTGATGTTTTGGTTATACAGATTAAACTCGATAAACACTGCCCGTGAGTATTCGTCAATCCACTGGTTTTCTCTGAGGTGTCTAAATGCTGATTCCACTCTCTGTCTTCCACCAATCAGATCTTTGACATACCCTCCACTAGGGTAGACCCCGAGTCTCCCTGTGTGGGGCACTCCACCACTGTCCTGATCTGTGAGGTAAAGCCAGGCCCAGTTATTTAACTGCTGAGTTGTTAGGTTGCGTTTCAGAGACAGCCAGCCTTCATCATATGTGTTTGTATCCATGCTATACCAAGACCATTCCAGTGTGCAGTGACTTATTTCATGTTCAAGGTATGGATGGACTAAACATTTGTCTAAAAATTACAATATATAGTTAAAAAGTTGAAATTGAAGGGAAAAGCATTTTAAAAAATAAAAATAATTAATAATGATAATTATTCTTATGGAAGAAAAAAAAAAAACCTTAAAGAAAAAAAAAGTAAATTAATGAAGAATAAATAAAATAAAATAAATAAGTAAATTTAAATAAACTGAAAATAATAAGATAAATGTTCTCAGTCTCTCTGCTTTACTTTAAACAAAATAATAATGATAAAACAAATAAAAAATAAAATAATAATTGACAAAAATGAAAATATTTATTCATATCAACTACCACTGTGAATTCTGTGTTGTCGGAGTCTGACAGGGCCTACCCTGTAGCCAGCCATGTTACCAACAATTCTAGTTTTGTCTGTATTGATGCTTTTATTAGCCTCATTTTTAGTCGGGTATAAAGTGTCAAGCATTCTGGTTTCCATCCAGTTCCAGAGATCTTCTGTGTTGTTGATCTGAATTAGAAACATTTCATAGATGTTAATGTAAAAAGTAATTCTAGAAATAATCTGTTATTAATCTGAAACACAAATCATCAAAAAGATTCTGACATTTGAGCAATCATTTCTTCTGTAACCTGAAATAAATCATTCCAGAGATCATCACAGTTCTTAATCTAAAATAGATTATCTTCTTTGTTAATCTGAAAGGGTTAATTCTGGGTATTATCTAAACTATCATCAGTATTATTGACACAAAATTAATCAGTTTCCAAAATAACAATTTTGCTATTTTTTTGTTTTTTCTGTTCGTACTACTATATATTATAACATTATTTCATGAGATACACACTGTTTTCCATGGTTTTGGTGCTATCATATTGATAATGTTTTGTTTTGTAAAGTAAACATTTGAATCCCTGTTATGAATGGACATTAGAGCCAGCAGAGCCAGATAGAACAAGTAGAACAGAATTTCCTTGAGAACAGAGAACATCTGCATTTCCTTAAGGCGGTACTCCCTGGCTGCAGCAAGACTGTGTCTGTCAATAGGGGGTGCTGCAGTGGCTGGACGTACAGCTGAAAAAAGAGTAAAGTTACAGAGAAATTTTGACTTATAATACAACTTGGGCTTCTAATGGAATTTTGCTGGGAAAATAAAATGTATATGTTATGTATCATAAGTATATAAATGAAAAATTTGTTTTTATTTAAGGCAATTTAAATATGGGAAATGCAATTAAATTATGAGAGATAAGATTGTTAGGCAGGTGCATACGTGTCAGTGTTTGTGGTGTATGATTGAGTTTTACAATATTATAAACACATTGTCCATCTTTTTAACAATCTTCCTCATAATTTTCAGTTGATCTTCAGAGTGTAATTCCTGGGAGAGGATCAAATGAAATAACTTAAATTTTTAGCAAACACTATTCTGAGGAACCACATTTGTATGTTTCAGATAAACAACAGTTGTGGTAGTTTGGTATGTTATTAATTATTTGTTTTTCAGAGTTTTAGAAGTATTAGTTGTCTTACCTGTTGTAGGATTTTGATGAGTTAATTCTTCATCGTCATTTGGCAAGCTGATGTGAACATCATCAGCTCCAACCACTTCATCCAGATCTGGTTTCCTCACCACCCACGACAACATGATGGCCAGAATTATTATCTGTATGAATTGTAAATTTTCTTTTTTAAAATATTAAAATATATAAATGATCATGTCTTTAGACAGTATAAATTTATTACTTTCATTGGTTAGAAATAAAAATATGTTATTATCATCATCATTATTATTAATTGTAATTTTGTATGAAGCATCACTGATATTGATTTTGATTTAGAAAATGACTGAATTAATTTATAAATGTGAAATAATAAGATTAATAAAATTTTTACATTGCTGTACAATTTTAAATATTAAAAAAAACAAAAAAACACTAATAAATAATTTAACACATTTTTCTCACTTTAAATGGCTGAACCACAACAACAGATTCACCAACAGACAACAACATTGATGTCAACCAAGCATTTGACTTTTCCTTTCCCCACTGCATGCTGTATGAAAATGTGAAGAATGACGACACTCCAACACTGACAAATATCATCAACCATGCTACATAAACACACCAGAAAGGCAGCTGTCTACGTTTCTTCTTCACTTTCCCAGTTAGTGGAAACATGTCATCTTTACCTCTGTCCCCAGGCCCTGACAGATAATGAAGAGATGGATCAGGTGACGTGACATCATGTTTTCTTACAGACTTATTTTCATTGTTTTTGTCATTAGCTGAATGTAATATTTCAGTATTTGACTTGATATTTTCTGCCAGGAATCCATTCTCAATTTTATTTGTAGTTTTGACTTTACTTCTGCGAAATATCTGATCAATGATAATGTTGTATGGCAGGACAATAATGGTGCTTACAAAGCTGACATAGAGGGAGTTGAGAGAAAACTGGAATGGTCCAAAAGTCAGAGAATATGTCACGTTGACATCACCTTGAGATTTGTAAAACATGGCATCTGCCAACATGGTTGTGAGCAGCAGAGAAAGGATGCAGGACAGTCTCTGAACTCGAGTAAAGTTGCTTCTCAAAGGACGAGAGAAAATAGAAATCCAGAGATGAGAGTCTGTCAGAGATTTTGTGGTGTTGGAGAAGAAAAGATGATTGAATGTGATGACATCGCTGGTTCCTGCAACTGGCAGGATCCTGTCTATCATACCATCACCTTCTTCCACTGCCAGCCACTGGTTACACATGAAGAAATAGCTAAAACAAATTTTTAGAAATAATAATTATTTCAAATATTAAATATACTTCACATATTGTTGTTGTTTTTTTCTTCTGGGGATTGTTTTATTTTATTATAATTTTCAGCATTTTTTAAAAAAAATTCTGTTCCAGCCACAGGTTACACATTAAAAATTGGCTAAAATGACTTCTTTTTAGAAATTTAATATTTCAAATCTTAAATATACTGACTAAGATACGTTTCTTTTTTTCTCTCTCTTTTATTTTTTACTGAATTTTTTTTCACCTGTTGCATTTGTGATTGCAGGCTACTGGTTATATATGAACAAATAACTAAAATCATTTACATAAAAAAATAATTAAATGTTAAGTATACTGCTAAGTTTGTTCAAAGTTTTTTCTATTTAATTTTTATTATTCTTTTGCTTTTTTTTTTTTTGCTTATGTTCTTCCAATACCAGACATTGGTTACACATGAAAATATAACTAAAATTTTAAAATAATGTATCTTTAAAAAAAAGAAGAAAAAAAAAGTAAAATATTATATATTCTGATTATTTTCTATTTAAATGCCAAGTATTACCAAAGACTTAAAATTCCACTATCTGTGTTGCTGCATGAGGTGTAATATAATTTTATTGACATTTCTTTAATAATCTGCTCACCTGGCGCCTGTCTGTATGTCTGTCACTACAATCTTGTTCAGGTACCAGCCCTGATATTTTCCCTTTCCTGAGTTGTCATGCCAGATTCTCATGTAAACGAGAGGACCAAGGCAGGCAGGAACACCAAGAACAAACTGCTGAACACTGCCTCGACTCAAAACCTATGTTAACAGTAATTCCAACAATAATTATATTGATTAGTCAGGTTAATGAATTTTCTTTTCAAGCAGAATAATATATATATGTATATACTTTTTAATCTATTAATGAATATGTTAAGATTTCTTTATTACTGATCATTTCTGAAATGCAATATTTTAAATTTAAATGGTGTAAATATTCTAAATGAATAATGTATATAGATCAGATGGTGTGGTACAAGCAACACTCATTACTATATGTTATTTACTGTCGCACTTAATTTTCTTTTTAATAATGAAACTGATTTTATCTTGAAAACAATTTCCATGACAACAGTGATGTACATCTTTAGTTTGAAATCAGTGGTATGCTTCTGAATGTTAATAGAATTTAATTTCTTGTCCTAGATTGTTATTGTTTTTTTGATGTTATTATTTTTGATTATTGTTGTTGTTGTTGTTATTATTTCACCTTCTTTCCCTTTTCATCAGCCAAACCTCTTATTCCAGTGTCAGTGTTTTCTCCAGACAGTATAAACCCAACTTTAGAATGAGTTCCTGCATGACTGCGCATGCCAGTGTACACAGAGAGAATGTAAAAATACTTGTCTGAGGTCACATTGTCAGCTAGAGGCACCATTCCCCACTGAAATAACAAAACAACAGTTTTTATCTTAGTGTCATTTATTAATTAAATTAAATCATATTTAATAGGATTGCAAAGTTCAACTCTAAATATAAGATTTAAAAAAATAATAATAATAAAATCAAATCAACTGAAATCAAATAAATAAATAAATAAATAATAAAACAAATTATAATTATGTATATATGTATGTACATAAATATCAGTTAATATAAGTTATCACTGCTCACATTTTTCCAAAGATACTTAGTAATACAAAAAAAAAGGTTGATCAACATTCACAATCACAAGAAAAGAATCTTTCTCAAATGTAAAAAGCAAAAAAAAAAAAAACGTGCTGAGACAATTACAAAGAAATAAAGGTGTCTGGAAATTATATGTAAACATGTCATGTAAATATTTCAAAATGTGCTTTATTTTAATTCTCAATTTTTCTCTGTCTCTTTAACTATTCCATTTAGAAAAGAGGTAGTTAACAAATATTAATCCATTCAACATTCACAATAAAATATTTACCATGTAAAACAATTTCTAACCTTCTCAATATCTTTTTTGTCCATTCTTCTGGTCCACACAAGACCAATGAGATAGAGAAACGCAATGACACACAGAGTGGCTAGGACTGCATTGTTATCCAGCAGTTTTTCATCAATGTCAACAAACACAGTGTTAAAGTCTATCTGATTGGGCAGAGGAAACACACCAGCGCCAAATGAAGTAAGATGGTTGCACAGGCATTCAGCATTTGAAGCGGTAGACTGAGCACTCACCTAGACTCATTGACAGAGATTTCTTCATTAATGACCAAATGTTTTAGTATTTCAAATAAATGTCATGTAAATGATTTTATTTTTCTTTCATGTAAACAATTTTCAGAAGAAGATTTTTAACATGCAAGTATCTAATTAAAACTTATTTTTATGCATTTATGCACAGATATGTTTAGCAAAAAATATAATATGATGTGATTTATTTATTTATTTATTTAATTATTTATTTTAAATATCTATGAAAATAGATGATTTATTTGGATTAACCTTTTACATGAAAATTGGAAGCAAAATAAATAAAAGTGTTACAGTTCTTCCCTTGCCTTGTTTAATTTTTTCTAAAATTTATTGTCTAGCTCTGTAATTCTCTTACATTTTAAATATCAAAGTAAATTTTACTGAATTTTCAGCTGAAAAAAGAAAATAAAAATTCCAAACATGAGGCAGTTTTTTAACACATGAAATAAAAATAAAAATACAGGTGACTATCACTCACAGAGCAGCCATCAGAAATCCATTTTCTAAGCCCCTCATGCCAGAAACGACATCTGAATGTCAAGAAAGCGATGGTGTAGTGCAGTGTCACTGATGTTGTCTCCTCGTTGTCATAGTAATCACTGTAGTCAGGGACAATGTCAGACTCATTCACTGGAAATCAATTAGAAATAAATTTAATAATCTGAAATAAACAGCAAAATATATTTTCAGTACAAACAACTGTGTTAGGACTTTAAGATGATGTCTGTAAAAGCAATGAAAATTAGTTTCTTGTTAATTGTTTATTTACTAATTTATTTATTTGTTGTTTTTGTTTTTTGTGCTTTTTTTATTCATTATTGTTATTTTTATTATATTATATTATTTATTTATTTATTTATTGTTTATTTATTTAGTATTTTGTTATTATATGTTATGAAGTTCTTTGAGAACTGTTTTCAACAATATTTTATTTTTTATTATTATTATTATATTTTTTTATCGTTATTATAACAAGAGTTGTTTGTCAAAAACTTAATATAAGTATAGTATTCAAAATGGTAATGAATAACTTGTACCATAAATAATATAAAAAGTAATGATAATAATAATAATAATATACTTTCTACAAGGATTTTCTAAAGACTCTACATTAAGTCATACAGGTGCCAAGAAATGTTTATATTGAACTTTGATAATCTTTCATTTCATTTACCTTTTTCTTTAATTCCAATGTAAAATGTTCCTGATCCCATGGACTGAAGAAAAGTCTCATTAAGAAACAGAACAAATTTGTTCTTTGTCATAGTTGTGTTATCATCTTCTTCTGCGTTGACTGTCTGATAATAATCAAATTCATTTTCTGATGGAAATTCTCTCTTCCTGATGTACACATCAATATTCTCTATATTTGGAGATGCATCAACAATAGAGATTTGTAATGCTTTAGCACCAACATCACCATCATATTTATCATCATCAAAACCAGAAGCAGCAGCACTATCAGCCGAAGTCTGGTTCCAGGAATAGAAAGTGAAAGTAGTGTCCTGATTGACTGGATGCTGAACAAAGCTGACATCTGTAGGTATGGTGGAAGTGTTGATGTTGATAACTACAGGTTCAGAGAGGTTGTGCAGAGTGATGTCAGAGCCTTCAAAGTCATATAGGTTAAGGGAGACAACTGGTGAATTCACATGTTCAGCACTTTCATCAAGGAGATAAGGATTTGTTTTGAATGTGACAAGCTGAAAAGTTAAATAAGGTGTTATAATGCATGCATTTGAAAATAAGAGAATTTTAATTTTTGAATGTTATAAATTTAAACCTGAAATATTAGTTATAGAAAATTATTATAAAAATATGTTTTGCATATACACAAGTATATATATATATACACACACTCTGTCTCTTTCAGTCTCTCTCTCTGCAACAGAACAAACACAGACACACAAACATACATACAAACCAAGATACAACAGCACTAACTCTACCTTGATATCTATGAACTGTGAAGTGTAGTTGTCAGTGATGAAAGTTTCTGTGGGAGGGATGGTGAAAGATCCCTGTGCTCCAGATACCAGAGCTCTGCTCAGATTTGAAGTGTCTTTCTTTTCTGCCTGCACAGTGAACAGTTTGTTATCAAAGGTCAACACATCGTGTCCAGGTGCCTGACGTTTCAGCATCGTCTTTACAATGTCATCAGCCACTGTCAGTGCTTCTGTGATTAGAACATTAGCCTGAAATATGTATGTGTGTAATATACTGAGTAATGCCCCACAGACCGTAATTGTCTTGTGTGTGTGTGTGTGTGTGTTTGTGTGTGAGTGTGTGTGTGTTTGATATGTGTATACATGAGTTATAAATTGTATGTGTGTCTATATGTAGGCCTATATTTTGGAGTGTGTGCACATGTGTATTTGTATGGGTTATTGAAATTGTATTTAAAATATAAATATTAAAGTTTTAATATAATTTATTTTGCCATTAAGTACATTAGTATTGCAAAATTAATTGGATTTTTTGAATCATGGTAATGTCATATTTAATATATTGGGTGATAATGATTTTTTTAAGCAAAGGTAAGCACACACACACACACACACACACACACACACACACACACACACACACACACACACAGATGCAGACAGAAACATAAATACAAACACACATAACATGATGCTGATATGTATGAGAAACAGCTGTTGTTACAGAAACCAGTGATGTTTGTACCTGATGTACATTGGTATTTTCAGTCAGAACACCTGAATCAAAAGAATCAATCAGAATTTTCTTTTTAACACTGTTCACCACAGATACAACAACATTGCTGACACTTGCTATTATATCTGAAACAACCAATCATGTCAAAATTAATATTAAAATATTAAAACATTTAAAAAACCAAATGGAAAATAACAGATGAAAAATTATAAATCTTAGTACTACCCTATTACTATATATTTTTTAAAGTTACTGTTAAATTAATTTATATTTGGCAGTAAATCATTATATGAAATGTATTTAATGATTATTATGAAGTTTGGAACATGTATAGAGAGGAAAACAGTTTTGAGGTAAATCATTATTGAGAAAATATTGTATATTTCAATATTAAAACTGTTTGTTTATAGATTAATCTTTATGAATAAAAAAAACCATCACTGTATTTTGTTTTAATGAGGTTTATAATTAATATAAAAGAATTTGTTAAATAAATTAATAATTTAAAAAGATAAATTTTAATAATTCTAACCTTTTGCTGCATCATTTTCTTGTTCAGTGGAAGTTATCTTGGAATCAGTGTTTAATGACTTGAATGATTTTGCTATGTCAGTCATCTTAGAAACTGTTACATTCTGAATTAATAACAATAAATCTTTAAAAAAAGGTCTGTTATTCAAACATAAATCAGTTATGATACTTTATCAAATCTGAAGTCTTTGTGGAATATGATGTTGATACAAACATCATGAAATTTAGCTTATCATAAAAAACAAGAAATAAACTGACTTTTTAAAAGCAACACAAATGTTTTGATAGCTTATTAATAAAATGCAAACAGCAGAAACAGATTTCAGGAAACTGTGATGCTGAAGTCTGTAAAAGCTGTAAACTCCTCTTTGAGAAATTTTATATAACCTGAAAATGGAGTTTGTTACTTGAGGCAGATTACAGAAAAAGTATTGACTTGTCTAAAACATTCAGGTTTATCTTAACATTTCTAATTCAAGAAGATCTTACAAAAATTATTAATTCATTAAAGAAAGATTGTGTTGTTTATTTTTGGTAAGATATCTTAAAATATGGAGGCATATTTTAATTGCTTGAAACTTGACAAAGACTAGTTAATAACATCTCTGACTCTACAGTAGTACATGTATGAGACCCAGAAAGTACAGTTTGCTCTAGGACATTAATTTTTCATTTCACATGAGAAGTAAAACTAGAAGAATGCTGTTCCCTGTGTACCTCCCATTTCCAATCATTGTATGTAGAATTAAGGTGTTATAAAAGTGAATGATCAGTTTAAACAGACTGTGTTTGTTACCTGTGCTGACTCTGACAGTTCGTCTGTGTTTTCTGTGATTACTTTGAAAGCCAGTGCAGTCTGCTGAACTGAATCTAGAGTCAGAGAATCAGTGTCAGCCAGGATTTTTACCATTGTTGTACGAAGCTAAAAACAAAAGTGTAGAAGTCCCAAATACATTTTCATCAATACTGTGGAAACATGACAACCAGTTGAGTCTCAAATACTTTATCATTGTATTATGAAGCCAAACCAAAATAGTCTGAAATAAATTTGCATCATTGTTATACAAAATGCAATAATATCTGAGGTAATTTATCACATGATACACACAGTTACAATCTACATATATAAACACCCATCGTGCTATTTTCCATTCCAACCACTGCCTCATAAACTGTTGTGAAAGACCATTGGTACAGCAAAAAGAAGACAGCTTGATCAATTAAAGTAGCTTGTGTAGTAGTAGTGCTAACAGCAAAAATTCTATCTAATGTTATCATTTGAAAACAGTTCATACAAAATATGCTGAAACAAAGAAAGAAAAGCATACATCTACCAAAAAAATCAGTTTAAAAATACTTTTTATTTTTTATTATTAAATTTATTATTTCTTCTTCTACTACTACTATTGATATTACTATTATTATAATTATCATAATTATAATTATAACTATTACTGTCATCATCATCATCTTAGTATTATTATCATTATTATCATTAATATTATTTATTTGTTTATTTATTTACTTATTTATTTATTTATATGGTAGAGGAAGAAAGCATTACACAAGCAGTTTAAGGGAACATTACCTCAGTGCGTTTCTCCAGTTCTTGTTTGTCAGTTTGTTTATCACTAGGTTGAGAGTCTGTCTCCTGCTCAGTCTCAGTCATATTCACTGTCTCATTGTCTGTCATCTTCTGTGAAGTATTTGACAATCTCATGTGTAAGTATTTCAATAACTTAATTATTTCTGGTAGCTTAACAAGTATACCAAGACTCACATATATTCAAACATATACTCATATACACAAATACTAAAGAGATACAAATATATGTATATATATATATCACTAAACTGATACATATTTAATATGTACAATATGCTACTCAAATCTATAAACTAAATAAAGAGATTTTTAAATGGCTTAATTACTTTTATTTATAGATGGAAAATAACTATCAAAAAAGATATAGTATAAAAAGGATGTACACACCTTAGATGATTTAATATGCTTTTACACAACAGAACACATACACACACACACATAAAAGAAAACTATATCTCTACTTACATGTGTGAGGAGGGAAACCATGGCAATGGCCATCTGTTTTGCTTCCTGATCTCTTCCAGAAGACAACATCAAACTGAGTTCACTGGAACTTCCTGTTGTCATGTTTAAGTAAACATCTACACTCTTTGGAAGAGGTGGTGGCTTAATCTGAAATAAAACATTTAGAAACAGCAGTGTTCATAATTCCTGTATTTTAACAACTCCTTAATGCCACAGAGTCATTTGGTAATATTAAACTTTACTACTGCAGCAGTAGTAGTAGTAGTAGTATATTCATTGTTGTTATTATTATTATTATCATTCATTTTACTATATTATTAATATTATTATTATTATTATTATTATTATTATTATTATTATTATTATTATTATTATTATTATCCATCATCATCATCATCATTATCATCATCATAGTCATTTGGTAATATTAAAATTTAATTTTTCTTACCATTACTGCTGCTGCTGTTGTTACTATTATTATTATTGTTATAATTATAATACTCATGATCAACACAATTATTATTAGTAGTAGTAGTAGTAATAGTAGTAGCAGTAGCAGTATTAGTAGCAGTAGTAGCAGTAGCAGTAGTATACTATATTCATCATTGTTATTATTATTATTATTATTATTATCATTATTATTATTAACAGTAGTAGTAGTTGTAGTATATTCATCATTGTTGTTATTATTATTATCTATCATCATCATTATTATATTAAGAATAATGTTAAAATTTCATGTTTTCAATATAAAGTAGTGTTTGTACCAACCTGAGCTTCTATCCACGTATCAACTGATTCACCAATAGGATTTGCTATCTGAATTCTCAGGTCAAACATGTAGTTGTGTTCTGGTCGGCCCAGAGGAAACTGAACTTTGGGAGTGTATGGATCAGTTCCATAATAAAGAAGCTGGAATTCTTTAGAGCCTCGAGGAATCACCCAGAATCTGTACAAAAGTCCTTGACCTTTTGCTTCTTCCTGTCCAGGATCCAGCCATTCTTTGCAGATTATTTTAAACCCTGTGTCCAATGCATAACCTGAATTTATATTTTAGAAATATAGAAAATGGTGTATCTTTTTAAAAAAAATTTGTTATTATTATTTATATTAATAAATTAAATCATTTGAGAATATTAAAGTAATAAAAAATCCAAATCAAACCAATTTAAAATTGTTATTATGTTACCCTTACCAGTAGTTGGTTCAATAGCACATAAACCACCATATGGAGGCAGATTGGTTACAAATTCATATTCAGTCAAACTTGGAGCAAACCCATGAACTGTGGCATCAAGTCGAAGACGATATATCTGTCCACCAATAAGAGTCTTTGGCAGAAATACAATACTGGATGATCTATGACCTGATTTTAACATACTGTCAATGTCAGTAACATATTCAAAATGGCCACTTGTTTCATTCCTCATCATCAGACTCCATGTATAATCTATTTTGTCCAGTGGATGACACTGGCCACAGATACTGAGAGAGCTGAACTGACCAGAAGGATTAACTTTGATGTTACAGTTTACTAAACACCTGTTAATATGACAAAAATATTACTGTAAGTTATATATCCCAGATTTTGTACTGAAACTAAATATCAGCTTAAACAATCATTAATTTAAATTAAATCTAAAACTTAAAAAGTTAGACTCAAATGAATTTTTAATTTTCATATGGTGCTTAATAATGACCACTTTTCACCCAAAAATATGATTCAATTTGTATAGTTTAATGAAAATTTAATATGAATGTAAAAATCAATGTATTTATTAAAGCAAAGTTTCTGGATATTTTATTTTTCAAGATTTAGGTTTTTAATTTTACATTAATTTTATGTTTCTTACTAAAGGTTTGTTTTATTTTTTTATTTTTATTAATGCATATATTATTGTTTGTTGGCTTTTTTATTTGTTTATTTATTTATTTATTTATTATTAAATTATCATAATTTTTAATGAGGATTCTTACTTGATGTTAAAATGAGGAGGATCTCCAGGAACTATGACAGTCATCTGATCAAAGTAGCTGACTCTGCGTTCTTTGTTTACTTCCAGTCTAAATATATTTCTTGATCCTAACATTAAAAGTCTTGTGTTAATTGATAAGATGCTTTCTGCTGAGTTTATTCTGCCTCCTCCATGACCAAAACATCCATTTGTGGAATTCCATAGACTCTCATTTACAGGAATATTGATCAGATTGTTTTTAAAAGCATCAAAAGATTCCCCTTCTTGTCTGCAGTACCAGGTGTAAGTTAAGTTTGTCCTGGACAAGTCACTGGTCAAGTCAGGATCATAACTTTGTGAAAATCCATCTAGAACTAACAGACTGTCATAACCGATAGATCTTGCCGAACCTCCAACTATTGTAGCCACCAGTGGGGTCTCTTCAATGGCTAGGTAGGTGAAGTCACTGTTATGGAGTCCAGGAACTGCTTTCATGGACACATTCAGAGTGATTTTGTATTCTCCAGGTGTAAATGAGCGAGGATAAAAGAGGATTTTGAATAGACCTGATGACACAGATTTGATTTGATAGGGTTTGAATTTGTAGTCCAAAACCTGACTGTCCATGTACATTTTTGAAATATTCCATACATAGTTAGCATCAGATGATATCTGACAATCAATGTCCACACTGCTTTCCAAAATAATCTTGTCTGATCTTAATTTTTTAATTGGCATATCAGTTTGCTGGCCACCTCCAGTGATATGAACTACTGGATAGTGGCAAGCAATGTCATTCACAACAGCTATTCCTGTTTTGGTTCCCATTGAAACTATATTTGTTCCTGTTACGGAAACATAAAAAGTTTGATTTGTTTGATAAATATGTGTATGGGTCAAGACAGAAGCAGACGACCAGGGTAGCAATACACTGTGGGACAAATCAAGTCCAATTTTACAGTGACTCTGTCCATATACAACAAGGGAAGAATTATCTCCCATGTTCCATGCATAACAAGCTAATGTCCCTGGGCGACTAAGATAGAGAGAAAATTTAATTTTTACATAGGCAGCAGCAGGACCATCATTTTCCAGTTTGTGCATCAACAAGGTTTGATAACTGTTGAGAGTAAACTCTCTATAATCATAAAACAGTGCATTGGATGCATTAACAGAAATAATCTGGATGCCTTCAGTCTGAAATTTGTATTCAGTGATATATAGCTGTGTTGTAGTTGAACTGCTGTTTCCAAACTTCCAGTGAAATGTCAGTCCATTCCCAGAAACAACAGATGCTCTAAATATTAATGATCTTTCTAATGGGAAAATATCTTCATTCACTCCATATCCTGAATAAAGTTCATCACTGCTGTCAAGAACTTTATAGTTAACAGTTGTCTGAAGACCTTTGACCTCTTCCAAGATGCCAATCAAAATCTGTGACATGGAAGATGAGACATCATTGTAAACAGTCAGTTTGACTGGATAGAAACCAATGTCATCATATGCATGTCTGACGCTTACATGTTTATTTACAACAAGAAGTTCTGAGAATGATCCAGTCAATGTATTGTTGTCACCATAGTCAACTATGAAACTGATATGGCTTCCAAATTTTAGCTCTAATTGGAACTGTATGGATTCTCCTATCACTGTGTACAGTTTGTCTGCGTTTATGTTTGGAGAAACAATTGCTGCTTGGATAACAAACACTGCTTGTAAATCCTGGTAACTGATTAGATTGGAGCAGTTCATGTCTAA
This sequence comes from Chrysomallon squamiferum, assembly GCA_012295275.1. Taxonomy (NCBI): domain Eukaryota; kingdom Metazoa; phylum Mollusca; class Gastropoda; order Neomphalida; family Peltospiridae; genus Chrysomallon; species Chrysomallon squamiferum. The sequence goes on from CM022679.1 coordinate 16,880,085, forward strand.
TCTGTGCCACCCAACATCACTGGAATTATTCCACACCATTGTAAACATCAAGCTGTTGTTTTTAGAGATCTCATCAGCGTAGACAACCTTCATGACATCACTGTCTATGATCACTGCTGTGCAGGTAACAAAGGTTGGAGGAGAGACGTCCTGTGAGTATGTCACATGAACTGATACCTGACCAGGTGGAACAGGAAGAGGATCTTCAACTTTAACTGAGAGATGTTTCACCTCATTGAGAACAGTCACATTTACTGGATCAGCATTGACAAAACTTATAACATTCATTGCTTTTACCCTTATACTATAATGTCCTGTTGACTTGTACTTATGCACTTTGGTAAACTGAGATGGTCCAGTTTTGTGGTTTATCAAATCAAAGGTACTGTTCAGTCCTTCCCCCATGTCAATAGTTAACTTAACATCAGAGCCTCTGGCTAAATACACTGACAGAACAAATGTTTGTAATGCTCTCAGTACTGATAAGCTTACAGAAACATTCAGTCTATCAATTTCTTCAGCTACAATAATATCTTTAGTTAGAGTTTTGGAGCTGATTTTGTTTGAACAAGTAACTTTGAAAAGGTAATCTCCTAACTCATAACTATGTTGAATCATGGTGGTGTTATCAAGAGACAGAAAAGATATGTTGATTTTCTGAGTTTGGTCATCTCCAAATTGACAAAGACAAATCAAGTCAGTTAAAACATGGGATATATTGGAAACAGAAAGTGTAAATATTTTTGTAAATATATTATCACTGTTTTGCACTGTCAGTAACAAATCTTGAATTGAATTTTGAACACAGATTTCTGTGTATGCACTAGCTGAACTAACAGCATTGAAAACTGTAACATTTACAAAGTAGACATGTGCACTAAGATATGCATGTTGGAAGGAGATTGGTTCTAAAAATGCAATAGTGATGTTGTGTTTAGTTGTTGAAGTGGTTCCATCACCATAGTCGATGTTGTAGGTGATGTGTGACCCCCTGGCTATCTGAAGAGTGAAAGTGATGATGTGAGCTGTTTGAAAACAGTTCTGAGTTGTGCTGAGTGAAACTCCAGATATGACATCTTGATTGTTTTCACTGATAGCTGTAAATGATAAACACATCATAATGTTGATGAAAAAAATTATACTGAAAAATAGTAAATAATTTAATTTGCAAGAAAATCAAATAAGTAAATAAAAATATTAGTAAGAAATATCTAAATAAATAAATAATTAAATAAATAAATAAATAAATAAATAAATAAATAAAATAAATTAGAGGCAAAGATAATTTCCATCATAATTATTATTTTAAACAGTTTGAAATAATTAATGAAAATAATATGGCTAAGTAAAAGATGGTAAAATAACACATTTCTAAACATCTCCCCAGCAGCTTATAAAAAATGTTAAAATACTTTTTTGGCAATAAATTTGAAAGCTTGACATGCAGAAAGAAAGCACTGATACAGATAGAGCAAGAAATATGCACAAAAAGAAAATAATAAGTACACATCAGCAGACTGACATGCACACAACACACACACAGACAGAAAAAAGAAAAGAAATAAATGAAAGATTTCACAGCAAACTGCAACATATTTACTTTTAATGTCTGAGAAAAACTAATTTTTCCATTTCATCCCCAAAGACTTTCAATAACAAAGCAAGATTAAATCAAATATGGAAAGCAAATATTATAACTAAACAACCAGACATATTTGACATTTTGTATTTATCATATTTTGCCTTAAAACTCTTCAGGTATACAAACAGAGAGAGTATTACATACCTACGCATATAATACCAGGTGTTTCAGGTGAGTAGTCAGTATATTCAGGTTTACAAGTACAGGTGTATGTTCCTTCCAGGTTTGTACACTCAGCATATACAGAACAGTCATTCCATTCGGGATCAGAACACTCATCAATATCTGTACAAAACAACAAACAGAGCAGAACAAAAGTACTGTGAATTGAAAGGGAAAAATGACAACATTAAAATGATTTCAGCCAGAAATTAATAATTGTGAGGAAACATGCCATCATCACTTTATAGTTTATTTTTAAGGATTTTTTTACCTATACTTTCTCTTAGCAGAGAGCTCATATCTCAGTTTTTGAAAACATCCAATTGCACAGTGATGGAGAAATGTTATTTAATTTAATTTCAAATAATAAAATGGAGGTATGAGAACCAGAATGACCAGTTTTAATCCAAAATAAGAACTAGATCTGCATCATATCAAAATTACTAGCTAAATGATTTAACTCAAGTGAATCTTATTTAACTGTACCCATGAACAGGCTTATGAGAATTACTTATACTTTTCATTATAAACTTTCATAATTTTTGCATCAGTCATTTAAAAAAATACATCCTGTAGGTTAAACCATCCTAATATAAGCCTCTCAGTTACAGGCTGAAGTGCTGTGATCAATGAGCAGTAACATACCAGTTACATATGTGTTGTTCAAATCAAGATAGACGTTCAGACTGGTGAAAGAGGAGTTGTTGTCAGATAGAATCTCTGTAGTAAGCTGTGAAGAACCATCAGTGTAGTTGATGTTCATAAACACAGTGACATCAACAACAACACTACCTGCTCGAAACTGCTGTACAACACAACCATACACCAGATTTTTAAATGATGCAGTCAGCACTTCCATCATCTGAAATTAACATTAAATATATATATAATAGATTCATTTCTAATTTCAAATAATCAAGCAATTGAAAAGATGGAAAAAGATGTTGCGAGATTTACTTTGATAAATTCAAGTATAACGTAATTATAATTTAGTGATTATATTTTAGATATTTACAAAGGAAACAGCTGACAATTAACTCTGCATGGAATAAAATGTAAAACTTTCAAATTATTAGTTTGTGTAATTTTTGTTTTTGTTTATTTACCTTCTTAAATTTTGACAATAATTTTAACTGTATGCAACATGTGTACTCAGAATATAAAAAATAAACTGACAATAACTGTATAATAGAGTCAAAACATTAAACTGCAATGATTTTAATTTTTAATATACATAATTCAACCCAGAATACCTAGCTTATAAATTTTTTTTATTTTAATGATTATAGTATTTATATATCCACAGGATCATAAATCACAAGATAATAATAATGTTAAAATATACACACAGCTAATGAAATGAGTGATGATAAACTGGTTGCCTTCAGTGACTGCAAATCATCATACTCAGATGAATAATTCATAAAATTATTTCCAGTTTTATACACAGAAAGTGAGGCATTGAATATTTTAGATTCTGGAAAAAAAGAGAACAGAAAAAAAAATACGTACAAATAATTAAAAATATATGTTTCTGATTATAGGAATGAATATATTATGATGTGTTCTCACTGTTAAAATATAATCACTAATATTACCAGTTATTTACACTGTCTATTTATTATTTTATTTGCTTGCTTGTTTGTTCGTTTGTTTGTTTGTTTATTTATTTATTTATTTATTTATTCATTTATTTTTATATATATATATATATATATATATTTATTGTATTAATGCAATTTAAGAATTTTACTTTAATATTTTGTTTTTATACAATACTAGTCATTTATAAATACATTTTTCTTATTTAAAAACACATTATAAAAAAATGGGGTTGTTGGAGGACTGGAACAAATTAATGGTATTTCAGTTAATTTCAGTTGGGAAAATTGATTTGATATATGAGCAAACTGAGTTACAAGCTTGGTCATGGAATGAATTAAACTCATAAGTGAAGGTACCATTGTATATATATATATATTTTTTTTTTTTCATTATTTTTTAAATAAAAAGATGAAAAAAACTGGGTATATTATTTTTCTGCTTACTGAGTTACTATCAAATGTTAAGAAACCAATAATATTAACATCTGAGTATTTGTATCTATAAAATATATATCTATTCACACCAACATACAGACAGATATCTACCTGTGCAAACAAGAGGCTGGGTGAGAAAATAACCTGTATTACAGTGACAGGCAAAACTGCCTGGTGAGTTGATGCAAACTGAATGATCAGAACACGGGGATGATAAACATTCATCTTCATCTGAAATTAGAAAGAATATGCATATAAATATACACTGACAAATGCATAGATACATTATGCATATTTATAAAAGTATACAAAAACATATATATGTGTGTGTGTTACTCTCTATAAATGAGTACAAAATATTTTTAGTAATTTGCTTAGGTTATAACAAAACAACTAATAAAGTAATCAATTAAAAAATATGATAAATAACTTGTTCAGTTAGTTGTTTTTACCACAGTTTTCAATATTAGTATTGTTGTTGTTGTTGTCATTTACTATTTTTATTACAAGGTATCACAATCCAGTGAGAGTACTACTTGCGAGAGGGTTACCTGTGCAGGTTCCAGCACTGAGTACAAAGCCAGACTGACACTGACAGATGTAACTGCCTGGTGTGTTGGTACACAGCGAGTTCTCTCCACACACATTGTCTACACACTCGTTGTAATCTGAAACATTAAATGTGTGATCTGAATTTACAGAAAAAAAAAGTGTATTAAAATAAATAAATAAATAAATAATATCTATCCACCAACTTACTTCCATTCTTGTCTATCTGTCTGTCTTTTTGTGTGTGTGTGTGTGTGTGTGTGTGTTTGTATGTGAGTGTGTGCCTCCAAATTTGAACCAAGTAATAAAAATAAATAATAATTATATTCTGGTCATAGAGTTATAATGGTTTTTGGATTCAGTATAAGTGTTATTGTCATTCACTGCTACATAGCACTTTTATTTTCCTTTTTAATATTATAATTTTTACACTGTTTAGATATTTGTAAAACACAGACCTTGACATGTTCCTGTGATGTTTGTGTACCCAGTCAAACAGTGACAGGTGAAAGTCCCCGCCCTGTTCACACACCCCGCACTATCACCGCAGGGTTCTTCAACACACTCGTCTACATCTGAAAACCATCAAAGTTATTATCTGTTTCATTTAGCTAAAGTCCTGGCAAAAGTTTTCATTAGTAACAAATGGTCATCTTCATGCCCCTTCCTATATAAAAGTACATGCCAATGTTTAGGATAATACACTGGGTGCAATGGAAATTAACACAGCTGAGGAACTGAGGAGGAATACTGCTCTGACCTGTTATAACTGAGGTTAATACTCTAACAACTAAACTAAACACAGATCCAGTTTGAAACACCACTCAAACACAACTAATTAAAATACCAAATAAACAAAAATAAAATATTACATTCATTTTAAATCGAAATATATTATGAAGTATTCCAACTATTCCAGCCATTCCAACAAACTATTTTGGCTTTCTTTTCACAACATTTAATAAACAAATATATAATGTATATGTATATTTGTATGTATTTGTATTTTTTCTATGTTGACAGTAAAGAGATTACCTATACAGACACCATCATACTGCACAAAGCCGGTGTAACATGTACAGAGGTAACTTCCACCAGTATTGTTACACTGCGAGTTCTGTGGACACACTTCTTCAAGGCATTCATTTATGTCTGATTTAGAAAACAAAATATTTTTGTTAGAAAATGTATGTAGTTTTCTGTTTGTAATTTATTGACTCATGGGTGCAGGTAAGGCAACTGTTCCAGATTCAGAAAAAATAATGTGGACAATTTGGGCAAAGCCAGAAGAAATTTGTACTTGTGTTTTTACTTGAATAGCTTTGGATACATCAATTCATCTGCCCCTAAACTATAGAGTTTCCCATTTACAGCTCTTAATAACAGCAAGTACTCTCTTTCTTTACTGAAAAACAATGAAATAGTGAGAGAACCACAAATACATCTGATTGATATAGGATTAATAATAACATATTATTAAAAGAAGATTCATGAATGTTTGTTACTAACACAAGATTTCTGAATATATATTCTAACACAAAAATTTCTGATTATCCATTACTAATACAAATGATTTCTGATTATACATTACTAATACAGAATTTGTGGTTATATATTAACTGTACAGTAAATGATAATAAAAAAATTATTAAAAAAACAAAGCACTGCTAAATATTACCTATGCATGATTCTTGGTTTTTCTCATACCCGGCTAAACAAGTACAGGAAAAACTTCCATCACTGTTAGTGCAGACAGAAAATGGAGGACATGGGTTCAAATCACATTCATTGACATCTGAATAAAAATAATTGTAACATGTAATTATAATAACAGTTCTAGAATTTTTCACTTTTTCTTTTTTTCATAAACTTTATTTGTTGTTTCAAAAATCAACAATTATTTTTGAAATTTTGCCAAAAGTCAACAAATATTAATTTGAAGAAAACTGATGATGGTAAAAACATTTTAGTTTAAAAATTTTGAAGATTTCTTTATAAAATAAAGCAGACTTTCAGTATTATAGAGCAAAAACAAGTTTTCCTTTCAAATCATCAACACTTAAATGCCTGTTGCTTTAGTTTCATTTTGAAACAATCAACAATTTACTAAAGTCTTCTTCTAAACTAAACCTGAATATCTAATTACTCATCTACATTCTCTAACTGAAACTCCTGCTCTATTATATCATGTTTTTTGTGAGTACAGTACAATGCATGGGTATTATCTAACTGACAGTCAAAAAGTTTTTCCATTACATTATGACACAAAAAATTTAAATTGTTATAAACTTACCTTTACACAGACCATTAGTTTCAATATAGCCAGCTACACAGGAACAACTGTAGTTTCCTTGAGTGTTCAGACATTCTGAATGGGCAGGACACTTGTCAATCAAACATTCATTAACATCTGTCAAACAAAATATGTCAAACAAAATATGCATTATGTTAATTCTTAAAAATACCTTAATCTACATTTTCTTTATTAAATAGATATTCATTTTTAAATTAATTTTACCTGAGCAATATCATAAAGAACATTTTTATTCTTAGAATTTTATTGCATATGTGTAAAATACAAACAACCATACATACATACATCTAATTAAACATCTGTATATTTGTATATCTCTCTGTATGTTTACATGTTTGTGTGTGTATTTCTTTAAGTACATTCCAGTGTTGATACGTAATTCAAGGGTGTGGTATATGATATCAACCTTCACAAGCTGCCTGGTTCTCTGTAAATCCAGACAAACAGGAACAGTAGTAAGTTCCTGCTGTGTTAACACAGACAGCATTCAGCTGACACGGACTGCTGCCACACTCATCTATATCTGAAAACAACAACAATCAAACTAATACATTAATAAAATTAACTAATGGAACTTTACAAACAAGTAAATTAATATGTGTGTACATGTGTGTGTATGTGTGCTCGTGTATGGGTTGCTGTGATGTGAGATGTGTGACTGTTGAGTGCATGAGATATTGTGTTGTGTGTGAATGTGTTTGTGTGTATGTGTGTGTTTCTGTGAATATAAACATCTATAATGGGAATTTTCTCAAAGCTGAAAATTGATCAAGGAACAAACTTGCCTTTACATCCTTCAACATGTTCAAGAAATCCTGGTTTGCAGCTGCAACTGTAACTTCCCTCTGTGTTGATGCAGTCAGAATACTGTGGACATGGAGCTCTTTCACATTCATTTATATCTTAAAATATAAAATGTCACACAGACATCACATGCTTTTAAAATATATTAATTCACAAATAAATTATAAATGCTTAGAACTTTCATTATATATGTTTTACTACAAATCAGCTTATAATTAATGAGTAACTGGAGTATAAATGAACTTAAGAATTGTATTTTGAGGCTAAAAAACATATTTTTCCCTCACAAGAAAAGGTGTAATTTAATAGCGACTCAGCACAACTGGATATACAAGAAAGATGGGAAAATGTCAACACCATGATTTATCTTGGCTTTATTATTTGATAAAATATAAAAGGTTAGTTTTCAGTGAACAAATCTGTTTATTATATCAACAGTCTGCAGTTACCTTGGCACAATGAATTCACCATTTTAAAACCTGTAATACATTGACAAATGAAGGATTCCAATGTCCTGTTACAAACAGAATTATGTGGACATGGGTCCAGACTGCATGGATCTGGAAATAAAATAAAAAATCATAGATTTATTTGAGAAAAAAACAAATGAAATAAAACCAGTTCACTGTGCATTGCATTATAGGATTATGTAATGTGTCAATATATAATTAATGATAAAATAAATGTAATATGTAAAATGCCCCCCCACAAAAAAAACCCCACAACATTAAATCTAAAATGTCTCTGTAGTAACATTTATATTAAAGAAATCTAACATCAATAAATACAAGAACATTATTAACAAACTTATTACTAAATTAAGTTAATAATAATTCTGATTGATTTGGTAACTCTTTAGAGACAATATAATTGTATATCAGAAAATCACAATAACCTAATTTATCTAAATATTTCATACCTTCATAAACTGAAGACATCTCAACCACAGATAAAAGTGTAGATGTTATTTCTATGTTTAAGGATGACACAGACGATTCATGAACACACATGTAGCTGCTGTTGTAACTGTTAACACTACAAGCTACTGATACACTGGACTCAAGTTGTAACATCTCACTGGACACTGACACAGTATTAAAACTATTAACAGAAATCATTTCTGTCAACAGACTTCCAGTAGAAGAGAAATCCGCAGTGTTTAAACTGATGGTCTTTGATGTTCCATAAGAAGGTAGCAGATGCTGATCTGATGTGGACACACGTGAAGCTGAGTTTATTTCAAAAATTCCTGGGATCTGTGAATAAATGAGTTCCTGACTGCTACTGCTGTACAAAATAGAAGTATCCACAACACTTTTGTTGACTTGAAGGTTACTGATGTCAGCAGTTCTTGTTGAAAGATTTATTTCTGATGACATAATTGGTACTGAAGTGTAAGTGGTCTCCACTGATAATGACAAAGTTTGGTTAACATCATACTGTGAAAGTGATGATGCCTGTGACTGATGTATAGATTTTAAGGTTCCAGATTCTGAAAATCTCTCTAAACTGTAAACTGAAGATTCATTTAGTGACTGGGAACCTGGATATTCTATTAGTGACAGTTTCTGTGACTGGTAGGCTGAAGATTCTGTTAGTGTCAGTGTCTGTGACGGGTAACCTTTAGATTCTATTAGTGACAGTGTTTGTGACTGGTAGGTTGGAGATTCTGATAGTGACACTGTCTGTGACTGGTAGGTTGGAGATTCTGTCAGTGACAAAGTCTGTGACTGGTAAGCTGGAGATTCTATTAGTGAAACTGTCTGTGACTGGTATGTTTTAGATTCTGTTAGTGACAGTGTCTGTGACTGGTAGGTTGGAGATTCCATTAGTGAAACTGTCTGTGACTGGTAGGTTGGAGATTCTGTTAGTGACAGTGTCTGTGACTGGTAGGCTGGAGATTCTGTTAGTGACAAAGTCTGTGACTGGTAGGCTGGAGATTCTATTAGTGACAGTGTCTGTGACTGGTAGGCTGGAGATTCTGTTAGTGACAGTGTCTGTGACTGGTAGGCTGGAGATTCTGTTAGTGACAGTGTCTGTGACTGGTAGGCTGGAGATTCTGTTAGTGACAGTGTCTGTGACTGGTAGGCTGGAGATTCTGTTAGTGACAAAGTCTGTGACTGGTAGGCTGCAGATTCTATTAGTGACACTGTCTGTGACTGGTAGGCTGGAAATTCTGTTAGTGACAAAGTCTGTGACTGGTAACCTGGAGATTCTATTAGTGACAAAGTCTGTGACTGGTAGGTTGGAGATTCTGTTAGTGACAGTGTCTGTGACTGGTAACCTGGAGATTCTATTAGTGACAAAGTCTGGGACTGGTAGGCTGGAGATTCTGTTAGTGACAGGGCCTGTGACTGGTAACCTGGAGATTCTATTAGTGACAGTGTCTGTGACTGATAGGCTGGAGATTCTGTTAGTGACACTGTCTGTGACTGATAGGCTGGAGATTCTGTTAGTGACACTGTCTGTGACTGGTAGGCTGGAGATTCTGTTAGTGACAAAGTCTGTGACTGGTAGGATGGAGATTCTATTAGTGACAGTGTCTGGGACTGGTAGGCTGGAGATTCTGTTAGTGACAAAGTCTGTGACTGGTAAACTGGAGAATCTATTAGTGACAGTGTCTGTGGCTGATAGGTTGGAGATTCTATTAGTGACAAAATCTGTGACTGGTAACCTGGAGAGTCTATTAGTGACAGTGTCTGTGACTGGTAGGTTGGAGATTCTATTAGTGACACTGTCTGTGACTGGTAGGCTGGAGATTCTATTAGTGACAGTGTCTGTGACTGGTAGGCTGCATATTCTATTAGTGACACTGTCTGTGACTGGTAGGCTGGAGATTCTGTTAGTGACAAAGTCTGTGACTGGTAACCTGGAGATTCTATTAGTGACAAAGTCTGTGACTGGTAGGTTGGAGATTCTGTTAGTGACAGTGTCTGTGACTGGTAACCTGGAGATTCTATTAGTGACAAAGTCTGGGACTGGTAGGCTGGAGATTCTGTTAGTGACAGGGCCTGTGACTGGTAACCTGGAGATTCTATTAGTGACGGTGTCTGTGACTGATAGGTTGGAGATTCTATTAGTGACAAAGTCTGTGACTGGTAACCTGGAGAGTCTATTAGTGACAAAGTCTGGGACTGGTAGGCTGGAGATTCTGTTAGTGACAGGGCCTGTGACTGGTAACCTGGAGATTCTATTAGTGACAGTGTCTGTGACTGATAGGCTGGAGATTCTGTTAGTGACACTGTCTGTGACTGGTATTTTTTAGATTCTGGTAGTGACACTGTCTGTGACTGGAAGCTTGGAGATTCTATTAGTGAAACTGTCTGTGACTGGTAGGCTGGAGATTCTGTTAGTGACAAAGTCTGTGACTGGTAGGTTGGAGATTCTATTAGTGACAGTGTCTGGGACTGGTAGGCTGGAGATTCTGTTAGTGACAAAGTCTGTGACTGGTAAACTGGAGAGTCTATTAGTGACAAGTGTCTGTGACTGGTAGGCTGGAGATTCTGTTAGTGACAAAGTCTGTGACAGGTTACCTGGAGATTCTGTTAGTGACAATGTCTGTGACTGGTAGGCTGGAAATTCTGTTAGTGACAAAGTCTGTGACAGGTAACCTGGAGATTCTATTAGTGACAGTGTCTGTGACTGGTAGGCTGGAGATTCTGTTAGTGACAAAGTCTGTGACTGGTAACCTGGAGATTCTGTTAGTGACAGTGTCTGTGACTGGTAAACTGGAGATTCTATTAGTGACAGTGTCTGTGACTGATAGGTTGGAGATTCTGTTAGTGACAAAGTCTGTGACTGGTAGGCTGGAGATTCTGTTAGTGACAGTGTCTGTGACTGGTAGGCTGGAGATTCTGTTAGTGACACTGTCTGTGACTGGTAACCTGGAGATTCTGTTAGTGACAAAGTCTGTGACTGGTAGGTTGGAGATTCTATTAGTGACAGTGTCTGTGACTGGTAGGCTTGAGATTCTGTTAGTGACAAGGTCTGTGACTGGTAAACTGGAGATTCTATTAGTGACAGTGTCTGTGACTGATAGGTTGGAGATTCTGTTAGTGACAAAGTCTGTGACTGGTAGGCTGGAGATTCTGTTAGTGACAGTGTCTGTGACTGGTAGGCTGGAGATTCTGTTAGTGACAGGGCCTGTGACTGGTAACCTGGAGATTCTATTAGTGACAGTGTCTGTGACTGATAGGCTGGAGATTCTGTTAGTGACAGTGTCTGTGACTGGTAGGCTGGAGATTCTGTTAGTGACAAGGTCTGTGACTGGTAGGCTGGAGATTCTGTTAGTGACAAGGTCAGTGACTGGTATGTTTTAGATTCTGTTAGTGACAGTGTCTGTGACTGGTAGGTTGGAGATTCTGTTAGTGACAGTGTCTGTGACTGATAGGCTCGAGATTCTGTTAGTGACAGTGTCTGTGACTGGTAGGTTGGAGATTCTGTTAGTGACAGTGTCTGTGACTGGTAGGCTGGAGATTCTGTTAGTGACAGTGTCTGTGACTGGTAACCTGGAGATTCTGTTAATGACAGTGTCTGTGACTGGTAAACTGGAGATTCTATTAGTGACAGTGTCTGTGACTGATAGGTTGGAGATTCTGTTAGTGACAAAGTCTGTGACTGGTAGGCTGGAGATTCTGTTAGTGACAGTGTCTGTGACTGGTAGGCTGGAGATTCTGTTAGTGACACTGTCTGTGACTGGTAGGTTGGAGATTCTATTAGTGACAGTGTATGTGACTGGTAGGCTGGAGATTCTGTTAGTGACAGTGTCTGTGACTGGTAACCTGGAGATTCTGTTAGTGACAGTGTCTGTGACTGGTAGGCTGGAGATTCTTTTAGTGACAAAGTCTGTGATTGGTAACCTGGAGAGTCTATTAGTGACAGTGTACGTGACTGGTAACTTGGAGATTCTGTTAGTGACAAAGTCTGTGACTGGTGACCTGGAGATTCTATTAGTGACAGTGTCTGTGACTGGTAGGCTGGAGATTCTGTTAGTGACAAAGTCTGTGACTGGTAAGCCAGAGATTCTGATAGTGACAGTGTCTGTGACTGGTAGGCTGGAGATTCTGTTAGTGACAGTGTCTGTGACTGGTAGGCTGGAGATTCTGTTAGTGACAAAGTCTGTGACTGGTAAGCCAGAGATTCTGATAGTGACACTGTCTGTGACTGGTAGGCTGGAGATTCTGTTAGTGACAGTGTCTGTGACTGGTAACCTGGAGATTCTGTTAGTGACAGTGTCTGTGACTGATAACCTGCAGATTCTGTTAGTGACAGTGTCTGTGACTGGTAACCTGGAGATTCTGTTAGTGACAGTGTCTGTGACAAAGATTCTGATGTGACTGGTGACCTGGAGATTCTATTAGTGACAGTGTCTGTGACTGGTAGGCTGGAGATTCTGTTAGTGACAAAGTCTGTGACTGGTAAGCCAGAGATTCTGTTAGTGACAGTGTCTGTGACTGGTAGGCTGGAGATTCTGTTAGTGACACTGTCTGTGACTGTGATTCTGATAGTGAAACTGTCTGTGACTGGTAGGCTGGAGATTCTGTTAGTGACAAAGTCTGTGACTGGTAAGCCAGAGATTCTGTTAGTGACAGTGTCTGTGACTGGTAAGCCAGAGATTCTGTTAGTGACACTGTCTGTGACTGGTAAGCCAGAGATTCTGATAGTGAAACTGTCTGTGACTGGTAGGCTGGAGATTCTGTTAGTGACAGTGTCTGTGACTGGTAGGCTGGAGATTCTTTTATTGACAAAGTCTGTGACTGGTAGGCTGGAGATTCTGTTATTGAGATAGTCTGTGACTGGTAGGCTGGAGATTCTGTTATTGACAAAGTCTGTGACTGGTAGGCTGGAGATTCTTTTATTGACAAAGTCTGTGACTGGTAGGCTGGAGATTCTGTTATTGACAAAGTCTGTGACTGGTAGGCTGGAGATTCTTTTATTGACAAAGTCTGTGACTGGTAAGCCAGAGATTCTGATAGTGACAGTATCTGTGAATGATAAGCAGGTGCTTCTAGTTGTGACATTGTCCGTAAAGGGTAAGTAGAAGGTTCCGACTGTGAAAGTGTATATGTTTGATAAATGCTAGATTCTGGTAGTGACTCTGTTTGTGGCTGGTATGTTTTAGACTCTGGTAGTGACACTGTTTGTGACTGGTATGTTTTAGACTCTGGTAGTGACACTGTTTGTGACTGGTATGTTTTAGATTCTGGTAGTGACACTATTTGTGACTGATTTGTTTTAGATTCTGATAGTGACACTGTCTGTAACTGGTAAGTAGAATCGGTAAATGATGGATATTCTAGCATAGATGGTGTCTTTGACAAATGTATTTCAGATTTTAACTCTGACAAAGAATACGAAGGGTAAGAAGAACTGAAGGTAGGTTCAAACTGCTGTGATGTTAAAAAACTTGATGTTGATTCTGTTTGCTCAAAGGAAGATAACATCAGGAAATTTTCAGTTTCTGGAATAATAATATTAATAATTATAAAGACACTGATACAAATTTTTTTAAATTACCTGAGAGAGAATTGATAAAACGATTTTTTTTTTTTTTTTTTTTTTATCTGAATACTGTTGAGGAAAAGTCATTTTACATAAACTGTCTAGTTTCTACTCTTGAAATACTACGTTTGAGATTAGATCAAATTAATAATAAGTTTGTTTCACATTTGTACAAGTCAACTGACCTATTTGCTATTAAATACATAAGTAAATATGTATACTTCCTGAAAATTTTGGAACATATGTTATTTTTTTATTTTTATTTTTTTTAGGTAAATATTGGTAGTATTATATTTATGTATTTTCATCTCAGTGACTGTCAATAAACTCTGCATGTTGGATACTGTTATGTAATCAGTATCTTACATACCTGTTTGTGACACTGACTGGTTAGCACATGTAGACAGAGATGCTTCACACAACACTGGTTGAACATGAGATGAAACAGTGAAGAAAGAAGATTCAAGTTCAGTGGTAACAACAACGGCTACAACACTGCCAAACACATTATTATGTGATGAAACCAAATCAAAAGATGCTGAGATGGAACTGCTCCTCATTTCATTTTCATTTTCTTCAGTGGATGTAGCAAGTCCTAGAGAAGAAGACGCACGAGTATTATAAGATAACACAGTTAATGATGGCAGTTTCTCAGGATTAGCTGTCATCTGGTCCTTTATACTAGATGATGAAAACTCTGTTTCAAATGAAACGACAGTCTGATTTACTTCATCTAAAACTGATGATGGTTTTAACTCAGATGGTAACAGTTGACTGTCTGAACTGTGGAGAAGAACAGTGCTTTCATCAACAACTGTAGAAGTGGGGTTTAATTGCAAAGATAACAGTCTGGAATCAGATGAATATGGCTGGCTTATTGTTTGATCAGTCAAATAAGGCAAAGATGTACTTGTGTTGACAGTGTTAAATGTAGTAATGGTTTGATCATGTTGGTGGTCTAGAGACATCAAAGATCCAGATTGCAGAGGTGCAGATATACTACTACTGACAGTAGTATGTAACGACTGTCCATCCAACAGATATGTTAAGACACTGGTGTCTAATCCAGCTATGACAGTATGAAGTGATATAGATTGCTGAGACAGAGATACTGAGTCAGAAACATCATCTGCAGTGTTTGAAGATGGTGATTCTAGTATATTCGTCAATACACTACTGTCTAGGTTGGCTGCCATAATAACAGTGTGAAATTCAGATGTCTCAATCTGATAGAGTGATGATTTGTCATGACTCAAAATGGCTGATGATTTCAGTATACTGAGGTTGTGATCTGAAACAGTTTCTAGAACAGGGATGTTGTTTTGCGTTTCTGTAACATCAATTGTCAGTATACTTTTGTCAAAGACTGAAATTAAATAGACATAAGAATATTAGTTTGATCTTGTCGTTATTTTAACTTTTTCTACTACTACTACTACTACTACTAATACTAATACTAATACTAATACTAGTAATAGTACTAGCAGTAAAACTACTACAGGTTGAGAATCTTTATCTGAAATGCTTGAGACTGGATGTATTTTGGATTTTGGAATATAAGAAGACAGCATTAGAATAGAATCAATGTATAAATATGAATTCCATTTATTTTTTATATTACAGCTTATTGCAATAATCAGCAAGATTTTTAAAATAATAGTTTTGTGCATAAAATATGGTTTGCATGTGCACAAAAGTTCAAAAACTGTAAGATATTATTTCTGCTGCTTGGAAAAGGTTTCAGATTTAAGAGCTTTACAGATTTTGGAATTTCGGATAAGGGATCGTCAACCTGTATTACAATAAATTCTGTTACTATTATTATTGCTATGTGTTTTTTATTTATTTTACACAACTATGAAAGCAATAATGATGCTAATTTATTATTATGAATAATAAGTTATTCAAATCTAAGACAAATATAACACTGAGAACATGGGAGGTGTTAGAAAAGTTATGTTAGAACTTACAAGTAAATGAAATGTCGATGGTAAACTCAGGACTGTCAATCACTTGATAGCCATTGTTGAACTTTGTTTTAATGTCCTCTTCCATTTGAGGTAAATTTATAAAAACAACTGAGAATTCCACAACGACACTGCCTTGGCTGTAAAAACAATGAAGGAGGAAAAATATATACATATAGATAAAATCTACATCCTGTAATGATAATAACATCTACAGCAACAACAACAACAACAACAATAATAAATAAATAAATTGTGTAAAATATAATAATAATTGATTATTAATGTATAGTTTTCTACAGACAAGAAGGGACCTGCAGTGCTATAATCCTTAAAATGGAACAAACCTTTCCAGAAAACACAGGTGAGAAAAATCAGTGAACAGTTGAACTTTTAATAAATACTATAATACAAACACAGTAAATAATTAGGAGTCACTCTTCCACATTTATTATTAACAGATCAGTTTGTTTTATTTCTTTTACTCATTTAATAAGAAAATTTAGATTTTTCACATGAATATGCATACAGCATACTCAAGACTCAGTAATGTTTATTTCCTAGAAAAACCAGGAGCTGCTATTTTTATAAGCAGTCTTCAAGGATTCGTGATTGATTGTTAATTCTTGTGAAAAAAGATGTTATGGTGTGTCACTACAGCTTACCTGAATCCATTAATGACAATGTGGTCTATGTACTGAGATAAATTTGCATTTTCAAATATTTTCTGGATCTAGAAAATACAGACACAATATTTAAAATAATAATAAATACAAAAAAAATTAAATACAGAATCAGAAATTAATTTGCCACCTAAAATTCATTTGAGAATATACAAAAAAATGTAGATTTATGAAAAATTAATTCTTAAGCCATTTTTATTATTTGTTAATAATCTAAACTGTTTCAAAGCATAATGGTATTATAAAATAAATAAATAAATAAATAAATTTAGTTAACAATATTTTTGATATATGGTGGCATGTATATGGATAAAAAGAATGAAGACAATCACTTTTAACTCTGCAATGTTTCTATAAATGTACTAACAAAGTCTTTAGAGATTTAAAAACTCAGCATCAATACAGTGTAAACTACTTACAAAAGCAAGTATTTTCAGTTTGACTGCTTCATATTCTGAAGATGTTTTATCTGACAGCTCTGTTGTCCAAGCCAGGTCAGTGACCTTCACAGTTCCAATGTATGTTGAAATGCTATTTTTATCAGATGTTTGAACAATGGAACTGTAAGATATTTGTGAAGGTAGTGTAGTTACCTTTTCTTCAAACTAAAGAACAAACAAAAAAGTGCATAATTATAAACATGGGTGGTTCCAGGTAAGATATCTTTTGTTATTCATCATATTGATGGATTGAATTTGAAAGCCCCATAATTAGAACCACATTTTTGTTAAGAAATAATTACAACAACAACACAAATAAACAACAATAATTACAAAAGCAACAGAATATTATAACTACTACAAAATAACATAATGACAACTTACAGCAAGGCTGAAAGAAATGACACTGGAGCCAGTGGAGATTTTTACCAGTGAAGTAGCCTTAGGAATGATGTCTGATAACTGTACAGTATTCTCACTCATCATCAGAAATTCCGAGTCTGAAATTATCTTTGTTCCTAACACTGATGCTATGGTTTCTAGTGTCACTGTATCTGATGTCACTGAATCTGGTGTTATTGTATTTGATGTCACTGCATCTGGTGTTATTGTATTTGATACCATTATATCTGGTGTTATTGTATCTGATGACATAGTATCTGATGACATAGTATCTGGTGTTATTGCATTTGATGTCACTGCATCTGATGATATTGTATTTGATATCATTGCAGCTGGTGTTATTGTATTTGATGTTATTGTATCTGATGTCACTGCATCTGGTGTTATTGTATCTGATGTCACTGCATCTGATGTTATTGTATTTGATACCATTGTATCTGGTGTTATTGTATCTGATATCACTGCATCTGGTGTTACTGTATTTGATACCATTGTATCTGGTATAATTGAATCTGATGTTATTCTATCTGATGTCATTGCATCTGGTGTTATTGTACCTGATATTATTGCATCTGGTATTATTGTATCTTTCGTCATTGTAACTGGTGTAATTGTATCTGATGCTATTGTACCTGATGTCATTGCATCTGATGTTATTGTATTTGATGTCATTGAATCTGGTGTTATTGTACCTGATATCATTGCATCTGGTGTTATTGTATCTTTTGTCATTGTATCTGGTGTTACCATATCTGATGTCATTGCATCTGGTGTTATTGTATCTTTTGTCATTGTATCTGATGTCATTGTATCTGGTGTTATTGTATCTTTTGTCATAGTATCTGATGTCATTGTATATGATGTTATTGTATCTGGTGTTATTGTATCTTTTGTCACTGTATCTGATGTCATTGTGTATGATGCTATTGTATTTGATGCCACTGCATCTGTTGTTATTGTATCTTTTGTCATTGTATCTGATGGCATTGTATTTGATGTTATTGTAACTGATGTCATTGCATCTGGTGTTATTGTACCTGATATCACAGCATCTGGTGTTATTGTATCTGGTGTTATTTTATCTTTTGTCATTGTATCTGGTGTAATTGTATATGATATTACCGTATCTGATGTCATTGAATCTGGTGTTATTGTATGTGATGTCATTGCGTCTGGTGTTATTGTATCTTTTGTCATTGTATCTGGTGTTATTGTATCTTTTGTCATTGTATCTGGTGTTATTGTATCTGGTGTAATTGTATCTGATGTCATTGCATCTGATGTTATTGTATTTGATGTCATTGCATCTGGTGTTATTGTATTTGATGTCATTGTATCTGATGTTATTGTACCTGATATCACTGCATCTGGTGTTATTGTATCTTTTGTCATTGTATCTGGTGTTATTGTATATTTTGTCATTGTATCTGGTGTTATTGTATCTTTTGTCATTGTATTTGGTGTAAGTGTATCTGGTGTTATTGTATCTGATGTCACTGCATCTGGTGTTATTGTATCTGATATCATTGTAGCTGATGTTATTGTATGTGATGTAATTGTATCTGGAGTTACTGTATCTGATGTCATTCTGTCTGATGTTGTATCTGAGGTTATTGCATTCGATTTAATTGTTTCTGGTGTTATTGTATCTGGAGTTATTGTATGTGATTTTATTATATCCAGTGTTAAAGTATGTGTTATTACTGTATCTGGTGTTTTTGTTTCTGATGTTATTGTAGCTGACATCATTGTATTTGATGTTACTGTAACTGATATCATTGTATCCGATGTTATTGTATCTGTTACCCTATCTGATGTCATTGTATCCGATGTCACTGCATCTGGTGTTATTGTATCTGATATCATTGTATCTGATTTCATAGTATCTGGTGTTATTGTATTTGATGTTATTGTATCTGATGCCACTGCATCTGGTGTTATTGTATTTGATGTCATTGTATCTGATGGCATTGTATTTGATGTTATTGTATCTGATGTCTCTGCATCTGGTGTTATGGTATCCGAAGCTATTGTATCTGATGACATAGTATCTGGTGTTATTCTATTTGGTGTTACTGTATCTGATGCCACTGCATCTGGTGTTATTGTATCTGATGTCACTGCTTCTGGTGTTATTGTATCTGGTATCATTGTAGCTGATGTTATTGTATCCGACCTTATGCTATCTGATGTCACTGCATCTGGTGTTATTGTATTTGATGTCATTGTATCTGGTGTTATTGTATTTGATATCATTGCATCTGGTGTTATTGTATTTGATGTCACTGCATCTGATGTTATTGTACTTGATATCACAGCATCTGGTGTTATTGTATCTTTTGTCATTGTATCTGGTGTTATTGTATCTTTTGTCATTGTATCTGGTGTTATTGTATCTTTTGTCATTCTATCTGGTGTTACTGTATCTTTTGTCATTGTATCTGGTGTTATTGTATCTGGTGAAATTGTATCTGATGTTATTGTATCTGATGTCATTGCATCTGATGTTATTCTGTTTGATGTCACTGCATTTGGTATTATTGTATTTGATGTCATTGTATCTGGTGTTATTGTATCTTTTGTCATTGTATTTGATGTTATTGTATGTGATGTCACTGCATCTGGTGTTACTGTATCTGATATCATTGTAGCTGATGTTATTGTAGTTGATGTTATTGTATCTGATGTCATAGTATCTGGTGTTATTGTATTTGATGTTATTGTATCTGATGGTACTGCATCTAATGGTATTGTATCTGAAGGCATTGCATCTGGTGTTATTGTATTTGATGTTATTGTATCTGATGGCATTGTAGTTGATGTTATTATATCTGATGTCACTGCATCTGGTGTTATTGTATCTGATATCATTGTATCTGATGTCATAGTATCTGGTGTTATTGTATTTGATGTTATTGTATCTGATGCCACGGAATCTGGTGTTATTGTATTTGATGTCATTGTATCTGATGGCATTGTATTTGATGTTATTGTATCTGGAGTTACTGTATCTGATGTCATTGTGTCTGATGTTATTGTATCTGAGGTTATTGCATTTGATTTAATTGTTTCTGGTGTTATTGTATCTGGAGTTATTGTATGTGATGTTATTATATCCAGTGTTAAAGTATGTGTCATTACCGTTTTTGTTTCTGATGTTATTGTTTCTGTCATCATTGTATTTGATGTTATTGTAACTGATATCAATGTATCCGATGTTCTTGTATCTGTTACTGTATCTGATGTCATTGTATTTGATGTTATTGTATCTGATGTTACTGCATCTGGTGTTATTGTATTTGATGTTATTGTATCTGATTTTATTGTAGTTGATGTTATTGTATCCGATGTCACTGCATCTGGTGTTATTGTGTCTGATATCATTGTATCTGGTGTTATTGTATCTGATTTCATAGTATCTGGTGTTATTGTAGTTGATGTTATTGTATCTGATGCCATTGCATCAGGTGTTATTGTATCTGATGTTATTGTATCTGATGTCATTGTATCTGATGTTATTGTATCTGATGTCTCTGCATCTGGTGTTATTGTATCTAATGTTATGGTGTCCGAAGTTATTGTATCTGATGACATAGTATCTGGTGTTATTCTATTTGATGTTATTGTATCTGATGTCACTGCTTCTGGTGTTATTGTATTTGATGTTATTGTATCTGATGTCACTGCTTCTGGTGTTATTGTATTTGATGTTATTGTATCTGATGTCACTGCTTCTGGTGTTATTGTATTTGATGTTATTGTATCTGTCACTGCTTCTGGAGTTACTATATCGGATGTCATTGTGTCTGATGTTATTGTTTCTGGTGTTATTGTATTTGATGTTATTGTATCTGATGTCACTGCTTCTGGTGTTATTGTATTTGATGTTATTGTATCTGATGTCACTGCTTCTGGTGTTATTGTATTTGATGTTATTGTATCTGATGTCACTGCTTCTGGTGTTATTGTATTTGATGTTATTGTATCTGTCACTGCTTCTGGAGTTACTATATCGGATGTCATTGTGTCTGATGTTATTGTTTCTGGTGTTATTGTATCTGGAGTTATTGTATGTGATGTTATTATGTCCAGTGTTAATGTATGTGTTATTACTGTATTTGATGTTTTTATTTCTGATATTATTGTATCTGACATCATTGTATTTGATGTTATTGTAACCGATATCATTGTATCCGTTGTTATTGTATCTTGTACTGTATCTGATGTCAGTGTATTTGATGTTATTGTATCTGATGGTACTGCATCTAATGGTATTGTATCTGAAGCCATTGCATCTGGTGTTATTGTATTTGAAGTTATTGTATCTGATGTCTTTGTAGTTGATGTTATTATATGTGATGTCACTGCATCTGGTGTTATTGTATCTGATATCTTTGTATCTGATGTTATTGTATCTGATGTCATAGTATCTGGTGTTATTGTATTTGATGTTATTGTATCTGATGCCACTGAATCTGGTGTTATTGTATTTGATGTCATTGTATCTGATGGCATTGTATTTGATGTTATTGTATCTGATGTCACTGCATCTGGTGTTATTGTATCTAATGTTATGGTATCCGAAGCTATTGTATCTGATGACATTGTATGTGGAGTTATTGTTTGTGATCTTACTGTATGTGATGAAATTGTATCTGATGTTATTGTATCTGATATTATTGTATCTGCTATCATTGTATCTCGTGTTATTGTATCTGATTTCATTCCAGTATAAAGATCTAACAGTTCAGAACTCACAGCTAATACTAAAGATGCTTTGAGCTTTGACAATGAAGTAATTCCCATTGATGGTTCTATTTCCTGTGAACTTGTATCTTCTGTTTGGCTTTCTCCAAAACTTAGGGAGGTAAGAGATGTTTTAAATACAGATGAAGATATTACAGTTAATGATCTGTCTGTTGGTGCAGCTATTTCTGTTACTGGCAACAATAGTGTTTCAGATGGAAATGTTTCTGGTTTTGGTAATGATAATGTTTCAAATGTAACCATTTCAGTTGTTGGCAACAATAACATTCCAGATGTAACCATTTCTGCACCATTTGAAGTTTCTTGTTCTTGTGATGATTGTGTAGCTGATGAAGTAACTAGAGTATCGAAACTTTCATCTTGAATTGAACTTTTTGACATCAATATATTTTCTAAATCAGATAATATTTCAGAGAATGAGGCAGTGATTGTAACTGCTGATGAAATAGTATGTTTACTTGTTACATGTGCTTCAGTTGTAGTTGTTTCAAGCTCTGGTAGCTCTGGCATTGTTGTAATGTCCAGTTTTTGTACAGTCAGTAGTTCTGATTTACTTGTTAATTCTGAAGTTAATGGTGTCTTCAGTATTTCTAAAGATGTTAAATCTAATCTTTGTGATGTGAAGACGTCCTGCTCTAATTTAGAGGTTGTTGAAGAAAGTGTTTTCATTTCACTTTTTATTTCTGAGTTTTCCATGCTGCTTTCTGAATCTAATTTTGTTCTTGAGGTTATTACTAATTCTGAAGAAGATTGTTCTTCAAATTTAATGTTAGTATCTGAAGTCAAAGACGTTTCAAGTTTTAGCACTGAAGTTAGATCAGATGTATCCACTGACATTATAGTTGTTGTTACCAACCCCTCTAAATCTGGTCCCACAGTATTCTCTATATTGGATATTTCTGATTCCAGTGAAAATGTGTGGCTTGATGATGTTGTTGTAGAATGCTGTATTTCAAGTGAGCTTAAAGTTTCTTGGTCTAAAGTAGTTAACTGTGAAGACAAATCTACCGAACTTGGTAAAACATGCAGAGTTACAGAAATATCCTGTTTTAAGGCTGAGATTAAATCTGATGGCATTGGTTCTGAATTAACATTATTTTCTGAAATTAACATTTCCAATTTACTTGTAGTTTCAGTTTCTAATGAAGAATGTAATTTAGAAGTAGAAGTTATTTCTGAAGAAATCAGTGTTGAATTCACAGGTTCTTGTGAAATTATTTGTTTTTCTTCTTTTAGCATAGAGCTTTCAACTGAAGATGTCACTATAGAACTCCTTATACTCTGTGAACCTGATTGTTCACCCTGAAATGTAACTGCTGAGTCTGATAATGATGCCAGTTCAAACTCAAAATATGAGGACGTTATTACAAAACTTTCCATTGTTTTTGAATCTGATTGGCTTGGTCTGCCATTTACTTCCAAGCCTGACAATGTTTCTGTTTCCATCACAGAAGTTAATTCTTTTGAACTTAACAGTTCTTGCACACCTACATATTCACTAGCACTTGCTATGTCTGAAGTATCCAGTTGTAATGAAAAGGTTTCATCTGTTGAAGATATTTCTAATGAACTTAACTCTATTGATCTGCTACTTATGTCTAAATTTGACAAATTCTCTGATTGAGAACTCATTTGTTTCTTAATGCTTTCTTCTCTTGTGTCTAACAAAGAGCTTGATTGTGAAATTTTCAGTTCTTGAGAAGAGGTTAACAGGGATGATATTGTTGCCAAGCTTTTTGGGGTCCATTCATGTAATGTGGAAGATGACAAACTAGCCACTTCCAGCTCAGATGAAATTACTGCTGAATTCTGCAAATGTGGTTCTAAAGAAAAAATGAAATCTGATGAAGTTATTACTGACTGCATTTTTATGCTTCCTTCTGATGAATCCAGTTCTACTGAAGAGATTAAGTCAGATAAGTGTCCTGTTGATTCTGAGTAAGAAGCTGAATCTAACAAAGTTATTACTGACTGCATTTTTATGCTTCCTTCTGATGAATCCAGTTCTACTGAAGAGATTAAGTCAGATAAGTGTCCTGTTGATTCTGAGTAAGAAGTTGAATCTAATGAAGTTATTACTGACTGCATTTTTATGCTTCCTTCTGATGAATCCAGTTCTACAGAAGAGGTTAAGTCAGATGAAACGCCTGTTGATTCTGAGTAAGAAGCTGAATCTAAAGAAGTTATTACTGTCTGCATTTTTATTTTTCCTTCTGAGGACTGCAGTTCTACAGAAGAGGTTAAGTCAGATGAAGGTCCTGTTGGTTCTACATCAGAAGTTGAATCTAATGATTTCAGTTTGCTACTTCCTATCGAGGACTCCATTTCTAATGAAGATGATACATGGGACAGGATCCCTGTTGAGCTCACTGTTACTTCTGAGGTTGAAATCATGTCCATTTGTTTGGTAGATAATATGTCTGTTGTTTTCTCTAGTGATGTTACTTGATTCTTACTGTTAGATAGCTTTGGTATTTCTGAACTAACTGAAGTTTCAGATAATTGTATGTCTGCTTTGGATGACAACATCAGGATGTCAGATGATGTTGATTCTTCAGAAATAAAGATATTTGTAACTGCAGTTGATGTAACTGTGTTCTCTCCAGGCTCTGTTGGGTCTATTACAGATGTCACATTCTGATTGTCTACACTTTCTGAAAACATTCAAGAAGAGAATACATTTTTCAACAGTTAAAATAATATTCTTTATTAAAATCTTGTCTGTGACTGTTTATCTAATGTACATGTTTATTATTTAATCATAAATCTATACTGTTGATAAATACAATTACAAATAATTAAAATATTTTTAGTTAAACTATAGGCATTATACAGGCAAATGAAAATGCTTTAGTTTATTCACTTGTATTTTCAAACTTTTTAGTTAACTTTCTTTAAACCATCTGCATGAGCATAGAAATAAACAAAATAAAATTTAAATTTAATTAAGAATATAAATGGTTACCATAGAAATGTGTTTCATTTATTTCCAGAGTAAAATTAAAATCAACGTTGTTGAGTGCTGACAGGAATGCTGCTGTCAAGATGTCACTGTTGATGTCAGAGATGCTGCTGTTTGAAGAATTGTCACTGGGATCTTTGAGAAAAACTGTGAAGTCCACCTTCACGCTGCCTGCACTGAAAGTGTAACACACTCCGTTGTTAACACAGCCAGAAAATAGACAGACAGATTGCTAAACAGAGAGACATGGATAGATACATGAACAGATAGATAGAAAGTTTAACAAACTCTGTCCAAAGACCAGTAGAATCTAATGAGAGATACAGAAAAATATCACAGAGAGTTTAGTGTTATTCTACATGTAAAACATTTAGAGATCTTTCCTGGGATGTTTTGAAATGTACATTAATAAAATTATGAAAAAGTTAAAATTAATTTTTTAGAACATAAAGAAATGAAACAGTTTTTGAAATTCCTTGTTGAAACCATTAATCTTTAATTCTGAATAGTTTTAAAATTGATTTGAAAAATTTACCTGAAATGGTTCACTGTAGATCCTTGATATATACTGGCTATATTACTTGAGGTAAATATTACATCTAGCTGAAAACCAATATAAATGATTTTTTTCATAATAAAACTGAAAATGTATCATATGATTGCTTGAGCATGTTTTTGTTTTCTATAGCAACAAATTAACAAAATGTTTAAATTGTATTTGAACTAGGATGTATTATGTAAAACAGTGATTAAGACATGCACTTGTGCTCATTCCAAACATATAACTAATCTTTCAGACACTTTACCATAATAAAATTCCTCTTCAAGTGGGATGCACAGCATGTGCTCTATCAACTACATCTTAGATGCATCAGTACATATAGATGGATTCTGATTAGAACTTAAGATGTTAAGATGATACAATAGCTGAGTTTAATGATATTATCAGGCTCTATTCTAGATGTCTTATTTCAATCCTATTTAACAATCCTGACTCAATATCTTCAAAACACAGGATATGCAATATAAAGAAATAACAAGAAAAAGAATAATTTAAAGAAAATTGTTTGAAAAAAATGAAAGTAACCACTCACCAGATTTGTGATTTGGTCTTGCACAGCAGTATAAGTTGAGGTGTTTGGATAGAGAAGATCATTGTTCCATTCTATGCCCTGTGTGACTGTCAGTTTTCCTTCAATGAGAACAGTGTCTGTCAAATCTACAGAACGTTTCAGACGATGTGACAATAGGCGATAACCAGACGCAAATGAGCCAGTGACAAATACACCATTTTTTAAACCTTGTATTTGGTGCCTGTTGTTGTTGCTAACAGTCAGCATCAGGTCAGTGATATTCAACTGAAGTGTTTCTCCATGGGTACACACAGCTGTAAGTAACAAGTTGTAACTATTTTGTTAAATCATTAACAAATGTTTATAGCAAAACACTTTAACCTAAATATGAGGGATGTACACTAAGGAATTCATATTATCAACTGAAACCGAAATGTTGATATTATATTTTATATTGGTTAATTGTCTCAGGTTATATGATTTATTTTATCTTAACTGTTATTGTAAATTATTTAGTTTTTGGACTTTTTTTTCTTGATTTTTTTTCTTTATTAATTTTCTTCTTCTTCTTCTTTTTTTTAAATTTAATTTAATTTTATTTTATTTTAATATTATTATTTTTTAACTTTTCTGTTTTAATTTGTTGTTGTTTTTTTAAGAATGATTATAACAATTATAAATAAACAAATCAAAAAAAAAAAAAAAAAAAAAAAAAAATCAACCAAAGTACTAGTAGAAAGATTATAAACAAAAAAACTACACCAAAGTACTAGTAGAAAGATTATATTACACAAAAAATAAAATAAAAAAATGTTGTTAGTAATTATTTATTTATACAGTGAAAAAAAACAACAAAAAACATAAATTGGTGAATGACTACTTTTTACTGGTATAAAGAATTTATTATAGCTGTTTTTGAAAATCTAAACTAATTACAAATATCAAAACCAACAAGTATTTTTCTTATAAATTTCTAAAACTTTAAATTTATGTATATTAAGATTTATAAATAAAATGAAATAAAGTTGATAACAATAGAAATAACATAAATACTCATTACAAATACTAATAATTTCAATAATATAAATTTTTTATAATTTATCAGTATTAATATCAAATATAAAACATTAATTAATGAATATACAAATTTTATATTTATGAATACTGATATCTAATAATATATCAATTTAATAATTTATAAATACTAATATCTAATAATACACAAATGTTTATATTTTATGAATATTAGTATCAAACAATATATGAGTTTTGCAATTTATGAACATTAATATCTAAAAGAAAACAAATTTATAGTTAATGAATAATATCTAAAAAGATATCAATATTAATATATGAATTTAACATAATATTCGTATCTTACCTAAAATCACAAGCCAAAGTAGCACTACATACATCTTCATATTCTGTGTTCTACTAACAAACTAAGGACAGATAAAGGTAACAAAACTGCTTGATGATTCATTGTTATTAATGAGATCGTTTAGCTCACTGTCTGAGCAGGAAATGATCATGGACTAAAACAGGTAAATTATTTCAGTTTCACCTGCCAGGTAAGCAATACTTATTAATTATTTATGATGAAAAGACGCATGTGATTGAAAATATTCATGAAAACGTGAATATAGTATAACTGTTTAATACAAAAACATTGAAATTAGTTAAAACAGTTTCAGGATTTTAAATGAAAACTAAAATTAAAGAAAAACAAATCACAAATGTGTGAGAGGAAATATTAGAAGAAACATGAACTTTTCAATATATTAAATGAAAAGAAATTATTAAAAGTGGGGATGACTAACCCCATTAATATTACTGATGCAAAACTGAAAGATTTAAGACAATAACAAATACAGAATCAGTAATTCACAGAGGAAAAGGCTTCCACTCATAAACACAAGAACAAAATATTAACCCTTTAACTGCGTCATTAAAAACAGCTCCTGGCAAAATTAACCCTACAGATGGCAGCACTTACTGGGCATATACGATGTTTGGGAGTCTGAATGTGTCCATTTCTGGCAACCTAACAAGAAACCTTTTTTAAGACCATGGGCAAATGCACTTTCTGCAGTTAACAGTAATACATTATTTTAATGGCTATATCTGTTTGTTGCAAGAAAAGCGTTAATGATATGATTTCTGTCTCATGGAGACAAAACTGAAAATGTAAATTAAAAAAACAAACAAAAAACATCACAAATAAAAAATTTTATTAACAGTATACTCTATACTTTGTTCATACTTGTTATTATAATGTTCATTCTTAATATATATAAAATAGTTTTAAAGATAACTTGGAAGTTTAATAATAACATAGGCTATTTGCTGTTGTTGTTGTTGTGTATATTTTAATGTTTGTTAACATAATTATACAAAATATACCAAAGAAAAAAAAACAAGTTTAGAAAACCAAATTCATATAAGATGAGAATAAAATCATTAAAATGACTATCTACAAATACCAGAAATATTTATAAAAATCTACCAGTAGAAAATGTTCTAATTTTAATTTTTACTACTTTATTGGGTTTTTAAATTATTATAAAAAAAAAAGAAAAAAAAAAATATTAATGACAACAAACCAAAAGAGAAAAGAAAAGGAGATTTTAAAAAAGAGAAAAAAACATTTGACCATAGTAATATTTCTTCTCAGTTATTTTAATTCCATAATAGGAACTTTTTAACATAAACAAATTAATACAATGTTGTATAATATTTTGTATCTAATCATGTCAGGATCGACATTTCCATTCAATATTGTTACTTGCAGCTAACTAGAAAGAATATAATCTGTGTAATATTTCACACTTAAAGATAATGTTAACTGCTGTTTACTAAATCAGACATAATCCTGTATTTTATGTTATACAACAAGTCAGTATTAACTTCTGTTTTAACTTCAATATTAAAATACTGTTACTTACAATCACCTAAAATTAATACAATATAGCATATTATAAGATGTTGATATTAATAAATATTACCTGTTATAATAATGTAATAGATACTGTCCTGTATTGTATTTTATAATGTTGTATCAACACTGCCACATATTACCTGTTAATTAAAATCAGAAACAAATTCAAAATATATTTTAATTTTTATTATCTGATTCTGAAGTTAAGCCTACTTGGTGTTTAGCTATAAGCTTCACAAACAATATTTTGGACAAGCTTTACTGTAATTCTCCAGTATGTATGATGAGATTTAAGTTTAGATTAAATTTCCAAGTTTTGAACAGACCTTACACTGAAACTCTTTCTCTCCTGTGTTGATCAGAATGTAATATTTCAGCTTATGAACCTCTGATGGTAAACTCCACACTCAAATGGAACATCACCAGTATTATTCTGCATGTCAGATAGCAGATTCAGTTTTAGTTGGAAGGTTCTTTCACATGTCATCCTCAATAGATTTTTCAGATGAGTGAAGTGTCAGATGTCCTCAGTGCTCCTTTCTGAGTGGACTGTTTAGAACACACTGATGTTGTTTCACCCTAGAGCAGTGATTCCCAACGTGGGACCTACACCCCACTGGGGGGCAATTCAATAATAATAGGGAGCAATATGAAAAATATAGTAATATCAATTTTATTTTACCCTTTATGGGTAAAAATTATAAATTTATAGGGTAAAATTGTAATTACAACCTAGCTGAGCACAACAGCTTGTGCAGTCTAGTCACGTGTTCACCCACTAATGTTATTATGCATCTGGCACTAGCTATATGCGTGGCTTCTGACTTGTTTAAGAAGGTGAGTTTTAGTCAGCTGCTCAACGCTCCCACTGAAGCTAAAAAAACAGAGTGATGATGGGCAAGAAAAATGCAGTTTTAAAATTATTGAAAGACGACAATCCCCAAATGTTGTTAGTGGATCTGTCAGATGTAACCATGGAGTATCAAGGAGAACTTTCAGAATTACAAAATGATGACTCAATTCAAGTCCTGTTCAAAATAAAAGGAACAATGATGTGGCTCTGTGAAGAAACACAATCTAAATATCCAAATACAAGTAGTCTGGCAAGAAAACTACTGTTACCATTCCCATTGTCATACTTAGTGGAATGTGGATTTAGTGCTGTGAATGACTTATTACTGAAGAAAAGAAATTGACTGGATATCACTAAATGAGGTGACTTGAGATAGAAATTAACAAAATTTCTGCCTCGGATAAAATCTCTTTGCAGTAGACATCAGGCTCAAGGGTCTCATTAATTGATTGTAATTGAATTTATTTAATCTGATGGTAGATATGTTATACACATTATAAAATGGATTTTATTTGATTAAATTTGAAGTTAAATCCTTTAGTTTTATTTGAAAGATCCAATGTTTTATGTTATACTTCTTCAAAACTGACATTGTTATATCATACTAAACAATTAACTGATATTGTTATATCATACTAAACAATTAAAGGTTGGGGACATGAAGAAATTTGTGATAAAAAGTGGGGCATGGTACCAAAATGGTTGGGAACCACTGCTCTAGAGTGAGTCAAGTGGTATTAATTCTGATCTGACTTGCATGCAAACATTTTAGAACAAACAGTAAAGGATTTCTTTTTCTTACTGTCACAGCTGACAATGGTAGAATTCTTGTAACAAAAGTCACATCTGAAATATTTCCTTCCATCATTTTTGACTGTACTTCTGGTAAGATTGGTTATCTTTGACCATATCTTACACTGATATGGTTTTTCACCAGTACGAATCCTCGTATGTGTTGTGAAAAATATGTACCACACTGAAACATCTTCTCATCTGCAAGGATCAAAGTATGTCAGGCATGAATTTTGATGAAACTGCTTTGAATACTTTTCACAAGAAAAACACTTCTCCTTTCTGATATTTTTCAATGACATGATGACCAGCCTACACCTCAGAATGGATAGCTGAAAGTTATAAAGAAAAATCAACAAATATTTAAACAGAACTTACTGAGCTTACTGTTTAAAGCATTAATCAATATACAGTATTCCCTCGCTATTCGCGGGGGTTACGTTCTTTATCCCCCCCCCGCGAATAGCGAAAAACCGCGAATATTGGATGCAGTTTTAAAACGTCTATTATGAGATTATATACGGTACTAAATGCTTCCCAAACACTTTCTAAAGACACTCTTATTCATTAATACAGTAATAATGTAGTAATATTGCATGCAGTTATGTATTTCACTAATGTAGTAATGATAATGTAAACACATTTTAATTTTGTACTGAAACAATATTTTAATCAGAAAGAAACGTAAGTACAGGAGGACAGTAACACCGCATAGCATAGTTACCCATACAGTATTACTGTACCGTAAAGTCATTTTCTATGCGTACAACATATGTATTAGAATTGACAGAAAGTGGAACAAATTTAAAGGCAAACAGACAGATAAATACAGTACGCACAGTTCAGGTAATAATATGCAATTAAAAACATTATTAATACACGGTCACAAAAAATATGCACTGTACATACAGTGTATGCATTTATAAAAAAATACGTACTGTATTGCAATAATAATTGAAAAAATTTGATATTGTTTGTGCAGTTTACCGAGCATTTGTTTTTATGACGTTGTGACGCTCGCCTGGTATACCAGCATACAATGCGATACGGTTAAGAGCCTAACCCGCGAATGGGGAACCGCGAACAGGTGAGGGTATACTGTATACCATAACAATAATACCTATTATTTGCTTTTAATATATTATGTCATAAAATGTAATTCCATTTCTACATGAACACAATCTTTAATTTTCTGTGGAAAAACAGTGTTGCAGCTTTATATCCCCTGACCATGATGACTAACAATTGTTGATTGAACAAATACTGTGATGTGAATGTGCTTGGCAGGAACAACTAACAGGAACAATTATACTAGTAGACCAAATAAAATAGTTAAAAAAATGTTTGAAAGCAATAAAATTAAGCTTATTTTTAATGTTTAAATCAATGTTAATTTTGTATAGTAAAGTTATTATTATTTTTTTTTTTTTTTTTCTGTTTCAAGTTTCTGCTTCAAGTTTCTGTTTTTACATAAAATTTATATATTAATTTGCAATACACTGATTTAATAATTTGTGTATTTAAAATTTTTATATTTCATACATCAGTTGTGTTTTCAGAAAACTAACAGAAATATGGCAACTGCTTGAAATCTGTTATCTATGACACTTACAGATATACATCACAGAACTGTAACACAGCACAAGACATTTCCACAACTGACAAATTAATTAACTAGGCATTACACTGTATGTTCCAGTTCCTTTTTCATAAATTAAATCTTTATGAAATGCAATCATTCAACAAAGTAATAAAGATATTTATTTAGCGTCTTTCAAGAAGGGACATGTTTATTGCTATAAGTTGTTTAACCATTAACTAGTCAGTTGGATTTTTGTCACTGTATAATGCAACCAGTTAATTAACCATAGCATTTAAGCTAAATGTATTCTACAGCAATAGGGTAAGATGGGGTAATTCTGGCCCTTAACATATATTATAACTTGCCGCTATACTGCTCTGTCCAGATTTCTGGAACTTTGTTGATATAAACAGAACCTTCCTATCTCTCAGTAGAACAAAGGATGTAGGTATGTAGCCATTTTTACACATGGAGTATGGTGGCCATGAAAGTAATGAAAATAACAAGGTTGTAAAAAAAGTGCATTTTGACATTTCAAAAGTGAATGCTATTTTTTTTTAGTCCTATAGACAGACATAAGGTTAGTGATAATTTGTAACAGGTAAACATAAACTTGATTAATATGTGGTAGTTAGGAAAGGAGTGTATGTTTTATTTTACTCCACTTGGAGCAATTCTGGCTCCCATGGATGGGGTAAATCTGGCCCCCATAAGTGATACTGAAATCAATAGTTTTGGCATTGATTATAGTCCATTCTGAGTTTTATTTAAGTTTTTTTTGAAACAATTGAAAGTCCATGGTCATCTGGTGGGGCATGTTGTCAAACTTCAAATAAAATCAAGAGGATGATGTATTCCATGGCATTGACAGAAGAAGAAAGTGTCAAGAGGCATGAAGAAGAGTTAGCAGAGAAGAAGAGGAAGAAGGAAGAAAAGGCAAAGAAAACAAAGGTGAGAGAGGCAAAACTACAAAAGATCCCAGAAGATACCAAAGTCAAAACAGCATTTGAATTTGAATGCTACAGCAGAACTGGTGAATGCAATCAAAGAAAACGTTGATGGTGATGAGCCTGAACTAGAAGAGAGAGATGTAGTAGATATACAAGAAAAATGTGAACTTTGTGGCAGAGTTGATGATGGCATGAATTCATAGGATGTGATGGGTGCCCAAATTGGAGTTGTCTTGATCCTTGTGCAAACCTCGAAATCCCAGCTGGTGCGGACTTGAAAGATATTGTATTCTTGTGTCATATTTGTCAAAGTCTAGTTTATTGAAGTTTTGAATCTGATTTCTGTTATGATAAAGACTAATTATTATTAGTAGTAAACAATGATTACATAGCAATAATCAGTACAACAAATTTGAGGACCAAAATACATTATGATTTACCCCAAATCAACGGTGCAGATCTGGCCCCTGACAACAATTTTTTAACCTGGTTCCCATTTCAAAAGTATAAACACTGTGCATGTAGTGTTTGTGTATTTTGAAGCAGAAATAGATATACTACACATTATTCACTCCATTTTGTTGTTTCCTTTTGTCTGTGAAACTGTATGTGAGATTGAATGGAAAAGGGGGCAAGAATTACTCCACCTTACCCTCTCTCTCTCTCTCTCTCTCTCTCTCCCTCCCTCCCTCTCTCTCTCTCTCTCTCTCTCTCTCTCTCTCTCTCTCTCTCTCTCTCTCTCTCTCTCTATATATATATCCCAATTAGCTTTTTTCTAGTATTTTTATGACTGGGTCCATGTAACCTCTGATATTAAACTTTGTTTCCTCCTGGTTTAACCTCTGGTGAATGGGCTGTAAACTAAATTGTCAGAACTGTTTAATTAATTTTTTTCTTCCAATAATAACAATAATACTGTAAATAGGTATACGTATGTACATTATGTACATTACATACATTACAAACATATATAAATACATACATTACATACATACACACGTGTATAATTAATCCTATAACGTACATACATATATACACAAGTACAAAAGATATAAATAGGTATTTACATACTTACATATTTACATGAATACATATATATACATAAACACACATACACAAAGACATATATATATACACTACATACACATACATGCATACATTCATATAAAAATATGCACTTACGTATACGTATAAATACACACGTACATACATACATACAATGGCTTTGGCAGGCATGTAGGTAAAGAGTATGTATGATGAACCCCCTAACTTCTGACCTTAATTGCTGGATCCGGATGGAATAAATGACGATAAGTCTAATCACAGCTGATAGATGTTAGATTCTCTAAGACCTCTTAGAAAAAAAAAAAGTTTCAGAAGTTAGGGGGTTCATCATACATACTCTTTGCCTACATGCCTGCCAAAGCCATTGTATGTATGTATGTACATGTGTATTTATACGTATGTGCATATTTTTATGGACCAATTAAAAAATATTGATAATGATTCAATTTAGTGTTCCTGTGACATATCGAACCTTACTGGTTCTTATATTGAACTGGGGTTCAGTATAAGGACAAAGTGTTCAATCCAGGGAATTTCAAGAATCTTTTGTGAAATCCATTTTCAATACATTATCTTTCACGTAACTGAGACTGCTCCACCACAGATTTAGAAAAATTAAAAAGAAGAAATGTATGAACATCAATTCAAAATAGCTTATTCATTTTTTTTAGTTATATTGTCCTCATATAAGTTGATCATCATTTTTGATCTCTGGCAGTATTTGTGATGTCTCGCTATTTACGGCTCTGTGGAAGCATCGACCCACTGGTACTAGTTTCAAAGAGGTAAGAGGGACACTGCTACTGTCGGGTCCTGGTGTTGCTCTTCTCTCTGGGACCACGACTCAATCTATATTTTCAGGTTCGGAATTTTCATTTATGGATTTGGGCAGAGCACAGGGCTGTTCAGATTCGAGTTGATTGTCAACTTTGGTAGTGTTGTTATTGTCGTCATGATTATGATGTCTCTGTGATGAGGAATTCTCATGTTCGGACACTGTATCAATGCTGCAATATTTCAACTGGTGGTTCAGTACAGGGCACTAGATATAAAAATACCTGCATGTAATTTTTCCAAACGCAGCAGTAAATTCAACTTTTTTGATCTTAATATGCAAAGATTATGTCCTAACCTACAAATATGTAATATCCTAGATATACACCTATTACCCACCAGCACCACACCTACAATAAAATCACAAAATGCACAAAGCCGACAGAAGTATCACATAGTTGTGGCTAAAACAACTTTAAAACAATTAGTGCAAGTATTAGTATACCTATCCATAATAAGCGTTTACTATGATCTCCTATTACGATTTATCAGATCCTTAGTATGTGCGTCATTCCCCAGAAATACAAACATACATACATACATATATACATACATACATCCATATAGACACACACACAAACCCCCACACACACATATATAAAACAAAAACACTCAAAATACCAATGCTTCAGTTATCGCGTC
Organism: Chrysomallon squamiferum; assembly: GCA_012295275.1. Classification (NCBI taxonomy): domain Eukaryota; kingdom Metazoa; phylum Mollusca; class Gastropoda; order Neomphalida; family Peltospiridae; genus Chrysomallon; species Chrysomallon squamiferum. The sequence continues at coordinate 16,916,046 of CM022679.1, forward strand.
TTATTTATATAAATATGTTTAGCCTGGCAAAATAATATGGTGACAAACTACATGTATATTTTGTTATTTATTTATTTATTAATTTATTTATATCAGCTTGTTCACATTTTTTGGAATGTGAACCAAACATAAGGGATATGTTGTTTTTCTAACTGAAACTTTCATGTTTTATGGGGTGACCAACATACCTTGGATTTGATAACCGTAACAAAAGGTCAAGCTAAATGATTATTATGTTTCTGTTAGTGGTATATATATATATATATATATATACATACACATACATACATATATACATTTGTGTTGTTTTTCAGTTGCTGGAGGTAAGTTACCTTTATTTATTAAATTATTTATTTATGCTGTAAATGTATCAAATCTGTTCGATCAAAAAATAAGCATATTTTTATATCTACATATAAGCTTATGCACGTTAATCACGCCTATGCAAAAGTTTATGTGCATGAAAGTCTTTCTAATTTTATTCAAGTTTGTTTACATGTATGTGTTTGTATATGTGACCTTTTTATGGGAGTATTTATTATTATTATTATTATTTATATATATATATATATATATATTTTTTTTTTATTGGTTCCTTTCTTTTTCTTCTTTTTTGTTTGTTTGTTGCTGTTTTCTTTTAATTGTGGTTTTAATTAATAAATAAAATTTACCTGGCTGTCTTTCTCAAAGCTGATGATGAGAAGTAACAATGTCAATTGATTTGACGAATCTGATAAGGATAGCTTTATTCAGACAGTTTTATATGATCTTTTAAATCACGACTAGCATCAAAACAAAACTAAACAGAACTGCAGCAAAATACTGAGTAAAACCTTAGAGATTTAAACTGAAAATTTGAATGTTTTCGTTTCCACTTCTCATCCTGACATATTTAACTTTCTCCACAAAGAATCTATTAAGATATGGTTTGATTAATAAATACGATGTAGATTTATTGTAGAATATAGAATTGTCTTTCTTAGAAAATCATTTCGATTATTATCATAATTATAAAGTATTTACAAACTTGTATATTTATTTCTTCTGGTTTTTATTATTTGCAATTTGATTTAATTAATTATTTTATTTTATTTATTTTATTTTATTGGCAGAATGTGATAAGAACTTAAGTAATGTTTGTTTTTGTTGTTGTTTTGTGTGTGTTTTTTTTTGTCGTGATATTTGGGGGGGCGTTTTTTTTTTTTTTTTTTTTTTTTTTATGTAGGTGTTTTTTTTGTGTGTGTGTGTGTGTGTTGTTGTTTTTATTTTGGTTAGTTGATTTTCTTACTTTCATATTTTCTGGGTAATCACACACATGCCAGTGGTAGGAGGTCAAGGTAAACAACTATTTTAATCAACCAAGTATTTTCGTGCTTACGTTAGTGTATATAAATATACACATCAAGGCCATTTCACCAGATGTTTTTCTTGTTGCTGAAACTAAGTTATCTTTATTTGTTAAGTTATTTACTCCATGCTGTAAATATATCACATCAAACAATAAGCATACATCTATATCTAAATATGATTTTGCACGCGTACATGCACACAATGCTTAAGCACGTTAAAAACACGTGCTTAAGCACATGTTAAAAACACATATAGTTTCAATGCGTAAATGTATTTGTAATTTTATTACATTATATTAAAAGTTTGTTTACATGTATGTGTTTGTATATTTCTGTTTATTTATGGAGGCATTATTATTGTTAATGTTGTTTGGTTTTGTTTGTTTGTTTTTGTTGGTTTGCTATTGTTTATTGCTGTTGTTGTGTTCTATTAGTGGTTAGACTTTTAACTATGAGTGTTGTTGTTTGTGTGTACTCTCCAAACAACAAAACATTACTATTAATTCTGGTAAACAAAGTATAACTATCTCAATGTACAGCTACTGCTTACAAAAATAACAGTGTTGCATAGAGACAAATTCATTAACGTACGTGCTTTCAAATTCGCAGAATTCCGTATTTATTTGATGACTTTCGATTTTAGCACAATATAGTGAACAATTTTCACCAGTATTCAAGTATTCTTCCATATTATAAATGACTATTTAGAATAAGAATCACTAATCTGATAAAGCTGATACAGAATCATGGAATCCGACAATAAAACTGTGGCAGAGAAAGTTCGAGACTTCTACGCCGCCGAGTCGAAGAACTGTGGATTCAAAACAAACGTCAACTACTGGGACCTCAATAATGAACAACAGCAAATAGTCAAGAAACTACATCCTGAAACTATGCGAAGGTGCGGTTTTATTTACTTCATTATTTGTTCATGCATGAATGCATATGCAACTATACAAATTTGTTTTTATGCGATGACAGTCTATATTCATGTATGTTACGATGTGAATATGTCAGTATGTGTGTACAGAAATCTGTGTATATTTGTATCCTGCAGGCAGTAAGCATGCATAACGACACCAGGTATTTATGTATATTTACGTAGATTTGTACTGACATGATAATGTAAGTACCTAAATGTGAATTCTACATTACGTTTCAGATATTATGGCTCAGGTTTCATGATTCCTGAAAAGATTGAGGGTGCTAAAATACTGGACATTGGCTGCGGGTCTGGGAGTTTGGTTTATGTCCTCAGCCAACTTGTAGGAAAAGACGGACACGTAACTGGAATTGACATAACGTCCGATCTGGTAAAAAGACACAGTTTGTGTATTTCTTTGTTTCAAAGCTCTTCCACCAGTTACTATCTCAGAAACTTACACTTTAACTCTATATGTGCGTGGATTTATCTTGAAAGGAGGTTATGAGTGTGTATGAGAATATATATGACATGTATTACAACTGAACTAGATGTATTCATTTCCATTTAAATTAAAAACATATATATATATATTTAGCTTTCAAAAGTTATTAAATATTACTTTTAAATATTTAGTATCAATCATTTCAAGGACAAAAGATTTAAATTTCATTAGGATTTTTCATGAAATATTTTCAGATAAATTTATGCAGTGAATATAGCCAGTACCATTCTGAGATATCGGGTTATGGTGAGCCAAACTTTGAATTTCTCTGCGGCCAGATTGAAAATATGTCTGAACAGCTGAAATTTGCTCCAAACAGTTTTGATATTATCGTGTAAGTACAATAATGTCTTTTTAGATTTTTTTTTTCCGAAGAAAAATATTCGGTGTCTAATAAATTGTTGAATAAAGATGACATACACCTTTAACTGATACTGATCAGTTTATAATCAGACACACACAAACACACGCACTTTATAGTTCTCTCTCCATTCCCTTTCACACATGCACATACGCACATGTTCTTTATCTTTTCACGTGAACCTCTGTCTCTGTATTTCCTTCTCCGTATTTCTCTTTCACACACAGACACACAGACACAGCCACACACACACTCACAGATCCACATATATGAGAGAGAGAGAGAGAGAGAGAGAGAGAGAGAGAGAGAGAGAGAGAGAGAGAGAGAGAGAGAGAGAGAGAGAGAGAGAGAGAGAGAGAGAGAGAGAGAGACTACATTTACATCGATATATAGTTTTGTATTTTGGTTTGCAGATCAAACGGTGTCTTTTGTTTAATAGAAAACAAAGCCAAGGCTTTTTCAGAAACGTACAAGATACTAAAGGTTTGTACTGGTTTAATGACTATATCGATCCTCCTCAATGGTAGATTGAGTGCGTGCGTGTCTTGAAATCTTCTGTTTATCTACTGATACCAGTTCTTAAGTATCAAAACTGGTACATATCTACTCCCTTTTATTGCTTATTATTGTGAGTGTTCCTTAATTACAAACATCACCTTTAATTATAATGAATTTTATTTGCTTCACTGTTTGCTTGTGAGATTTAGGGATTATATTGTTGTTATTTTTTAAAATTTTCCCTTTTATTTATTTATTTATTTATTTATTTATTTATTTTATTACAGAGAGATAATTTTTTATTATTTTTGTAGGAAGGTGGAGAATTTTTGCTAAGTGATGTTTATGCAGAAAAAACAGTTGCTGAGGAATGCAAAGATGACTTGAAAATGTGGAGTATGTTTTGTTTTTCATTTTTTTCAAAAACGTATTTGCTGTTGTTGAATACTTTCAGCGTAATGACAATTATTTTTACCTCTATTTCCCTATATGTGTGTATGAGTGTGTATGTGTGTGTATATGTATGTATGTGTAAGTATGTGGGTGTGTGTGTGTGTGAGTGGTTAAAAGACAGTATATATTTGGAGGATAGATAGACAGAGAGACAGAAAGATCAATGGATGAATGGACAAGCAGAACAAAGACAGAGATAGACTAATTATACGTCTAATAATATAAAAACCGATATCATTTTCAGTCACTGACAATGTAGCATTCATAAGGTTCACTTTAAGTAACAGAGGTTTATTCATGTTATGTTTTAAATTTGAAGCTGTTTGGAGAATACTTTTCAAAAATCTCTGTTGTGCAGGTCTGGGATTAACGGGATCGCAGGTATGGCAAGAACTGGATTCGGCAGCACAAGCAGCCGGTTTCACACGTCCTTACGTGACGTTATCAGCACCTGTCGACATGAGCGAGGAATACACAGTGAAATTCAGTAAGCTGTCAGCACACATTAAACACATACTATTTATTGTTAGTCAGCACACATTAAACACAATACTATTTATTGTTAATCCTTTTGTTGTCTCAGCTTTACGTTATTTTGTTACATTGCTCGTTTTTATTATGTGTACAATATTAAATGTGTGTGTTTTATTATTATTATTATTATTATCTATCTATCTTAATCCGCAGTATGTTATGGCTATTTGGTTGTCAACTACATACTTAATTTCTCCTAAAACCATAACTATATCTATATCTATCTATCTATCTATTTATCTGTCTATCTATCTATCTATCTCTATAAATATTACATCAATAATTAACGGAATAATAAAACTATGTATATAATAAAATTCAATATAATACTGTAAATTTGTTAAATGGAATCTATTTAAACATAGCCTGTATCGTTCATTCCCTGGATGGGGAGCGGATTTTTGTTTAATACATTGTAAAACAAGTGAATGCCACTTAACGTAAAAACAAGCAACAGGTAATGGACATGATAATACAAAATATTAATTAATTGTTGCAGAAGGTAATAAAATTTGCTGTGCGGGAAGCAGACTGTTCAAGCTTCCCAAAGGTGCACAGCATGGACCTGCACAGGTAACGTACAGAGGAAACATCAAAGGTTGTGAACAGATGTTCAGATGGGATATCAGTCTAACTTTTCAGGTAAGAGAAACTTATAAACTGTATACATTTTTAAAATGATTTAGTCTCTATAATTACTCCAATATTTAAGAATTTAAGACTTTATTCTTTTACCTTATTTATTTATTTATTTATTTATTTATTTATTTATTCATATTAATTATTTTCCTCCCTCATGTTGTCGTTTGTTTCTTTTTGGATGCATTTTTTCATGTAAATAGGAAAATATACATACATAGTAATTCCAGCAAACTTTATCACTATAATCATAATTTTAAAATTTCAGAAGATGGCATTAAAAAAAAAAAAAATAAATAAATAAAAATTAAAATCATGTTTCTAATTCTTAATAAATATCCGTATAAAACTGAGTTGAAATTGGAATTCACTTCAGACAGGGAAACCCGTGGATGTGGATGCTGAACTAGCAACAGTCCTTCACTACAGTCGTTTTAAAGATTGTTTCAGTTTCAAGAGCATCCAGAGGGCCAAGACCAACAGGGTACGAGTTTGTAGAGCAGGCTTAGTTATAAAAATAATTATCTAAAAGCTGGTAGTGGATTATACTTTTGATTTTTAAACTTATTTCATGATGCTATATTAGTAGTAATTCGACCGCTGTAAATTACTTTCAGTTTTTGGTTCTGCATTTTATTAATGGCAAAGTAATGAAATAGGAAGATTTGTGGTGTGTGTGTGTGTGAGCAAAGTTATAAGCCCATCAGCCAAGATGATTTTGTGGAAAATATAGCATACTGATGATGGGAATGAATTTACTTCTCGTATCATTATTATACAAGTAATAAATAATTAATACCTAAAATCGTTAAAATGAAATATTTTAGTGTCATTAAATTAATATTTTTATTTCTTCATTTGCTTTGAATTTCTGGATTTTAATTCATTGTTGTAAGGTCTTTCTCTATATTTACTTTCTCTTTTAGGCTCAGAATCCGTTCAGATATATTGAAGAACAGGCAGACAAAGGCAATCCCATTCCGTTCGCATACAGAGTTGAATAATTGCCCTTCTCATGCAAAAGGATATTGTTTTCACAACTTATTCGCAGTTGCATTTTTGTACATTTGTGTTGTTGTTCTTCTATATTATTCTATAATTATTATACCTGAAAGAAAATGAACAGTAGTAATCTTTATTTTTAACACATATTATTAGATTTATTATAAAAGTTTGCATTAGAACAGATACATACAGACACACACACACACACACACACACACACACACACACACACACACACACACACACACACAGACATTTTTATTTATAATTATAAAGATAAATACTGAAAACAGATGTTATTTTGTTGAAAGCCTGTACAGAGTGAGAAATATATATAATGATATTCAACATATAACATTTTGTTTGCTTGTATTTGATATTTTGTTTATGCTTTTGTTTTGTTGGTTGTTCTTTTTAAATAAAACTTATTTATTTATATATTAATTTATTTACAAACATTATTTAATATCTTCTTCATATAAGCTGAGAGTGTTTTACAAATATCTGACTGCACTATGCCTGAAAGGCCACAAGAACAATAAAACTGTATTCTTTAAGTTAATCCCAATTCTTGACAATGCTCCTCATTTCTATCTTTTAAGTATTGCTAGTTGCTTTCTATCATCATTATAATCAATAATAACTGTTAATACTGTCATATATAGACTGCGCTAGAAAGAAATATTTATTCCTTTTTCTTTCTTCCTTTTGTTTCTTTTTTCTTTTATTTTTTTAACTGTTATTATTATTTTTTAGTTGTCCTAATATTTAATAAACTGTACCAAAAACTAAAAAGCTTTAACAAATAATAATAATAAAAAACAATATCATTTAATCGTGAAAAATAAATATATAAATAAAGCATTATTTTGATAATGAAACTATGATATATGCTAATAATTATGTTAAAAGTGCATTATAATTAGAGTTTAGTACAGCTACTAATGAATGTCAAATAGATGACATTAACCACTCATCTCCTGAATTACCTGAACAGATTTTAGATCAGTTATCAATCCAGATCGAAATTTAACATCATAATATCAATTGTGATTATCCAGAATTAGTTAAAATAAAAATATAAAATAAGAATGTATTATGTGTTGTCGTCTTTAAATAAGTGTTCAAACATGTCTATCTCCCGACTGCCGTCTGTGAGAACGCTCGTTTTGCTTTTCATCATTTCCATAGCCGAATCGCTTTCACCTCGCGCCTCTGTCTCCCAGCCTCTAGAAGTTGTGCTATCAGCTGTGCTAACATGCGACTCCGGCGGCGACTTATTTCTGTCAAATAACTCCGAACGTCCTCCCGCTGCATCATCATCTTTCTTTAACACAATTTCTCTGGGCGATACAGCGGGCAAAATGTCTTCCGAACGATCAGTTTGGCACTGACCCTGCAGAAGCTGTTGCTGCTCAGGGCGACAAGAAATAGCCAGATCTGAAGAATCGTCCTGTCCCTGTCGTGTCTGACAGTCAGTAGACAGATGTCGTGATCTAGTGGTGGGTCTGCTGCTAATGCTGGAGATAGACAAACCAGAGATTCCCCTGGCGGCAAGGTCAGCAAGGAAGAGATCGATGTGCTCCTGAACGAGTTGTTCCAACGCTGAACTTGTGTTTGACGAGAAACTCGGGTACACTGTCGGAGTGTTGTTCGCATCGCTCATCTGAAAGGTAATCAGAGATGAGTCTGCGGCGGACTGCAAAGATTCGTGAACAATTGCTGTCATCTGTGTTTTTAGCTGATCGAGGTAACCTTCTAAAAATTCGTAGTTTTGGCGTGGAATGATATACTGAAATATACAGATCAAATAATATAATTAATACATTGTACGTAATAGAATCGTTAGTTACTATATGAAAATTGTGTTACTTATATTTAAAATTTAAAATGTGCTTTGATATGAGTGTGATGATGCATTTTCTTAAACATGATTTAAACTTTACCTTGTCTGGTACCATTTCAGAACGTGACTTTTTCGCATTCTGTTCTTTATTTGAAGCACCAGCCATCGCCCTGAGCGGGAGAGAACCACCTTGAATAGCAGACGTTCCCGCCCCTCTTTCTGTCGTTCTTTTGGACCTGCTTCGTGGAGACGGGCTGTTGGCGAAATAAGGATGAATGAAAAACGGCAGTGCAGATATTTGTGTCCGCGGACATTCTCTGTGAAACACGGCTGCTGAGAAGGAAGCGGACGGGGCTCGACTGGGTGCGTCGCCGCTTTCAAAGTCGCTGACCACGACCATGACGTTTGTAGTTTTTGACGTCCTCTCGGCCCATGGAAGGAAAAAAAGAATAACTGCTCCTAGAATCATCGAAAAGCCGGCGCAATGAAAGGCGATATGATAGTTGCCGTAAATGTCATACAGCCAGCCTGTGAAAAGAGAACAAACTTTAAGTTGGACAAAATGAAAAAGAAAGAAAAAAAAAAATATATATATATACATCTTTATCTAAATATATAAATAAATAAATAAATGAGTAAATAAATAAATAAATAAATAAATAAAATAAGAACTTAAAAAAAATATATATATATTATGTTGTAAAAAAGAAAAGAAAAAAGAAACAAGTGGAAACAAAGCACAAAATTAACGAAGCTGAATAACAGCCAAACAGTTCACTATCATCGTCTGTTGTCAGCACAGAAGTCTCCTTTTCCCATGCAGGGATTAATTTTAAAATATTATCTAATATAAATGTAGAAATCTTTATACGTACCTGCTGTCGCAGGTCCGACGGTAAAGGTGAAAGAACTTGTTAGACACATGTATCCCCAAGCTAGGGCAGCATTCTCTGTTCCAATTAATGAATAGGTGAGTAGAGGAAGGAGGACGATGTAGCAGCCATCCACTAAACCCGTTACTATATTATAGACAACAAGGCCGGCGTAGTTGCTGATATAAGGCAAGATCATGAAAGCTGTTCCTGTGATGACCATTACAAGCTGATCTAGATGCAGGCGGTGGATGAGGCCGTTGTTGAGTATCTTGCCGGAGAGCAAACGGCCAAACGTGGTTGCGATGCCAAAGAAGAGCATAGTCATTGCTGCCTTCTCAGCTGGTATCCCGTTATCAACTGCGAATTGTATCTATGACAATTAGAAATTCATAGGATACAGATATTTAGCGACAAATGACAAATAACAAGATAAAATATTACAAATTACTTAAGAGGATTTGTATTTATTTATACCTAGTTATGTTTTTGTGTTGTTGTTTTTTTTTTTTGGGGGGGTTGTTTTGTTTTTTTGATGGCTCGAAATGCTTTACAGAATTTCTGCAGTCAGCCATTAAGCCAATGGAACCTGCCAAGTGATTCTATATCACAAGCAGCACATTTTGTTTTCTTTCTGAAATATAGTTACTCGAAACCTGATTTGTGAGCAGTGTGATCTTCTATTGCAAATAGAAGGATTGAGATTTGTTTTTCACAAACCGTGTACTAGTAGTTTATCAAAGGTTGTGACATATGCTTACCTGGCTGTAGGAAGATGATGAAGATATTTTGGTATTAATTAAAAGCACCTTCTCCAGTTTCAGCAACAAATTTCCGCTTGTATCATTATTGTATATGAAACTGATGACTGGTACTGTAGAACGCTTAACATTAAAATGTAGCGTGTTGTTAAATGTTTGTTTGTTTGTTAGGAATAGGGTCTGAGTAATTGGATCTATTACTATTTGCATTTATCCTAGATCCATAAACGTCTAACTGGCTTTTGTATTTTATTATGTTTATCATCATTAGCATATTATTATTACTAAAATTATTTTTATTAATATCATCATCAACATCATCATGATCATCATCAACATCATCATTATTGGTGTTATTATTATTATTCATTTAGTCTCTTCGTCATGCTTAAAACACTAAACCCATGAATGATTTGCCATGCTGCTTCATGGCCATTCATCACCTTTGAAGCAAATCAGTCTGTATTATATGGCACGTACCATATGAACATTAGGAACAAAATAACCAAACATGGCTATCGAAGTTGCAGTTGCCCACAGAATGAATACTCTGTTTTTCCACAAATGGAGATCTTCTATCAACGACCGCAGCGCGGGCTTCTTTATCATTTCTAATGGAAGAATGGGAATCGGCTTTATCAACGAATTGACAACAGTCAAGATCGCGAAAATCACCCCTAAAATCCGAAAGGTAACTCGCCACCCGACACTGTCAACAAGACTTTGAGACAGAGGCGCCATCATGATGGAACCGAGGCTGCTACCAGCGCATACTAAACCAGTCGCCACGCCATAATAGTGATCAAAGTACATGTTTGGCAGCATTGTAGACGGGTTGATTGATAAACTGGAGCCAATGCCATATAAGACGGGAAAGGTGATGAACATCAGTTTCAGGTCGGTTACGTATGAAGAAGAGAAGACGGATATGACGCAGATAAACAAACCCGTCATCATGGATGTTCGATTTGAAAACACGGTGACGACAATTCGAGTCATGGGTGCTAGCAGTTTTAATATTCCAAAACAAAGAGATCCTAACCATGCTGAAATGAAATGAATTATTACATTTTACTTCCTAAAATAATATTATAGTTATATTTTTAATATATAATATAAATATAACCTAACAAAAAAATAACATTTATTGTACAAATATTTCTGCATGTTCAGAATAAAAAATCTAACAAATACTAAAAAAAAAAAATGACAAACATTCAGTTTAGATTTAGAATTTGAGTTTATTGTAGTTTCTAATACCTGAATAAAGATGCCGTTTAAATTGTCGGATAACATTTGTAAAATAAAGTCACCGGGTGAATTTAAAATGTACAAGTACTACTCGGAGCACCTAATCGATGCCAGAGAATGCACTTCACAGAGGACACAGGAAGAGGTTGTAGATTCTTTTCAGTCTTGACAAAGAAGAAAAAGATAGTGCACAGAAGGGTGGAATGTAATGATGTCAAACAAACCATCATTTTCTTTTTAAATCTTCTAGTCTGTACTGATGTTCAGTACTTAGAGCGTTGAGTAGTGTGTGATAAAATAAACGACAGCTTCTTGAAAATGATAAAGAATACTCGTTATCTGAAGCATTTAATACCAAAACAATTTTATTTTATTTTATTTATTTATTTATTTATTAATTTTTTGTTTTGTTTTGTTTTCTCTACGGTAAAATTGCCATTAATTGTTGTTTACTAACCTGTTTCAGCCTTTGTCGAGTGGAAATCCTTTGTAAGTACCACAAAAAACACTCCGAAAACGTTGATGACTCCTGTAATAAACAGCTGATCAAGAACAGCACAAAAGCATGCCACCCAGGCCCAACAGCTGTCTTTTACAAAAGGGGCTTTATCTTTTTTCTTTTTTTCATTCTCTTTGGTGGTGTTACCGTCGCCGAGTAGAGCAGGCCCTGCCGATGACATTTCACCTTTTTCCATAGTAGTTCTGTGTATTTAGATTCGTCACATGATTTTTGTATAAATTTCATATATATGACGTGCATTTAAATGACGTCATCAGTCTTTATCATACATTTACTTTTATCTAGGCTTGATCAAATATGAAGAGATAAAAATTTGTACATAGGCTAAGGATCCTTTATTCGAAATAAAGTGTTTCGAATTGGGAATTTTCGGAATTTTCTAATACAAGGAGAGACAGAGCCTGAGAAAAGGATCTAAATTTGAGTTATATTTCATATACAGGTTATACAAATAGTCTTCAAGATTTTATATATTATACTTCTAATAACTGTGTGCATAAAGTAAAGTTTCTTTAACTCATTTTTTTTTCTTTTATATTTTTCTTTTTTCTTTCTTTCTTTATTGTTGTCTATTTATAGATGACCCAGTATAGAACTGAAATTTTTCGGGCGTTTTGTTTTCAGTTACGTATTTTTCATCGTATGATACTTAATATTATATCTTAACTGTAAATATAATAATTTTTACACGTGCCGTGCACTCACTGTTAGTTTTAGGTCAGTTTTACTGAATGGACGATGTTTGTCTAATTACACATACACATCCTGTGCTCTTGTTAATTTGTTTAGTCAACGAACGGAGTTATAACAAACAACTAAGTTTTTTTTTAATTGTTTTTTTATTTTATTTATATTTTTATTATTATTTTTTATTTTATTTTATTTACATAATTTCAATATAGGTTAATCAGCTAACACATTTTGAATATATTAAAAAATTAGTATAATTTATCTTAACAAAACGGTGAAGAATTTTTTAAAACAAAAAGAATGAAAGAAATGAATAAATTCGTTATATTTAGTATCAACAAAATAAACAATATTAACTAAATAGCAAACTATTTACATCTTGCTTAACAAACAAGTGAAGAAATTTGTTGATAAATAAAATATATCTTATTGTGACAATATAAATATTAACAATTGTATATATTTAACAGGTAATAAACATATGTGATGTACATATATATTATAATTCTATAACCAAACCCTACTCATGTATGCACATACAACAGTAAATAAAATAAATGAAGCTATCTTATGTATTAAATAAATTAACATAATTATATCTTACAACAAAAACAAATTCTAAAACATTAACGTCAAAATAACAAAGAACTATGAAACAAAAACAAACAAAATTTACGAAAATTTTAAAATAAATAAAAATAAAATAAAATCAGATAAATAAATAAATATATACCAACATAGTTAAGCAATAAAACTAGCTTGACTTTTCGTGAAATCTTGCGCAACTAAATATAATTATAGGTAGAACTAATAAAAATAATAATAATAATAATAATAATAATAATAATAATACCAATAGCAATAATAATAATAATAATAATAATAATAATAATAATAATCAATTATTCATATGGTAACAAATTGACCGTAATATTTCCTTTCATAATGTATTCATAAATGTTCACCAGTACAGTACACCTCCTCCAGATCGCACCGGGACCCAGTTAGTTTTTTGCTGTGTCCCCACCATTGTGTTCCCGTACAACGCAGCCTTCTGTGCTCCAGTTGGAACACATCCTGAGGGGATATGCTAGAATTAAATAAAATATTTATATAAAACAAAAGAACAAATAATAAATAAATTAGTAAATAAATTAATTCATAAAAATAAAAATAAAAATAAAAAAATAAATAAATAAATAAATAAATAAATAAACAAATAGAATATTAAAATGCAGTTCCAAACTGGTGCTTTTGTTAAGGAATATGTGAGCATACGCAGCAAGAAAATAAATTATTTATCAAACCATTTATCTTGGAGAAAACATGAATTATTTTTGTCTACACGCATTTAGTCTTGATATAAAAAATAAACGTCAAGTCTACATCATTTTCAGCCTACACTAATTTTATACTTACAATAATATTTTTGCCTAAAACCTAGCATGTCTACACTATCAGAAAATGACTCTTCTGTAAGACAGCAAAATGCTGTATATTATAGTTATAAGCCAAGTGTACAGATGTATTTCAAATGCATCAAATATTTCTCTATTTACATTAATCTTTGTCTGGTTTGTATTTTCTCTCGTATTAATGTAAAAGGACATTATAGTAACTATTTTGTTAGAGATTGTGCCGGAGACAACCAGTCCTCTTTAATAAGTAATACTTAAGAATTATATAAGATAAGTGTGACTTAGACGACAGTCTTCTCTTTAATATGTAATAGATGTTAGAAATCCTTAAAAAGTATGTAAGCTATGGTGAAATGTTGTTTTTCGGAAACCCACTAGCATGCCGGTGTCTTCCCATTTGGTCGAATTCCCGTTACGTCGAAACAACTAGTCTAGCCAAATACCTGATTACCTCTGTATGTAATGAACTTGGCCTCTTGATGTTCTTACAAGTTTTGATTATAGACAGATAATGGTTTATTTACCAATATATACATAAAACTGGTTTCTTTATTCTTCTTCTGCTGCCATAAAGTTGGCACTTGATTCTAAAATTCAGGGCGGAGCGCATTTTTTGTAAATTGATTATGTAACATAAACCGAAAGCAGAACAAGCGTTCACTACTCATTTGTTTTAGATTATTTACTTTTCCAATCACAGCCAAGATGTTCCAGGTCGTGAGATCGATCTTCTTCTTATTATTATTATCATCATCATCAACATTATTAATATTATTATTATTATTATTATCGTTATTATTATTTAATCTGGTCATTTCTAATTCATCAATATTTCTTTTCCGTTAAAAAAAAAAAAAAAAAAACAAAAAAAATCCAAAATTTTATAGTCAATTAAAAACCGTTTCATTAAACGCATCACAAAGAAGCTTCTAGATTTGTACAATATTTTATAACACTGTACCTATTACTGAACTTACTAAAACATCAGACACACGTGTTTTTAATATGATATTTTTTAGATGAATACCTTCTTTTTTAATTAGTTACATTCAACTACATTCAGTGCATGGACTATTTCGATATTTTCATATTTTCATACTTTATGCGATAAGCGATATCCATACTACAGTAATAGCTCGGATTAACGATGTGATTGGTTCCAAATTTCGGATCGTTAAGTGAGATATCGTTAAGCGGGAGACTAATTTACATAGAATTAAGATTAAAAACAGTGGTTACGTTCTTCACGATTGAAATTTGACATAAATAAGAAATGTTAAATAAGAAGAAATAAAACGTCAATTTAGACATAAATGTTTTAATAGATCATAGATATTAAACAAACAGTAAATCAGTTACAAATACATTTTTACAAATACATTAAGAAATAATTATATGCCGCTGATTGTGGGTTCATATTTGTAGGTTTTGTGTTCATTTAAGATATCGTATTTTGTTTCTAAAGTAATTGTCTTCCGTTTCTTTTTATCAACAGCATTCGCCGGTGAACTTTTATTCATTTTGACACATTGAAAGGGTAAATTACAAAAGGGTTGAGTCTAAATAGAAACAAAAGAGACAACTGAATCTGAACATCACATGTACGTATGACGTCTGCATGACTACTGATCAACATGGCTGAGGGAAGCTCGTGAATGAACGTAAAACGAACGAAAACGGACTTAAACACATGCATTGTACCGATTTGTATAATTTATTTCGAGCAAATAACTAACTATTAAATTTCTGTTTATACAATTTGTAAAAAAAAAAGAAAAAAAAAAAAGATCGTTAAATCGAGATATTGTTAAGCGAGATATTACTGTATTCATACAAAAAAAAAAAAAAAAAAAAAAAAAAAAAAAAATCGGTTTTCAAATAATCTGGAACAGTTCATTATAATGACTGAGGTAAAAACATGCATGTCAATAAGACCAATGAACCATATAGATCCTTTCGACAAACTGGGAATTCTACCAGATGGGAGTAAGCCAGCATGTCTGCTAAAGTTCCAACCAGTCTCTGCACAAGGCTGGGACAGGAATGTTAAAACACCCCTTTGTAGTCTTTCCTAGGCGATAAAAGCAGAGATCACATTTTGGTTAAGGGAGATCAGTTTTATGCCGTACAGGATAGACATGTGACTAACTGTCAGCTGGACAGTTTATATGGATCCAGCTGACTTAGGTAACTACAGTGTGTTCCAAAAGTAACCGAACCGCAAACTTAACTAAAATTAGATATTAAAAACAACAAATTTAATCTGTATATTTAGTATTTACAAATGTTCAAAATGTCTACCTTGAACTTTAATACTATTACGACACCTTTTGACAACACTGCGACATACATTTTGGCAAGTTTCCACCGAAATTTGGTTCCATTCGTGCAGAATACTTTGTTTCAGTTGATCAATGGTCCTAGGTTTATTAGAATAAACTGCGTTTTTTAGAACTCCCCATAGAAAGAAATCAGGTGGTGTCAGATCCGGGGATCTTGCAGGCCATTCGTTTAAATCTAAAGTTCTTCGCTGCATTTTTAAGAGTGACGGTACCATTTCAAGTCAGACCATGGAGAGTTCAGTAGCGCGCGCTAAAACAGAAGTCTCGATCACGAATAACACTACAATCAGGTAACAAAAAATCATTCCAAAGACTACCACTGATAGAAGTAAATGAATAGTACAAAAGATAACATAAAATGACATAAAAGATGGAATTAAATTTGTTACTTTTAATATCTAATTTTATTTAAGTTTGCTGTTCGGTTACTTTTGGGACACCCTGTATAAGGTTATACCGCTCTGTTTAAGTAACTGAAAGGTAGTTTGATCTGGCTTTATAACAAATGGTAATCCTGTAAAACAGTGAGTGAGAATAGTGGGAATCTGAGGTCAACACTGATCATCAGTAATTGTATGCATTGAGTAGTGTTATTATGACGTCAACGACCTACTAAGCAGTACGCTATTTTGATATACTTGCATATTCAAATACTTATTGAGGTGTGCTATTTTACATTCAGGAATAAACATATTTAATATCCCCCATATGTTCACTTATGTAGTGAGAGTAATTTTATAGCATAAAACTTTTTGTAATCGGCCGTATAAGCATTGTAAGTTTACTCGATAAATAACTATTATTAGATCATATAATACATAAATTCTTTAAATCTAAACTTGTATTGTTGTGATTCTAGTGATTTAACGTTAGCTGAATATAAATACATGTAAGATCTGTTTTCCTGAATACTCTTAGAGCCGAGCCAAATCGGGTTAGCTATCTACCCGGCATAGCTAGATCTATCGGTATTGTTAGTGCTATTTTTGACGAAGAGTTTTACGCCCGTTGCGGTCTTCTACTTTGGTTATGCGACTGCGTTAGACAGCGACAGTGACAGTTACCGAGCCGACTAGAGTACCACCACATGAACAATAACGACAATAACAAGTGGATTTGTTTACCCCTAACAGAAATAATTAATCTGTAACTAACGATGAAATATAATACTATCAAACTTACTGATATTACTGGTTCGTCACTGAAGGCATATGTATTCCCCACACTAATGACCCGGGGGTCAGCTTCATGGTAAACACCTTGTGGGTACGCTCCCTGTGCGTAAAACAAATTGTTATAAATACATAACAACAAAACAGACCTCTCTCTCTCTCTCTCTCTCTCTCTCTCTCTCTCTCTCTCTCTCTCTCTCTCTCTCTCTCTCTCTCTCTCTCTCTCTCTCTCAATGCTGGAATCTGGTGTTTATTTCTTTCATCATACAAATAAAATAAAATAAAATAATAATAATAATTATAAAAGTTTTTAAAATTTCAATTTTTTTTTTTTTTATATTGTGTATTTTTCACCCACCCACCCAGATAAACACAGATAAATTTATTTACATATAAAAGGTAAAAAGAGTATTATGTAAAAGCTAAGCGTGATTTCAGATTAAAAATAAATTACTCACAGGCTCGTCACAGCTTTCTACTGTTGGTGGTATGTAAGGCTCAGACGTAGTCACTGGGTAAGGGTTATATGTAGGTGCATTCTTCATGGCTTTTTCTTTGAAGTGTGACGACAAACAAAAATAAATACATAAATATAAAAGATTAATTACATTAAATGACAACATATAAACAGCGACTGAAATAGTGGTATGCAAGTGGGTGGCGTTCACCAAACTTTTACTTTCCAGTTTATTTCTAGTTTCTGTACTAGTTCGGAATTACATATATTTATTATTTATCCTTTGTCTGTTGTCTATAATTATATGTGCATATTTTATTCAGCTCTCACAAACAACATATGTAATAAGTTATATCAGCAAAAAACTAAATCTCAGTTTTTTTTTTCTGAATCTTTTATCTCCACGCTGGCAAGCCATGTGTTTTGAGTGGTCTCTGTACACTGGTGTAGTAGCTTGTCAAGTATTGCTAGAAGGCGCATTTATCCTTTAAATATGACTTACACTTTTGCATGATCTTCAGACGTAGGTAATAGATAATTTATTTATTTTTCTATTATCTGTCTCAAGTAATAAACTGCATTTTCACATTACAAAACATTTTTCACGGAGGAGTTTATCACATTCACCTCCGTCAGCCGTACAGACCTTAGAGTACCTAAATTCCTAAAACCCAATTCTATTATTTTATATAATGGTTCTGTAATGTACTTACAGGTTTGAATAGTTAATCCAAACTTACATTATTGTTATCAATATTTTCCAAGTATAATGTGTTCATTTTATGTCATAATGTTTGAACAGTTTTTGGATTTTGTGTTGTTGTTTTAATGTTAAGTTCTAAAAGTAATTAGGCTTTGATAATTAAAATTGAGGTTGCAGGTAAAAACAGCAATTCTAACTGGGACATTTTCACGTCAATTTGATTTTGAAACGTACCAGCCCAGTCAATGCAAATGTATCAGATACCAAACAAAAAGTTCCAGTTGTTACAGTTACTTATTACGTAAAAACAAATAAATGCTCATGTCTTTCCATTTCCATTTAGTCATTTCGTATAATGCTTGAAAACGATTTTTTGCTATTTTATTATAAAATGACTGAAATGTTCAGTAATCTTTGTCCCTATTACTCACAGAATAGATCAGGCATTTCAAGTAATGACTTGTTTTGCAGGTTCACTGTAACTTATAAAGGTACCTACATTATATTGTTTAAAATTATTATTCAGGCATTATTCAAAGAAAACACATCAATGACATACCAGAACAATTTTTTGATATATCATTTGAAATCAAAAATAGCATTTACTATAAAGTTATTTATTCATATTATCATAATTACATTTAAATTCTAATTAGCTGACTTCTTGATGTCTGTCCACAAACAATAAATATTAAATAGTATATTTCCTGCAAAAAACCTGAGACACTTTTACCTGGTTCGTCTCGTAAACATGGAACAGGTTTACAGGTAGGCTGCGTGATACCTAACGGGACAAAAAGAGGTGTAGGAGGGATGCATCCCTCGGGAAGATGCACATTTAGTACAGGATGTTTCGTTGGATTACCTGTATAAGAAAATAGTTGTAATGAAATAATATTAAATATAATTTAGTTGTTATAATTTAATATAAAAAAAATCAGATTTTTGTTATTCTAATTTCTTAAAATAAATAAATAAATAATAATAATAATAATAAAAAATGTAAATTATGATGATGATGATAATAATAATAATAATAATAATAATAATAATAATAAATTATTCGTGTTACATTATTGTCGTTGTTGTTGCTGCTTATTAGGATAATCGTGTATAAAATGAACACAAAATTAAAATTTAAGGAAAATGTAAAGGAAAATGTAAAGGAAAATTGAATGCATTTTAATAACGCTGTACGTCTTATAAAGGACTTTTACATAATTGTTTTTTATTTTTATTATTATTTTTTTTTTTTAAATCAATATTTATACTGCTCATAAAATTATTATTAGACTCAAATATTTTATTAATTTGTATGTTACTGTTGTCGTTTAATGACTGGAATTCTTTCAAAAAAATTATCAAAATAGCTGTAGGTAAGCCATAATGTATAACAGGAATATAAATCTACGATCACGATTACAAATCTTTCACTAATATTACACTAAGAAGCAATTTCCTGTTTTTGTTTACGTTTATGAAACTTAGCGACTAGATCAACAGCTCTATTATACTGCTCAAAAGTAAGACTGTCCCCCACCACCCCTATTTAACAAATCATTAAACCGACCCTGGGTCAACCAAAATATGAGTTTTAAAAAGTATTGAACGAGAATTAGTATTTTTATTGCTTAATTCAGGATTTATTTTAACATTTTATTTCAAACAACAGGTGTAACGAACAATCTACAAATCACCGGCTCAGGTTCGTAAATAATAGAGTGGTTAAAATAAAAAAATCGATAAATAGTATACTTTGGGGAAGGTAATCGTCAGATAAGTATAAGATATAGGTGCCTAATGTCGTGTTTTTAAACCATTGATTTGGTATAACTTTCAGTTAATACAAAAACAATGTTTAAATAAGTGTAACGTACCTGACGTCATTTTGTTACCACAGACTCTCCGGTGACCTCATTTCAATCGCTTCCTGTTGCATATATTTGCCTAGTACCGTTCAATATAGTGCAACATAATAAACCATTATGTCGTTGCTATTTTTAATATATATTTATATCCTCCATTTGTTGCGCGCGTGCAATACATATTGTAGAATGTAGTACTTACATCAAAATAAGTCATTCTTTGTGAGGAGGGAAGTCGACTCGACTCCTGAAATTTAGCCATAATTTTTTCTGAACAATAAATTATAGTATAATCATTTTGGTGTTCAAACGCGTAAAACAACTAGAAATATTACCATATATATATATATATATAATTTATTTTGTTTCGGGGTGTGTGTGTGAATAATTTGATCAACTGAAATCACTGTTCAAAGAATGTTACTAGTTTACAAAAGTTTATTTGTATCGCTGAAAGAAATATATATTTATTTATTAGTATATATTTATTTATAACTAATCTGCCAATTAAGAACACTAAGATACAAATTTATCTACTGTCAATTTACTGATGAACAAAAACAACAAAAATAGACTTAACATAACATTAATAATATTAATAATGTCAGCCACAATGTGTTTTATTACAAAGTATAATGAATATGCAAATTTCCCACTTGTTCAAATTTATATCTAGTTTTATAATGTGTTCTAAATGAATTATCCCAGTTAGGTGTATACTAATAAATCTAAAACATAATTATTATTTCAGCTAATATTATATTGATGCTTAATGAAATATTTTTGATCAAGAGGGATCATTAGACTTAACTGAAACATATTCTTATAATTATTCATGTATATAAATGCAATTAAAATTAGTTAATTGAGTATTTGTAAATATACTAGTTAAAATGAAATGTATTATTTTCAAAAAAGTACAGCAGATGGAAGTGGATGAGCTGGATGACAGAAACATCCAACCAATGCAGGTAGATCCATTTGGGAATATTATTATGCTGAATTGACAGGTATGTAAATGGGTTGGCAGTTTTATATGCTTGCAGTTGTCAAAAGAATAAACAGTAATATTAATATTACTCAAATGCTATATTTGTTAAATGTTTAAAGTTTGTTAAATCTAGGGGGAAAAAAGCATGAATACTGCAGGACATTTTCTCATAATGCCTGAGTTCACTTCATAAACTTGTAATTATATAATATATTGAACATTAGTCCCAAAAAATAAAATGCAAATTAAAATTTTAAAAATATTATAAATTATATTGTAGATTTGAATAAATTCTGTATTTGTTGCTGTAATATCTGTAACCTGCTAAAGAAGAGAATAAACACATGAAACAGAATAAAGGTTTATTTCACCAGCTAATTACAGATGGCACAAAAGCCATCAAAATATTGCATGCCATGGGTAAAAATAAAATACAGTGACATTTAAAAGTTTTGTATTTGACAGATCAACTGCAGTATTCAGTTACTTCAGACCTCTCCGAATTCTCTTTTCATTCACACACACGCACACATATACAGAACTAATCTATTATTTAGATATATATATGTTGCATATACATAGATTATTATAGAAAAATTCTAATTATATACAGCAAATGAAAAGAAATATTAAAAATAAGGTACTGAAAAACACCCAATAAATAAAGGAAAGAGAAAAACTGATATAGAGGACATTTTTCTTACAATAGCAGTGATCACATTCAGTAAGAGAAACAAAGTATAATATATTTACAGGTCTCAGTTTCTGGTGAAATATTCTTGATAATATAATCAACAGATAAATAAGTGAATCAATAAAACAAAATAAAATCATAACCTTTATTTGTAACAGAAACTTGACACCTGCACCAAACCAGAAACAATATTATAATTCGGCAAAATACTAAAACTTTTGTTACATCTCTTTTCATAAATCTTATTTTTTGCCTTCAGGGTATGTATTTTTATGTCTGTGCATGAATATGAATTTGTACAATACTGATGAAGGATTTTACATAACATTATTTATTTATTCATTCAATTTTCATGTTATTGTCTTTTGAAGTTTTTTTATTTTTTTTATTTTTAAACTTGGTATCTCTAAATTAAAGTATATTTTCTTTAGTAGTCAAATGTAAACTAATGGGTTTGGTGATGCATTTAACAGAAATGGCCACTTTTTAACTGAAATGTCTAATGTTGTTTGTGCCAGTAAAACAGTATTTATTTTTCCAATTTTTCTTTTCTTTTCTTTTTGATGATGACGGAGTAAAGAACAAACAAGCCTAGCTTAGAATATTTCTAATCTCTTTGTGTATATGACAGAGAAAATCAACGTAGGAGGCACTTCCATTTAAACCTTTGTCCTCAACAAGAAAGTGATTAAACCAGGGTTCCAACTTGTCCCGTTGTCTTACAATGGAGAGCTGAGATAAAAAAAAATATATAAAAAATATAAACTACAGTTGAACAAAAAGTTTATAAAACAATCCAACTCATTTATACTTTTCCCTTTTTTAGACATTTATTACCCATAATGTTTTTGAAAGACAGAAAATTTAAACGGCATTCTTATGCCTATTGTTTTCATTTTATGCAAAATAAAGTATAATTTTAAAAATTATTACATCAACTTTAAAAAAATAAAAATTTTCTTAGGCTAAGTAATGTCTCAGTTAGAGATATATTTGCTAACCCTTTATAAATATTCTTTTCATTAATGCAAGAAACACATCTAACCTTGAGGTATCTACTTCTTTTGTCTCTGATCTTTTTAACTATACCACAAATACGTCTTGACACAGGATTATCCAGATCAAGCAAATGACCCTGAAATATAGAAGCAGGATTATCATTAACAAATCAATCACAAGAAACATCAGAGAAAAAAAATAATGGAAAAAGTAACCATTTACAAAGAACAATGCATAATGATGTAGAAAGGACACATATGTGGTTTGACATATTGGAACCATTTTTAATACTGACTGTTAGAAAAGATGCGAAATCTTACCTTGTCAATGTCTATCTGTGCTGCACTTGCTACACCAAAAACCTTCTGAATCATGTCTGGAGCCACATTCAGTCCCACCCACAAGAACATGGACAAACCGTTTTCTAAAATATTAAATTCTTTTTCTTAATTATTGTCTTTCAAGTAACTAATTTTTGGTTCAACAGAAAAAACTCAGCAAACTTCTGGAAGTTCTGGTAACTAAATACATTTTTATGAGAGCAGCAACATTAGGTAAATTAATTATTTGTACAAAGGAATACGGCATTAATATAATGAACTTCAAACACATAATGCTGACTGAGAAGATGATGTAACTTGTTATGAAAAGTGAAAGAAAATAATGATTATGCATATATATTTTTTTTTAAATGTTATAAACATTAATGAAAAAAATAAAAAACAAAACAAAAAAAAACACATGTATGCTCAATTTACTTAATCTGGTTGTAATAGTTACCCAGTAAATATATTCCAGTGTCCTGCAGTCGTTCAACTGAACATCTGATAGCTGTAGGTTCTTCATTCGAGTCAAGATCAAGGTCAAACTAGAAAACGGAAAAACATGTTCAATTTATCAGAAACAGAGCTCTCCATCCATTCAAAATTTACCATTTCCAATGAAACTTATCTGAATTCAATCAAACAATTAATCTGTATAAAATCAATTATATAAGCTGTACACTTACTAAAGGTAAAAGTTTTGGATAGAAGAACACATTGGATGACTGAACATCCATTGAATTGATCAGATGCATCAAGTAACTTCTGTCATCTGTTGAAATCTCTGAACCTGAAACAGTTAATAATCAATTAAATGTATTACTAGGCTGGAGTAAGCGTTGAACATGAAATAAGTATTCTATTAAAATAAATTAACGAACACTTTATGATGGTAAACCGTTATTTATCTTACATAGTAGGCCACTTAGCCATACCCTAATAGGGCCTCATTCACACTGTGGAAACACACAGAGGGAGAACACACAGAGACCAAAAAGAACAAAGAGAAGACACTGGTAGGAGTGAGGAGTTGGCAGCAGTTATTAAGCAATTATGTCGGTAACTATATTTTGCATTATCTTTGTTTAAGTTGGAAGCAGGGACAAATGGTTATTCTGATTCTGTATGCTCCGTTTGATTTGTTGATTAATTTGATGTAACACGTATATACTCCTTAAAGAGTTTGAGTAATGTATTTATTTCTAACAAAATCTGTTAGGGAAAATTAAAAGAATTAAGAATTATAATATTTCATTAAATGCCAACTCCCACGTCCTCAACCACTAAATATTAAGAATAAATGTGTAAAATAAATAATTATCTTTGTAATATAAATATTGTGTTTTGTTTTGGTGTTCTTAGTGGATGCTCGATATTATATATAGTTTATATTTGTATGCAAATATATGTGTCTATTATAATCAATCGTCACAGTTTCTTAATTGCACAGTCAGTGGGTACAAACCCTAGAGAAGAAACAAGCCATATTTTAATGGGGTCGTTAGCACTTGAAAACTAACACCTCTTATGCACTTGGCCCTGTGACAACTTTCCATTTTGTTTTCAAAATATATTAAAAAAACCAACATGAATTAGCAATATCTTAGTTTAAAGATGTTATTTTTCTAAAATTCTGAGTAAGATAATTTTCACATTGAAATAAATTGGAAGTTTATGAAAGAAATACTGCAGGTAGGTACCCAAACAAAGACAGTTTTGTTTGAAATTTAAAGACCACACATGGAAAACAATTTAACTGCAGAAAAATCCACATATATTATGAACCTAAGCACCACAAAATTACTCTTCATCACAAAAGGATGCAACACGTTAAATTTCACCTTGTAGCTGTGGTAATATAAGACTCCAGGTTGCTATGGTATTAGATCTTACTTGCTTGTAATTCTTTTGACTAATGAATATGCAGAAGAATCAAAGTCTGCCAAGTAAAAATGTTTTCATGAAGAAGGCACTTACCTCCTTGGATTCCATCGTTTTTAATGATGCAGTTGGCATACAAAGGAAGAAGTTTCATACATTCCGGTAATATGAGCTGTCCTGCTGATGAAGGGTTAGCACAAGTCTTTCTGTAGCAAGCCAGAATCTGAGAAACCTCGTTCATGATATGTTCTCGAACTTGTTTTGGGTTTGTGTTTAATGTCTGTCTGATTGCTGAAAATAAAATTACTTCATTGATAATAAATACTAATTTTGGTACTTAACCTAATGAATCTCAGTGTCTATATGACTAACTAAAATTAATACAGTTTTGTGTATTTCACTATAAATAATTTAAAATAAAATGTAGATTATATTTTGTAAATATGTATCAGTGGTTCTAAATCCTGTAGCTTGGAACACACCTTGTTTTGACATAAAATTGATAAGGACATCAAGTTCACAGCTGCGGAAAAGATCAGCCATCTGAGTACAGCAATTTAATGCCAGATTGTGAACTCTCAAACGTCTTTTTCCACTCACACTGGTGTACAGTAGTGCCACCTGAAATAAAATTTAATATATACGTGTGTGTATGTGTGTGTCTTTGTGTATACACACACACACACACACACATATTTCATTTTTTTACATTAAAAAATATATACTTAGTTTAAACTTAATATCTTAGTTACATGTTATTGCATTAAGCAAGTTCTGTCTTGTTACTAAACATTTCAGACATCTTTAACAGCTTTAAATAAATAGGTAATGACTTAATCTTTTAAAAGCAAAATAATAAAAGTGTAACTGAAAAATCATTTAGCACAGTAAATCACTCTGAATATTAAGTTTTAAATATCACAAAGATAATAAAAGCCAAAGGTTACAATCAACATGCCTTTCTGTTGCTTGATTTTAAAAGAATTTGAAACATCATTGAGTACTTAATCAATGTCCTTTATTGTTCTATTGTGTGTCTTGCCTAAATGATCATACTGTTATCAAATAACAAATGCGGTAATATATCTGAGTTATATTACATGTCCAGAAAGCTTTTGTATGGAATTATTAGAAGTAAAATTACAATTTTCATTTTACCTGTATGTAAGCACCTTCAGATTCAGGTAACTTGTCATCATGTTTGATTTCAGCACATATAGATTGATCACAGTCTATTGCAGCAAGCTCCACATCTGTTGTGTTGGCCATGTAGAAATTACCATAGAAATCCACAGGTCTTATACCTAAAATACAGAAATAGTTTGAAAAGGGAAATTTTTAAAGATGTACAAAAACCCAACAGAAAAAATATGCTAGTGACTAAGTTTTGTTACTAATAAAGTATAATAATAATAATAAAAGTATGCCAATTGATTTCTGTAACTATCCTCATTTGTGTTGTGGGAATAATATATGCATATAACACATCAGTTATAATGTTGTATTATTTTGGTAACAAGTTCCTATTTTATTCAAACATTTTGTAAAATTTTAAAAACTTTATATTAAAAAAACAAAATTTTATAAATGTCATTTTATGACAAGTGATTTAGCTAAATTGTCTTTCCCCAGATAGAATATGTTCTGGAAAACTTTTCAAACATTTTTTTATTATTATTATAATGAATGGAACATATTTCAAGAGCTTACTGCGATTAAAACACTCACCTGTACTTGTTCTTACTCTGAGAATTGCATCAAATGCCACTGGTTTACAAATGTTCCTTTTAAGATCTTCAATAAATCTTTCACCATCCAAATCAGCCTGCAAAACAATCATTAATGTAATTATTTTCATATTGTTAAATGTTATTCAACAATGTCAGATAATTTTAAAATAAAATAACTGATAAATATTAATTTCCAACAATATAATGAATGAAATTGAGATTCTTAAACAGTTTCTTTTTTTACATGCATTTCTCAGCCTGTTTTAAAATCAGCTAATATTTATAACTTAAACAATAGCTGCATACCTGAAAGTAGCTGTATTTATAGATGTTTCCACTGGTGAGGCGGCAAATCTCTGACATGGATGCCACATCACAGTAAGAATTCGGGAAGAGAAAAAGATCAACACAGCAACCTGCTGCCACACACTCCTGACCAAGTTTAGTGTAAAGTGCACTCTGTGTCGTCAGCAATGTCTGACAGAGAAAAATGAATTCCCTGTACTTAAACAAACTGCTAGCACTACATGTTTATTTAAGTCATAACGCATGTTTAAAGATAATTTAGACAAACATCATAAATAACTAAGTGTCATATAAATGAATATTTAAATTAGGATTATGTCTGTAAGTTCTTCATAATATTAAACTTTTCATATGGAGTATTACTGTAACAAAGTGAGAAAATGTCTATTTAAAAAAGTATCTTTAATACATTAGCACAAAATTGTAATCATAATTATTGCAACTATTACATGATCACCCGACATTCATGTGGTTAAAGTAAAATGTCAAGTTGTCAAAATGGCACAAACTAATTCTTGAACTATAGAGAAATAATTTAACCGTTTTTCTCATTAAAACGCTACAATATGTTGAATCTGAATAATCTATCACTCACCTTTTCTTTCTCAGTGCCAAGAAGCTTTCTGTCATCTCTGTTCTTCAGTTTTCCTGGTGCTTCTGCTGTTGGCAGTGAGGTATGAAAGATAAACAATTTGCCAGATCTGTCTGCTGACTTCATGGCATCTAAACCAGCTTGTATTACAGGAGCTAGCACAGTCTCCGTCTCACGTGAATCGGCAAACAGTTCAGGTATCTGTGCCAGCAAACTGGAAAAAACCCAACAATAGAATGTATTAGCTTCAAACATTTTTGAATGCCAACATATAATCAAATTAAACTTTTAAAATTGAACTGTCAACAAAATTTATTTTGTATTTAGTTATGTAATGATATATATTTTTTTAAACTAAACAACTAATTATTTCATAAAAATGGGAAATATTTACAAAATATCTTATCAGTTTATTTTGAAAACCCACCTGTCAATCACAGCTTCTGACTCTGCTAAGGTGACCAGAAATCCGTCTAACAATGGCACAAACATGTCACTAACATCAGACACGACCATCATCTGTGGCTGAGCCAGGGCTCCCTGCAGAATACACAGATTAAATATTAAAATTCAGAATCCTGCTAATTAAATCAAGATGATGCAGTTTACATTTTTTATCAGTCTATCAACCTATCTCTTTACATATCTATATCTGTATACCTATATCTATATATATCTTTACGTATATATATATATTAAAATTACAAGTCCAATAGCCAGATTACACTAGCAACATCACTGATACATTTTCTACAATAGTTACTTCACACACTGTTAGTACATTTTTCCTGAAGGGTAGTTTATTAATTTAATATTAGTTAAAAAGAATGTTCAGAGAATTATAAAAAACAAATTGATTACCATATAAATGTTTGTAAATAAACAGATTATAAAAGTATAAAAATAAAAGAAATACAAATAATGATTTAGAACAGAATTTCAAATTACCTTTACATTATAGAAATGTAATTCTTTCGCATATGTAACAAAACCAACTCTAATCGCAGACTCTTCCATTCCAGATTCCCTGAAAAAAATACACAAAAAATAAAATAAAATGAAATACTGTATATATATATATATATATATATATATATATATGTGTGTGTGTGTGTGTGTGTGTGATAATGAAGATTTTAAATTTATATATATGTAAGTATAAAAGAAAGAAATATTTTTACATAGCCCAGTAACCCACTGGAAGATTTATTTAATTTTTTAAATTTTCTTTAAAAGAAATGATTAGCTACCAATTTTTGCCTTTTTCAGTTCTTAAAAATCCATGTCATTTAATCTGAAGCATTCATACTGGAAATTTTACTGAATTACACTTATAAGTTGACACACATTACCTTAAATAAGATTTAAAATTATAAAATAACTTCATGTTTCAGCAGTTTATATGATTGGTGTAATATTTAAAACTTATTATTATAGGTTGTTTTTTTTTAAATGATTTCAGTTATTGCTAGTTAAAAAACTTATTTAAAAGTCATTGAAGTTTAACTGTACAATAAAAAGGCATTTTTTTATTTTTTTTTAAATATATAATTCTAAATTGTCTAATAATCTTTCAGAAGAAAATAAAATTTACCCAATAAGAGACAGTTTATTTCTAACAAAAGGAATCATACATAGTTGTTTTAAAATAACTGTACTTGATATTCAGAGTGAACAACATCTATTTTTTCTCCTGTCATGGATAATATAAAATGGAAACTTACTTTGGCAAATTAACAAGAATATCACTTTTGAGTTTTTCACAGATAAGATTGACCAGTCCACTTTTAACACTATTGTAGGAAACATCTATCATGAAAATAAATGCTGGTTCTTTGGGTGGCACTCCATTCTGAAAGAACAGATTTAGTAAGTCAGAATAAAATACAGTTTCTGAATGGCATCACTATACTTTTTACTCATAATAAAAAAATAAAAAAAAACTATTTTTCTTTTCGTGCAATTCACATTGAATCAGTCACTTTATTCTGCATAAAATCTATTCTGTCAATTTACAGAGTAACGTAAGAACCATCAATTTATCATAAGATGCACTAATAATGTTTTCTTGTACTAAGATACATACTTTACAGTAATCTGTAGTTGCTGTGAATTCATATGAACCTAAACATAGCTCAGCTCTGGTATATGCATCTATCCGTTTTCCAGTATGATCAAGATGTGCAAAATACTCTGGTGGCACTGCAAGAGAATTCATAAAGTTTTATGTGCTGTTTCTTAGTAAACCAACTCACTTTTTAATAACAAAGCCAAAATATTTACTATTTTCTGCATAAAAACATAATATAAACCTTTATCAGATATATACCACTATAAACAAAAAAATATTCTATCAAAAAATAATTTATAATACAACAAGCACATGAAAATGGAAGTACATGAGTGATATAAAAATTCACAAGTGTCAATACACAAAAGGAAAGACAATCATTAGGTTTTTTGGGGTTATCCTTAAAACCAGGTCCAGATAATATATTTATGAAGTATACAGTATTACTACTACTCTAAATTTTAAAATAATATATAGAATTATATTAATATTTTTTTTATGTTTGATATTTACCATCTGTTGCACAGCCACAAAAAGCACAGAGAAATCTGCGACCCCCATCAATGAACTGCATGAATGGATTCATATATGCTTTACATCTCGTGCATCTCACTGGACCCATATCACCAAGATCCACCAGTGGTGGGGGTTGCTGTAATAGAATAACAGAATCACAGATTAGTTTTATTGTAATCCTCCACCTTTGTATTATACATTAAAAAGTGTAGATAAACAACTGAATACAGTTAGATGAAGCAGAGTATTATATTCATTATACTAATGCAGTCAGTTTGGCAATTATAATCACAAATTATGTTAATTTTCTATAATGATAACTATCCAACTTTAACTTTTTAATATTTCATAAAGAATTTTTGTATAGAGAATGCATTTTTATATTATTTTTGTTTGTAATGCAGCAACCAATTTTCCACTTAGCTGTAAACTTTAAAGAAATATTCACAAGTAACCAAAATCACAGTAGCTAAATTTCTTAAGTACTAATAATGTTACTTACTTCCTGATCATGAAGTTTGGCAAATGGTGTAACTGTGAGAACAAATGGGATGTGACTTCCCTTCAACATGTCTGATGTACATGGCACATTGTACATTGTAGAACGAATGAACCGAGGATTACAAATACCTAAAAGAATAAAACAGTAAACAATTCTTATGCCAAGTCACAAAGTAAATGCATAATTGTAAATAATCAAAAATTAATAAATAAATAAATAAAAACAAATATGTAAGTAAATCTAAAAATATAACTTTCAAGTTAAAAAAAAAAGAAGAAAAAAAAAAACACTTAAATTTCTCGTTTTCCATGCTAATTCTTCAATTATTTTTATTACTATTTAATGTAAGCCCACTTTTCTGAATATTCTGAAATATACATGATTCTATAAAATGCCATTTGTAATAATCAGGATCACAGTGCTGACAAAAGAAAGTGGAAGATTAGATCTATCAGTGCACAAATGCAAAAAAAATACCATTTGTTAGCAGCATTCACTTCAAATTTCTATACAATAAATAAAAATAATACAGACAGCAAACTGTTTGACATTTCTCTTTCAACTGTTGACTGCCAAACATTATTCATAAAAATCACTTGTGTTATTATTTTTGGATTTCATTTCAGTAGAATGAATATTTGGAAATCTAATTTAAGTCATACAAAGTCATCTTGTAGTAAATTATTTCAAAAACTAATATAAATATTTTTTGAGAGTCAGTGTATTATTAAAATAGGCTGTTCAAGTACAAACTAATGTAAATTTAAATTTCCGACTATAGAAATACAAAACAAATACTCAGTATGAGAAAATACCACATGAATAGCCAACAGCTAAATGAACAGTAACTCACCTTGGTCTTGAGCTATGAATTCTGTAGTGACAAGTGGTGGTAAAGTCCCTCTGCTGCCTGTTGGAAACAAACCACTGTGAGATTTGCGGTCATCTTCTATCACTTGAATCTGAAGATAAAAAGAATCTATGATATCTTGTTTTAAATTGGCTTTTATTAATAGAACATGTAAATCAAACAAAATTACAAAAAAAAGAAGAAAAAGAAAAAATATACACATTTTTAATGTATTTCGCCAGATACAACAATTTTCAGATTATTATTATATAGGGTCATTCCGTCAAATCCCCCAATGGGTCAAACCTGACCATCTCAGATTTTTATGAAACTTGGTATACTTGTTGACTGGGATCCCACAGCACCAAATCTGAATAATTAGGCCAATCGGACCAGTGGTGTGGGAGATATGGCCCCTGAATTTTGAGATTTTTGGCAAAAATGGGTGTGACCACCAACATTTGAACCTTCATATCTCAGGAACTACATGGCCAATCTTCACAAAATTGGTATTGTTGAAAAGGCAATATGACAAGGATTCCAAATCTGCCATTACTGTGTAGTTTGGAAAATTTGGGGGTCACTGACCTTTTGTCCTTTATTATAACCTTGAAATCTCCCACATGTTAACTAAAACATATAAAAGTTTCCTGGGTGTAATATTTTTTGGGTGATTTGACATGGAATGACCCTATAACATGTTTCCTAAATATATTACTTCTGTGTTGTATCATATTAATAATATCCAAAATTATTTTTTAAAACACTTTTTGGCGTGTTTATATAAATATTTTAAAAGAATCTTACTGGACTAGGCATTTGGTCTGGGTTGAGTTTCCGTGGTTGCTGAGGCTGCGTGGCTGGTCCAGGACGCTGGGAAGATATGTTACTATAATTGTATTGCTGTGGCATCCCTGCAGGATAAGGACTTGATTGAGGACATCCTGCATACTGATTTGTTGGAGGAAACCCAGTAGATGCAGGTGGGTTAAATCCACTTGTAGGAGGCATTTGTCCTGTAGGAGTTACCTGTCCTGTAGGAGGCATCTGCCCTGCAGGAGGCATCTGCCCTGTTGGAGGTGGAGGACCAAAGCCTGGTGATTGCTGTGGAGCAGCTTGACTAAATTGTCCTTGACTTATTCCCACCATGGGTGGAGCTGCACTGGAAAGTGGCATGCTATGTTGCTGAGGACCAGAACCCATACTGCTGACAGGCAATGGTGGTTGACTTGTGGGAGGTGCACCAAATCTGGTTTGTGATGGAGTAACATTAGTTGGTGCAGCCACTAACCCAGATGTTGGTGGAGGCACCCCTTGTGGTGGAGCCATGTAACCAGACACTGGTGGTGGTCCTACATTTGTAGATGGAGGTCTAAAACCTGAAGGGGGTGGACCCATGCCTGACTGCTGAGGACCAAACCCTGATTCTGGTGTCACTGATCCTGTGATAGGTGGCCCCATTCCACCTGGTACTTGTCCTGCTCCATAATTTGGTTGTGTCATGGCTGTTTCTCTAGGTGGTGCTCCAGGCTAAACAGATAAAATTCAAACTTTAAAAACCTTTAGTAGTGTCTTTTCTCTCATAAATTCATTAAAATTCTCAGAATTCAGAATCAAAGCACAAAAGAAAAATAATCTCATTTAGGCCCGTAACATAGTAGATATTGTTAACACTCATTATTTTCAATAAAAGAAAATTAAATATTCAGTTAAGGGCAGACACTTTAATTACATCATTACTGGAATATTAAATGTTAAGACCAGGTCTTAGAGACCTGAGAATTGTCATATCCCATTTTTTTCACAATTATAATTATCTTTGGAATCATGATCATTTTGAATATAATAAAACTGTACAAATAAAAAAATAAATAAAAAAATAAAAAATTGAAATGTTTATAAACAAAATTACAAACACAGCAAGCTAAGAGGCAGACATCTACTATTTTATGTAACCTGAATAAAACATTTTCATTAATATATGTAGAACAAATTCCAATTGTTATTACTAATTTTCAGAACATTTATTTATAACATGTTTATAGAAAGTACTTACACCTCGATTGTGCATATGCTGATCTGTAACATTCATTGCAGCGAACTGAAATTATGAATTAAAAAACTGTCAAACCTAGAACATGATTTTTCTTTGTAAGCCAGTTTGTTTTAAATGAAGGTTACCAGATATAGGCTCTATGTTGAATGCTAAGTTTACTGACACAAGATGGAATTAAACTAAAACGATTAAAAGCAACATTAGTTCTTGCATTCTAATCAGATACATTAAAATATTTTTGAAATGATTTTAACATAAAACTCAATTAATCAATGAATACATTTGGTTTTTAAATAAAGGAACAAAAATTAAAATCAAGACTTTCTATTTTTCTAACATATGACTGCAACAAATCTTTTAGGCTGCCACTGTATATCTGAACTTTTTGTTTATTTATTTACTATTTTTAGTTTTTTCAGACTGTTGTTAGTTATCATGAAACAATCATTACATTATTTTCAAACAATGAAATGATTAACAGGCACAAACTGTATCATTATTGCAGTAATCTGTTATGATGTAATTAAGTATAAATTCAGCTATTTCTTATCCACCATAAATGGATTTTTTTGATTTTTTTTAAATGTGCGTTAATAGTGAAATATAATTACCTGTGATACTGGTGGTGGTTCTGCAGTGGCGTGTCTAACAGGCGGGGGACCTCTCATTAG
The DNA here is from genome assembly GCA_012295275.1 of Chrysomallon squamiferum. Classification (NCBI taxonomy): domain Eukaryota; kingdom Metazoa; phylum Mollusca; class Gastropoda; order Neomphalida; family Peltospiridae; genus Chrysomallon; species Chrysomallon squamiferum. The sequence goes on from CM022679.1 coordinate 16,950,391, forward strand.
TGGCTCTGCAGCATGAACAGGTTGCTGAGGTCCTGGCATCATAACAGGAGGATTGCCCATTCCTGGCATATGACCAGAAAATGAACTAGGAGGTCCAGGTGCACTGAAACAAATTAAAGATAGACTGCAAAACACTAAAACAAAAATTATACTGAAATTATAAAATCTAAATTTTAAGTTATGATATGGATCCAAGGAAATTGAAACCGGATAGGTATATTTAGTATATTTACAAAAATATTGTACATATCAAAATGACAACACAAATTTAGTTTCCTATATTGTGGGTAAATATCAAAAATTATCACAGTTTACATTATTATATTTTAATTATATAATAATTACTAAAACATATATAAAAATAATTACTGTGGTGCATTGTATCTGATATCCCCTTGAGGTCCAGGCATTGGACCATTCTGAACAGAAGTAGTCATTGGGGGTGGTGGTTGGATACCAGACTTCATTGGTGTAAGGCCTCCTGTAGGTACCATACCTGATACAAAGTATAAATATCTCTGTTTTCAACTAAAGCCTGTCTAAGAACTGAATTATTTATCTGTGGAGTTATTTGTTACTCTGAATATTTTTTTTATTATTATTTTTTTTATATATATATATATAATATGCATTTTAACAAAACATTTAATAAATGAAAGATCAAAGTAATATATTACTGTTTATATAAAGTCAGCTTTTGATTAATAAAACTAATATGTTCAAGGATATCAAAATACATACATAAATTCAGCAAGGAACAGATTTAGTTAACAATTTGTTTAAATTCTAACACCTGAAATGAAATATTAGATGTTGAAGTAGTTTTAATTATTAACCTGGTACTGCATGGCCTTGCTGTCCATATCCATTATACATGTCTTGTCCTGATGTAGGTGGAAGTCCAAATCCAGGTGGTGGTGGATGGCCATAATTTGCTGTAAAATGAGTACTCATGCTGACATTGCTTTTTACCAAATTGATTTTTAGAATTCACACTATATCTGCAAAATAATTTGACATCAACAATAAATAAATAAATAAATAAATAAATAAATAAAATGTAAAATTTCAAAAAAAGAAAAGAAGAATGTTTTAAGTCAGGTAGCAAACAAATATTTAAGCAGAAGATTTTGTCATAAATTTAATTATAACAATATTTGTGAGGGAACTGTGTTAAAGTTCAATAACCTTTCACTTCCTTTAGACAGTTTAAGATTACCACTGTTTCTAAACTGAATTCTAATCGAACCTGGTAACAGTATTCTGTTCAACTCATTCAGTAAATTAAAAACATCAAATCTTTGATGTTCTTAATATTATGCACAATGTTACTTTAAAAAGTTATGTGTGTGTGTAATTTAAGTGATTATTGTTTTCAAATTTGTGTTTTTTATTTGGTGTCTACTGCTTATTTATGAACATTTTTAATGTTTTGTCTTATTTGTTGTTTTAAATAAACTAAAAATAACAAATAAAATATTTATATTTTTCCTTTATTCACGTTGAATGGAATTAAAGATCCCTCATTAACTGTTGTTTCATCAGTATCTGTATGTCAACAAGTTCAATATTTTCAGGGATAATGGAGAGAGAGAAAAAAACAATATATATTTTTGGTCTGCTATACTATTTTTACTGACTTTTGAAAACTTCTGTAAAGTATCTTGATTATTTTTGGACAACAAAACTTTTTCAAAAATTAACACCAGAAAAAAAAAGTTTTTATATTTTAAAGAGCAGTAGAACTGAAGCTTAAACTTAAAGAAACTACATAACCTCTATGTGAGAGAAACATCAGATTGGTTTTCTGATGAATGATGCATTCATTCATGATCATTGAAGCCAATTCATTCCAGAATACAAAAATGTAATAAGGTCGAGGGTCACATGACTCCAATTTCTCAACTGTTGTGATCTAAAAATAACTTTCTCATTTGTGATTGTTTATTCTGTAGTATTTTTCTTTTATTTAATTTTCCCGCAATTGTGGAAATGGCTTGGAAATACTGAAAATGATGATGTAATAAATGTGTTTAGTTAGAGTGGAAAATTAATTTTGTTATATTTGAAATTTTGATAAAAACATACTACATACATAATAAATAATGTCAGATTTTCTTATTCAGTCTGCTCTTTGGTTTGACATTTGCATCATAATATCCATTCCACATTTGAACAGGTTCTCAGAAAGATGCATTGAAATGTCCTCCTTAAATCTTATGCAAGTGAATTTCAGCTTCTGCTCCATTTCTATTCACATCACCAAATTTGCAACTTTTTAAGTACTGTTTTTGTTCATGTGATCTAAATATTATCTCACTGCTTCAAATCCCATTTTCAGGTGGAAAGTGTACTCAGCAAGTCATTTTATTATTATATAGCCTTTACTAACTCTGATGCTGAAGAAAACTGCAAATTCTTAAAAGAAAAAAGAGAAACCCACCAAAAATTAACAGTTTAGATTTTCTAATTTATCTCTTCTAAATGTATTTTAGTTTTTTACCATCTAGATCTTTCACTCTGATTAATTTGGTATAAAAAACTATATTTGTGGTAAAACAAGAAATGAACTTATGACTTTTCAAATATTTTTATTGTCTAATGCAAAAGAATAATTTACCAACTTTGGTTTCACATATGAATGTAAATATACTTTGCAGTTATGAAAAAATTTAGACTGAATATTTAGAACACATAATATGATATATTATGAAACACTCTCACTTTCTTTCACAAGATTTCTTCACAATGGCAACTGTGTGCAAATGGCCTCCAAAAATTAAAACTTTGAATTTTCTATCACTGAAGTCTGGATAAAAAGATCTACAATTATAGTTAGGAGTCAACCTTGCATTACAAAAACAAACAAAAAATTGCCTTTGAGTACCTACTAGTACTAATATCAATAACAATACTGACTAGACAGTCAAGGCAGATTGTTTATATAAAAAAAAAAAAAAAAAAAAAGTTGTAAAACCATCAAGAACAGTTTTTGTTTTAAATAATATTTAGAACATATTTGAAATGTGTAGGGTTAACCTGTGGTATTGTCTCAAGTAACCAGTCGCATAGGAGTATGGTGAATATGTGTAACTGACATATTTGTTCTGTATTCTGAGATAAAAAGAAGCAGATCAAATTATTTTATATCTATAATTTACATATGTTATTTTGTTACTGTTACTTTTAGGTGTAAACTAAAACTCGTCATTTGCCATAAGCTGAGAGATTAATTTTGAATGTAGTACGGTTATTTTTTTTAGCGTAGGGTTGTTTGTTGTTTGTTGTCGTTTTCATATTCATATCGGTGAGGTAATGAATTTACGTGCATTAGGATGATTAGCTAATGTTAAAAAATATATATTAACAAAATGAATGAAAGAAAATTGAAGAACGGTACAGATCTGAATCTATGACATATGGCACAAAATGAAACAGCTAATGACTCTCTCACTAACTGTTTGATATTACTGTTAGTGTTAACATTATTGTTAGATTCTTACGGTGCTGGAACTTACTCAAGTTACTAGTTTAGTTACTAAGTTAGTGACATAATGATAATTGTCGGAATGTAAACGGAAAAGAATATTAAAACGAATAATGGCGTTCACATTTACCATTCCATAAGCGTTAGAACTTACCTAATTATCTTTCAGAATGAAGGAAAATATATACTGCCAGTATAATGTAATAAATTGCCAGAAAAAATAAATCCTTGCGAAGTTTCTGCCACGTACAGCTTGAGCCGACATATATTTCCGGACTTGCGCATAAATGCCACGTCGGCAGGATGTTTTATTTTGTGCATTGTGGGAAATTTAAAAAAAAAAGAAAAAAAGAGTAAAATAATAATAATTATTAGGGTGTCTATTTATTCGGGTTCGGATGTGTAACAGTATGTATAAAATTAGCAGACAGTTAACTTTATTTTTCGGCTTACTGTTTATTAGATGGATAGTTACTGGCTTTATTTCGGATTCTGTCAGTCAGTCAACCATTGTGAATAAATAAATAAATAAATAAATAAATAAATGCCTGTAAAAAGCATTTTAAAGAAATTATTTATAGAAGAAAAAGAACATAATAAAATTGATCTCTGTTACTGATATTGTTAAATTAAATTTAATGTTAGTTTTTGTCCACTAGTTTAGAAATGTTAATTATTTTATTTTTATTATTATTTTCATCTTACATAAAAAATTTAAACGAAAAAAAAAAAAAAATCTGATGCACACAATTTATCAGTTGTTAGAAATAGATCTTTTACATGCATTATCTTATGAACAGAACTGCATGTACCACAAAAGTCTTAATCCAAAACAAAACGTTTGAAAAAGATGTTCCAAATAGAAATACTATTTTATTTAAATGTAAAATCATAAAGATATTTAGTTAAAAACTGTAGCAAAACCGAAATTGATATGATGACTTTGATTAACTGCTTTATAGTTTGAAATAATTGCATTAGTGTATTATTTACAGATTATGTAATACGAAAATTATTTTCTTTTATATGCAGTACTAAACCTGAAATATCCAATCAATTTTGTGCCATTTGTAAGAATTTTTACAAATATATTTAGTTACTGCATGGACAATTGCAAGTTTTTTTTATAACCATTCCTTGAATTTCTTTTACAAAGCATGAGTGTTCTTTGATACAACTCATCTCAGTTCAACAATGAAACAAACAATGGATTTTGAATGAATATTTTTATTCATTTGAAGTATAAGTGTGTATGTTTCATTTCCAATTTGTATACATCTGAATGTTCTTTCTTTGTGTGCTTGATGTGACCTGATTTATAAAATACATTCAGTATTTCTGGTAAACAAAACACATAAAAATGTAAATTCTCAGAAAAAAAATCATGTATAAAATAAAAAATAATAATAAATAAATAAATAAAAATAGCAAAAAATAACAGCAATAATAAACATCATTTATTACATTTATTTTTGAAGGGTAAAATCAGCTTCCAGATTTAACTACTTGATAATAATAGTTCATGAATTTAGATGAATCTTCCTCACCAGCCTCCACCATTTTTCTTACAGCCTTTGCCTGGTCCAAGCTGTTCCAGTAATCATCAACCCACCCCATCCGCATCCACCTGCGAAATGTTAGAATACTGTTAGACTATGTTCTGTTATAAAACATGTATTTCCGTCAGGTTTATATATTAAAAAAATAATAAGAAGAAATATAAATAAAATAAAATTTTAAGTAATAATAATAATAATAATAATAATAATAATCAAATAAATAAATAAACAACTATCCTGCATAGTTTCAGTATGTAATTTCATTTAGTTTTAAATAATAATATACTGTGTATAACATTCTGTATCATCAAGAACACTTTAAAGTATTTGTAAAACAATTCAGTAGCCTATATTAAAAATATTAACTGACTATCAATATTGAAAAAAAGATGTTTCCAGTTCATGTGTAGTTTATAGTTAAAATAAGAAACAGTAACTACATATAAATTGATCTCATTTTAAGCACACACACACACACACACACACACACACACACACAAAACAGATGAGAATCCACTAGGCTAGAGAACAGACCATAAGCATATTTGCAAAGGATATATAACATTCACTTCAGTTTATTATCAAATATGACATTTAGATGCCTTCTTTTATTATTATTATTATTATTATTATTATTATTATTATTATTATTATTATTATTATTATTATTATTATTTATTTATTTATTTATTTATTTATTTATTTATTTTAATTTTATTTATTATTATATATATTTTTTTTGTTGTTGTTGTTGAGAACCCAGTACGAATATCCACTAGAGTCAGTTAACACAAGGTCAAACAGTGACACTGAATGTCAGGTTAACCTGTATAACCTGTGATAATCTGTATAACCGGACTTAGAAAAGATTATCATGTAATAGCTAAAGTTGATAACCTGTTAAGTAAAAGAAAGTTCTGCATGAAAACAATATTTTGGGGGGGGGGAATTCCTACAAAACTACAGAATTATGTAGTATATTTCAATAAAAACAACGTTCATATGATATACATTTTATAAAATTAACTGCAAACATGACAGGACTAAAGTCTAGCAGTAAACAAGAACATAGTTAACATAAATGTATAATATTGTTTAATGTTTTACATTTTTTTACTTTTTAAAAATCAGTTTTAATAAATAAAGATCTTTGTAGGGGTTTTTTACTAAATAAATCATCTAAATTTAATTTTTTTTAAATATCAGTTCATAGTAAATGTGTTTATGTCACATATTAAGTATGCATTTAATAGACAAATTTTACCGAAGAATATACAAAATATGCAATAACATATTTTTAAAGTTTTATATGTTTTTTCTAGGTCCAAGGACACTACAAATCCTACCCCTTTTTTTTGTGTGTGTGTGTTTGTTAACAGCTTCCTTCTATTTCGTGCTATGAATTCAATAAATAATTTACATATTCATCTTCAAAACAGCTTTTTTTCAAAACAAACTCATCCACTGATTTCTCTACAGAAGCCCTGAACAATAAGTAAGTACATACGTGTCATTTTTAGGAATATCACTTATGTCTCCAATTGATGGATATGGTTGAGGACATCCCAGATGTGAGCTGTCAGCCATCCTGGGAGGTAGAAGTGGCTCAGATGGATTGTGTTCATGTGCTCTCTCTGACTGCAGTCTTTCACTGACTTTCTGACAGACATGACATTCAAACCCTCTGAAGTAATCCATGCTGTCATCTTCATGCACTTGCCAAGTTCTCTGAGTCAAATGTTCTAACAATAACTTGTTGGTTATACCTTTTGTCTTGTATGAAATATACTTTTTGTATTCCTCATCATTTTGGTCAAGAAAGTCTATATATTCTGCAAGCTTTTTTGGAGATTCAAAATCATCCACTAAAATAATGCTGTGATTGTCAGGCATCCAGTCTTTTGCATCTGGGGATCCTCTGTAGATGGGAACAACACCAATGTGAAGTGGGCGCATTAGTTTTTCTGTCATATAATCTTTGCAGTTGGCATTTTCAAATGCTAAATGAAATTTATATATTGAAATAAGTTCCAAGAATTCATCTTTTTCAAAATTCTCTGCTGGCTCTTTCAGATGTTCAGGAAGGTCTTTGTTGTGTAGGCAGGCTCCTATAGAATCAATTTTGATGTATTTCATTAACTCTGCAATATAGCGATCTCTGTCAGACGGTACATCACAGTGGGACTGTACATAAAGAACAGGTGCTAGACCTTCTTTCATTTTTGCTTCATTCTTTTTCTGGAGAGGGACAGGAAGTTTTTCTGTGAAATACTCTGGTGTGTAGATGTTTTGTGTAGTCAGTGGGAAATCTGACTCTCGTCTGAATGTTGCTGTGTGGTTGAACAGAGATATAAAAGCATTGTGTGACAGCATGTACAAGTTAAATGGAGACTCCTCATGAAAGACAGCCCATTCATGTCTCTCACTCCTCCTCAAAGGCAGGTTTGTAGGTGAAATATCTGTTCCATAGAATAAAATACCTCGTGTCTGTTCATGGTACAGTACCTCCTTTCGCCTTGTACTGTAACACATTCTTTGACCACACTGGATGACAATCCACTTTCCGTCTGTTTCTACGTAAGGATACAGATCCTGCGTCCACCACAGTAATATTGGAATGTTATTGTGGTTAAGGCCAGTTTCTTCGTATACAATATAATTGGATTTATCAATGGACTCGATTATTTTTAGAAACGGTGAATTTGGTTTGTAAACGGTTCCATCCTTGTTGCTATAGAAATTGTCACTACAGATGGACAGCAAAAGGCATAGAAATACAATTAGCTGCATTTGTAATTGCCGCGATGAGGATCGATTCATCACATGGCATTTAAAACAGACACGTCAGACACTGAATTAAGCGTGGCAGTTTATTACACAGCTGTTTTCACCATAACACAACATGTCACTTCCACCCCTTCACAGCATCTCTGAAAACAAAACTAATCATAAACTATTCTCTAAACAACATATTATAATACATCTGTCTAGCCAGAGCTGAATGTTCCACCCACACTGCTGGGGAAAAGTAGTAATGTGTAATTACATTGAGCATTACTTAGTAATACAAAGTAGTGTGCGCATATGTGTAATAAGTTAGTTAAAAAAGTGAGAGAGAGAAATAGAAAAAAGAAAGAAAGAAAAAGTTTTCACAATAATAAAATAAATAGGTTTATCCGTGACAAAGGCTGTATATATGGAGCTGGTACCCTCACAACATTCCGATATCGTTTTCGTTTATATTTAAGTTCTAATTATTTCAACCATATGTATTTCCAGATAGATCAAGGAAAATAGAAGTGTATGTTACAGTAAGGACAATTAAAAATAATATAATAAGAATAAGAATAAGAATAATAAAAGAAATAAAAAGAAAGATAGAAAGGGGAAAAAAGAAAGAAAGAAATCAAGATTTTTCAGAATATAAAATAATCAAAATGGAAGTACTTAACAGTTTTATTAGATAACAACTTTTCTTTCTAAAATTAAATTATTTTATAATACATAATTATTATTATTATTATTATTATTATTATTATTATTATTATTATTATTATTATTATTATTATTATACAGCTGTAGCAGAGTATTTGGCAAAATGGTTTTTAAATAAATAAATAAAACTGAACACATCATTTTATAAACGTTCAACGATAAATGTTTTTTGTAATGGGTGTGGTACATATCTTTTATGCGTAATCTATATGATAATAAGTCGCAGGTTTTATTGTATTTATTTTAATTGGTGAGAGCATATTTCCGCTCACACTTTTTCATTCGTTAGAGACCTACATGAAAACCGTTAACTGTTCAATAAACAGGATCACATGCACACGCGTGATGATAGATAAGCAATGCACGTACGCATTTGAGTATACATATGCAGATATTGAGCGAATATCTCTAATGTAATAATATATTATTCTACTTAACTTTCTATTAATTTTTAATTCAGTATTCAGATTAGTAATAAAAGTAAATCAATTTGGCATCGATTGATTTTCCATTTGGATGAAAGCCTACATCAGGCTATAGGTGGCGCTAACTTCACACAAATACTATATGGTGTGTATTGACATTTGGCGGAAGTCGATGGATGTTGAAGTATGTAGCACAGTCGGACAGGTAAATGACATTTATTAACTACAACATACGTTAACCAAAGGCGAGTTCGGTTACGCAGGGAAACTGCACTAGACTGCAGGTTATACCTGCGTTCCCCTAACACTGAACTGAGATGGGTTGGTGAACCAACTTTTGACGGACATACTTTTTTGTTGACGTTCTGGCCAACTAGTTATTTATATATGTCAATATGTATAATGTACCACCTTCAGATGTCTAGCTGGCTATAGGCACGGAGATGTTGAATTTGAGATATCGTAACAGAGAATATAATTATCTGTGTTAAAAACGGACTGATATTTGTTGTGGCCGTCATATCGTGACGGTGGGGCCATACGGTAGGTAATACACAGCTTGTTCGGTTGTGCATAAATCCAGTTTGCATCATACTTTTACATGTAACTATTAAAATCATTAAAAATTTAAAATTAGTATAGTGTTGTCATAATTATGTTAGTGTCTGAGGTAATATGGCTTTGGTAATATTCATAACAGAAATTATGATTGTAATGAAGTAAATAATTGTTTTCAATGTACAGATAGTACAAACTAGTATATTAATTGTTAAGTACTTAATGAATATTTGTTAAATAAGTTCAAATCGTATTTATTGTAAAAGATTATTTCATCTGAAAAAGATTATTAAGAAGAAGTCTAGTGCCGTCATGCCAGGTGTTTGTCGTGTCATTTAGCAGAAAATACTCTGCAGTATGCTTCTTCCAGCCACATCTACCACAGTTTACGACTTAGTATCCCAACAAGATCATGTTTATTCTGTTTTAATTACTTTTTAAAAATCTTTTAAATTTTTTATTCATCTGTATTCCATAACAGTGTAATTAAAAAAAACCAAAACCCCAGTTTAATTATTTAAAACAAGTTTAAATCATTTTAAAATTAGAATGAGTTAATTAAGTTCAAAATTATATACATGTTAAAGCCAGCTTTTTAAGGCTTGTTTCCAGAACATATTTTATTAAGTATCAGCCAGCCTCAAACAATAATAATACCAAAGTGCATTTTTGAGTCCTGTAATGAGGGTTTTAAACTTCACTATGAATGGCACAATGATTGCTAATTCAGGACAGGAAGATCTAATACATAATAAAGCAGTTAATGTGCAGATCTGTGCTTGTTGAAAAAGTTCATATATTAGGAGGGTAACTGTAGACATTGTGTGTAACTGAACTACTATAACTGGCTAGTTTCATTTGACATAAAACAGTGGCATATTAAACATCAGCTAACTGGTTAGTTTCATTTGACATAAAACAGTGGTATATTAAACATCAGCTAACTGGTTAGTTTCATTTGACATAAAACAGTGGTATATTAAACATCAGCTAACTGGTTAGTTTCATTTGACATAAAACAGTGGTATTAAACATCAGCTAACTGGTTAGTTTCATTTGACATAAAACAGTGGTATATTAAACATCAGCTGTAAAACAAACAACACAGAGACTGACAGACGTTATTCATAAAAATAAAATAAAAAAATAAAAATTGTACTTAATGTCATAACAGGTTTTTTGAAAATTTCTTTTGTTGAGACTGACCTGCTCTAAATACATATAATTATAATTAACGTTTTACAAAAATATGCAGATAAGAAAAAAAAAAACCAAAACCCAAAGAAGATAAAAAAAACAACCTAACAACACACCAGTAAATAGAAATTACTATAATTTTGGATTAAGAAAATAACCTGCAAACATCATAATAGAGCTTGTGTATTTAAGGGTCAATGAATGATGGAGGAAATGTTTTCAACTTTAACAAATGATTGTCACAGAATAGTAAATAGTTACAGTTTCAAACACAGTTTTATATGATTGTGATTTAAGAAAAAATCACTGGTGTAACTTTTTTCATTTAGCAGTAGCAGAACGTTGTAAGAATCTACTTACAAGAAAGTAAATTAATCAGTAGCACTGGAACAGCAGAAGAAATGTAAAATATTTATAGTCGGTGCTTATAATACAAGCGAGATGTTGATTTACAACCCAAATGAGTCACACTGTTATAAACTGGATGAGTTATAAATAACTGCAGGATTTTTCATTATTATTATTATTATTTTATATATAGTATTTATTTTGTTAACTGATATACTTTTACTACCTGCCTTTGGACCAGTTTAATGGCAGACTAGGACTTTATCATACTTGTATATTTGTTTGCAGGAAAACCTTAACTTTCCATTCTTGTTGGTTAAATGTATTTTAAATGTGTATTTTATTCTGTTTGATGAGGTTATCAAATTCTATCACTCTTAAAGTATGTTTGTGTGTGTGTGTCTTTATAAATTCTGTCTAATTTTTATTTAAATGCTTTGTATTTTAATTTTATGAAGAGCATTTTATTCAACAGTTAATATTTAATGGTAATTACACATTTTGTAATCCTGACTAACAGCACACACTCAGACACACAGATGTTGAAAGCACGTGGCTGAAATATATAAGCAAATAGAAATGTAAAATAGTTCATTATGAAAACATCATTTAACAGTGTTTGCAAGTATTTAAAAACGGTAAAATCAATAAAACAAAATTTATACTGTTGAAAAGTTAAATTATTTTATTACCATGAAAGGATTGTTAACAACAGAAGACACATTGTCAAAAATCTGTAACTTTTCATCACCATACTTCCTCATTTAGAACAGCATGCACATTATAAGTAAAATACCTTCATAAGTGAAATAAACTTCTTTCAAGTCAACCAGATATCTCTTGGATGTTGATCATATTAAATTTTTGTTCTCTTACACAGAAAATCCAGGAAAGTTTAAATTTTCTCTTGATTACATAGGCATGCTGTTAAGGCAAATATGTTGTTTTGAATTTTGTAATATGAAAGAAGTGAGATGAATTACGTAGTGTAAGTACAGGAATTTATAAACTGTACATGTTTAGCTTTAACCATCACCCTGTGTTCTTCTAGTTTTGCAGTGGTCCTGCCACCCACACGAGAATCACTCTGTTAAACTAAGGAATACTCAGTATTTTTTACAAACCAAGTTTCATAATTTAGAACGTAACAAACAATGTTTTGAGCAATGCACATCTCATTCCTGTGTTTTAGATGTGAAATGATAATTTCAAAAACTACCATGTTATGAAATACTGAAATCTATTGCACAGCATATAACAGAAAAAAATTAAAATGCATTAAGATTATTCAAATTTATAACATAAGTAAATGTTTATTGTGAAGAAAACACTGCAGAATTATCATTTAAAAGAAGTTTGTATAATAAACCATATTTTGACAATTCACAGTTGATTGAAAATAAAAATAAAAATATCTCATCTTCTCAAAAGAAAGGGCAGAAATACGTTTCCACAGTTTGTTCATTCTGGTATTTTTTTCATGTGATATTCAAATTGAATATTAAAGGATGGAAAATGACGTTAATTGATTTTAAAAGTAAAACATCAAAATTTAAAGGATTAACAAACAAACAATCGAGAAAAAAAGAAGACCTATGGTTAGGTTCTGATTAGATAGATATCACGATCTTGTACATATTTGTTGTTGAATTTTTAAAAATAATTTTTATTTCAGATTTTGGCTAGTCAATGTGAGAGAAATTATGTGTGAAGACATTCAGTGTCTTCTTCTGGAATCTTCATTACAAAAACAGAAAGACTGCCCAGAGTAACAGAGATCATTTATAACCATTTTCCTTTGTGACAGTGCATAGACAAACTACCAAATGAAGTCTCAAGTAACAGCAAAATGCCTATACAACAGATCTCTGTCCGTCCAACAGTGGTCATGAAGGAACGCAAAAGTAATTCTAATTCTTGGAAGAGCAGAGAAGAAACAGCCAAGGTAGATGATTTAAAGCAGTGTTTAGTAATGTAAAGTGCCTGGATTATGTGTTTTTTTATTAGATACAAAAAAACCCCACTGCAGTGCATGATTTAAAGCATGTTTTGAGTGTTTTAAAATTACAGAAATTCTTATGTGTTTATAAATTAGTTACAAATTGGATGATAACAAAAATATTAGTACTTTAATTTATTACATGGAAATGTTATGGGATTTATGGGTGGGTTTTAAATTTTCAAGAAAAAGCTAAAGTGGATGATATTACTGGGATGTGTGTAATGGATTGCTATGTGATATACAAGTACAAGCAGAATGTGTCCTTTAGAAATTCAAATGATTTTGTCCATTAATATTTTCAGTAATACCAAGACATATAACTGAATAATGATCATGGACAAGACAAAGATTTATATGGACTGTGAATTAGGATTAAAATCCAGTAACTTCCATTAATACATTATAGACATACCTGAATGAATACAATAGTAAATTGTTATTGGCCTAACCTTGGTGTGCATGTATACTATATGAGTGGTAAATTGTAACTGATGTTTACAAGTATAAATTTATATATTTATTCCTATTAACAGTTTTAATGAATAAATATGAGATCATCTCATATTTTCATACCTTCAGAAAGTCCATTTGTATTTGAAATTTCTGATATTAGTTGAAGAAATTGATTCGATAAGGAATACCATTGAAAATAGGCATTTTATTCTATAAAATAAATTTCATACTGTCACAGTGATACTCAGTACTATTCTGATATCAGTATAATACTATTAATGACAGGTTATTCTGTTTGTAATTAGTATTTATTATTATTATTATTATTTTTTTTTTAATACTTTGCACTTGCTGTTAATCTGAAAGTGTTCTGTTTTTGATATTTAAATTTTTAAAAGAAATCCCTCTGCACTTTCAGGAAACTCTGCACCCTGATGCTGTATCTACTCGATGTAGTGAACGATGTGATTCACAGTTGTCAACTACATCATCGGGAATGGACATGTGTCGGATCTGCCACTGCGAGGCTGAAGCCTGCAACCAGCTCATCTCCCCGTGTCTCTGCTCTGGAAGTCTGAAGTATGTACACTTAGCCTGTCTTCAAAAGTGGATTAAAAGTTCAGAGAAGATAGACTGCGAGCTGTGTAAATTTCAGTACATCATGACTTCAAGAACTAAACCATTCCAACAGGTAAACATACTGCCTATGTTTTGTGTCCCCCATAAATGTATGTATAAATGTGTGTGTGTGTGTGTGTGTGTATTTTTTTGTATTTTGTCTACATCTATTTTTAAATGATTACAGGGTTTTTTTAATAAAAAAAAGAAAATGAAATGTTTTCCATTAATTTGATTTAATAAACCATTATTAACAGGTTTTCATTTCATTCTTCTTTTTTTACTTTTTTTAAAAACCAGTCTTTCAGCCCAGGTTAGATATCAAAGCATATCTTGCATTGTTACATACTGTTTTATTAAAATAAGTGTAATAATGTAATATCCAGATTTAATTTATTCCACCAGAACCATATATTCCAATTCCCTAATGGTATCTCTTTTTAGTGGTGAAATCAAAAATTTTCCTTCTTTCTATATTGATGTGATTGTTTTTATATTTTTGCAGTGGGAGAAACTTGACATGTCATCAGCAGAGAGGAGGAAAATAATCTGTTCTGTGACATTTCACATTATTGCTGTTACCTGTGTCATCTGGTCACTGTATGTCCTCATAGATCGAACCACAGAGGAGGTTGCTAGTGGTAACTTAGACTGGCCATTCTGGACTAAACTGATTGTTGTGGCTATTGGTTTCACAGGAGGTCTAGTGTTTATGTACGTGCAGTGTAAGATGTATGTGCAGCTGTGTGCACGCTGGCGCTCATTCAACAAAGTGATTCATATTGAAAACGCGCCAGAGGATGAGACGCTAAGAGCCAATGAGGCAGCCAAGATAAAAGTTCGAGATGGGCTGACAAATGCAATTGCCATGCAGGAGATGTCATCAATAGGTGCTGTCTAACACTGAACAAACCACCGGTCTACAAATCCATTGTTTCTCTTTAACACTGTTGATGTTGTATTAACAAAAACTCTGTTGAAGTACTAGACTTGCACACCATGCTAGTTATCAACACTCAGTTTAAAATCTCAAAATATTCTGAGTGGCAAAATTTTTTTTTTTTTTTTTTTTTTTTTTAAATATTACAAGTACACTGCATAAAGTCCACTATTATCATGTATGATGTTTTTGCCTCTGGATGTATATAAAATATATATTTTAAGAGAATTTAATTATATATACTGGATTGTTTCTGTTATTCAGACATACTAATGCTTAATGTGAAATACTTTTTTTTGAAATTTCTTATTTCACTCAGAGATCTGAAAAACAAAACGAATTCCAATACTTAAGTCTGTCACACTGATAATAACATGTTTGTTTTTGATTCCATATTCTTCTGGAATAACTAATGTCTTATCATATTATACAAGGAAAAATAATTATTTAAATTTATCATTATATAAAAATACAACACTATTTTAGTGTAACCAGATCAAAGAGGATGTATTAACATTAATCAGAATTATTATTTTAACACACATACATACATAATTGGCAAATATATTTTCAAGAATTCCATTTTTTTTTTTTGAGAAACCAAAATGCAGATGAAACATTTTTTTCATTATATAGCAAATAAAAAAAAAAAAAAAAAAAAAAATTTATAATAAAAATAAGATAAAAAAAAAAAAAAAAAAATATATAGATATAAATATATGATTTATTTATTTATTTATAATAAGAATCCCTTATTTATGTATATCTCTGTTACAGCTGAGCATACTTTATTTAGTCCATTAAGGGTCTCAGAGAATCTCTGGGACCAGACATTTCCATAATGCTGGAATCTAACGAAGCATTCATTGATATGTACATGTATACACAGACAGAGCGTGACCTCAAAAGGTGTACAAGATATCATAGATAACAATGGTAAAACATAACGTGTTATGTTTTACCAGAATGCTTAATTAGTAAATGAGTAAATATATTTAAAAAAAATTTAATAAATAATATAATACAACAATAAGAATTTGTTTTGAAAACTTAAATGCAATGCAGTTAGTAACTTTCCCTACCATTAATAAAGTACCCCATGTCTACAAAATATCACCAAGAACTAATATCAAAAATGTTTTTCAGCAAAGGTTTACCATTATTGTTATTAGTCATTATTATTATTATCATTACTACTATTATTATTGTCATTATTACTACTATACTACTACAATTATTGTTTCTTGAGGTTAATTGTAAACATTGTCATTTTTTTTTTTTTTTTTTTTAAATATAGGGATGGAAATACACATATATTTACACTCATCTACAGATGTCATCATAAATTATATTTTTGACTATTTTTGTGATAAAACTATTGATGCCTTTATTGGCATTGTGTAAAGTAAATAATCTTTTTGCTCAGTTTATTTGTAAATATGTATATAAAAAGGCAACGACTTTGTGATATTTTATATGTATTTGTTATTCAGTTTGGAACTGAATTTAGAATTAAGCTATGTACATTTTCAGAAGCTTGCAGAAATTTATTTTTTGTTTTAATTATTATATAATATTACATCATTAACTTAGTTATAAAAGCATATGAAAATCACGTTTTAATTAAAATAATGACATTATTGTTTTTACATTAGATGTGAAACTGATCTGCTTAATGGAAATGTGAAATTTTCAGAAATGTGTTACGGAAAATGTGGAATATAATTACTGTTTTAATTATTGATAATTAATACATCCATTTAATTTTTATTTTTAATGAGTTCACTCACCCATTATTGTTTCAATATCTGCCTTATTCTGTTTTTTGTAAATACACACAACTGAAAAGATAGACAGCAAGCTAAAATGTATTTTTTAACTATTTCTGTAGTAATATAGATTTTTATGAACTGATCAATAACCACAAACATTGAGATGCATATCATTTTTAACATACATGTGCAGTTTCAATCAAGTAATCAAACTATGATTTTTATTTTTTTATATTTATGAATGCTGTATAACTGTATATATTATATAAATGTACATATACTTTTGGGTAGGTTTTTAAATAGAACACATGTTTAGAGATGTTTTAGATGATGAAGACATTCCTGAAATCCTTCTGTTGATGTTGCATGTTTACTCACTGTTCCTTAAATAATAAACACACAGATGTAGGTGTTTCTGGCAACATTTCTCTATAGATTTTTCAGTTTACCATGACGTCATGAATTAATCAAATTATTGAGCCATTAACCATGACAAACCATTAACAATGAATAAATAAATAATAAAACTAAAACTAAAGCTGGTTTATAGGTAAACCATTCTAATGGGACAAAAACCTTTGTTTACTGTGTGTGCAGTGAGTTTGTAGGGTTTGGGCTCCTCAAATGTCCCCCATAGGCACTAAATGTTGCATGACAAAATACATGCATACAAACACACATACATGTATACACATATATATTTTATATAGAGATTTTTTTAAGTTATTATATTTTTTTTATATTAAGCTTTAACTGGTCATTAAGAATTCCTTTCACAAAGACTCATGTTTGTTGTATTTGATTTGATTTTTTGGTTGTTTGGTTGTTTCTTTTTTGGGGGTGGGGGTTGGTTTTGTTGTTGTTGTTTTACTTCAGAGTTATGCAGAGATTCACTAAAACAATATTTCAGGGTTTCTTCTAAGTGAGAACTTCAACTGGGCATCTTTAAATGACAAGAAAAATACTACATCATTTACTGGACAGTAATATAGATAAATTTTACTATAGAATCAAAGAAACAGGTTATTAAGCTTTCATAAATCCTAGTCTGGTCAACAGTTTTTTTTAAATATTATTTATGTATTTTTCAATCAATATTATCCACACCATGGAGTAAGATTTCATTTATCACTTCATTTATGAATAATTTTAATATTTATACATTTATTTACAAATTCTTTTTTTATGTAAGTTTACTAATAATAATGAAGATAAATTATATATATATAAGAATAATAAGTTTTATATATAAAAATCTATATTAAACTGTTTTGACCAATTTCAATTTTTTTTTTTTTTTTTTTTTTTTTTTTTTTTTTTTTAATGGGACCACTTATTAATAACATTCCTCTAGACCACAGTTTTCAACCTGGGGGTTGCAAGATCGTTCTTAAGCAAGGATATGTTTTAGCTTTTTAAATTATACACTAACAAGACAGAACAAACCATACTTTTTACTAAAATAACATTATGTACATGACTTGGAAGGAGGAATAAATAAAAACGTTTTGGTAGATTTGAGACCTGTGATAGTGAATATTGATTCCTTTTGTACTGTCTTTGGTTGATGAAAATATGGTAACCCTAGATATTATTTAATCAAAAATTTTAAAGGGGGTCATCAGTCATACTGAGTTGCTCATAAGGGGTCACAATATGAAAAAGGTTGAAAACCAGTGCTGTAGACTATTTATTTCTTATAACACATCTTTTAAATACAATAAATAATTATTAAACTAGGTTTTTATTATTATTATTATTACTTTTATTTTTTTCATTCATAGAATGTACTACTGTTATTTATTCTCTAAAAAGGCAGTTTTAAAATAACTATTTAAAAAACAACAACAATAAAAGCCCCCAAAAACCAAGAACAACAACATTATTTTTATTTTTTACAGGGTTTTGTTTTATCATCACGCACCGATTCGGTTACCAGTTTTACAACTACACGTATCATTTAATCTTTGCAGTTATTTCCTTCTTTTGTTACTGTTATGGCTGTTTATATATAATAGCACATGTACATAGCATATAGCTTCCTTCACAAATTAAAATCTATCCTAATAATAAAACAGGAAAGATAAATCTATTTTTTTTTTTTACATCTGCTTTTAAAAGTATTTTCTTTAAATAGGAAATATTTATTTTAATACATGTATGACAAGTTTATTTCATTTAGATTCTTGTATATGTACTTTTGTACTGTTACTAAGATGCCAGAAAACAAATAGACTAATTTGGAATAATTAATATCAGTTGTGTAGACTATTCCTTCATGTCACCAGCTGTACATTTCAAGGGAAACAACTAGATGTACAGTTAAATATTTTTAAAATTACGTGTAGGCTGACCTAATCATTACTATCTTTTTAATATTATTTAACGTTTTTTCTCTTGATTAATCTCACTATATCAATATTTAAATATGTCAGCATCTATATTTATTATTATTATTATTATTTTTTCTTTGTTTTAGGTTGTTGGTTTCTAATATTTATTTAAACCATATCATTGACAATTGAATAATGTTTTAACTATTTTTATTTTTCTCACAACTGTTTTATGGAAGAGAATATGTCTGAAAAGGTCATTGTATTTATATTTTATTTAAATTTTACATTACACATAATCAATGTTTTATACAAAAATTATACACCAACAAGACAGAACAAACAACACTTTTTACTAAAGTAACATGTGCACGATTATGGAATTAATAATAATCAATTATTATAGCAGGTTTCTGTTGTGATTATTTGGATCAAATATTATTAGTGACAGACGTTTTAAGTATTCACACAATGGGGTAAGGCTTTATAACTGAGGGCAGAAGCTTTTATAATTATTTTTACTGTCATTGTTATCATTATAATTATTTTATTTATATGTTTGTGTATACGGATCATGGAACTGAACTAATAAACTAAAAAGTGAAAAATAAAAGTTTGTTTGTTATTGTTGTTAAATTATTTATTTATTTATTTATTACAAACTAATGTTTAAACGTACAAAAATAAATAAAATAAAAAGGAAAAAGGGTAAGAAATGTTTGTTTTTTTCTGTTATTTTTATTTTTTATTTTTTTTTAAAGTGAGAAACAGAAATTTATCTTTAAAGAGATGCAAAAGGAAAAAGTATTTTAAATTGTACTTCAGAATTACGCATTTGTTATTTTACTTATAATTATTATTAGTTTTTGAAAGGATAGTATGTAAATGTAAAATATAAAATAATATAAAACGAATACATTCTGTTTTAAAAGAAGTAAAATCGTATGTTCGTAATTCAAAACAGCTAATCCACATCTATATTTTATTACTTCAAAACAGCTAATCCACATCTGTATTTTATTACTTCAAAACAACTAATCCACATATGTATTTTATTACCTCAAAACAGCTAATCAGAATCTATATTTTATTACTTCAAAACAGCTAATCCACATCTATATTTTATTACTTCAAAACAGCTAATCCACATCTAGATTTTATTACTTCAAAACAACTAATCCACATCTAGATTTTATTACTTCAAAACAGCTAATCCACATCTAGATTTTATTACTTCAAAACAACTAATCCACATCTGTATTTTATTACTTCAAAACAGCTAATCAGAATCTATATTTTATTACTTCAAAACAGCTAATCCACATCTAGATTTTATTACTTCAAAACAGCTAATCCACATCTAGATTTTATTACTTCAAAACAAAATGATTCGACGTTTCAAATATTTGATCATATTCTATAACAGCTGCACCAGTTCAGAAGTAATTTATGTATATGACACATTGATGACTAAAACGTGTATAATCTGGGCAGTGATCACTGATAAATCATGAAAAACAGCCTAGACAAATCAGACTCGGTGAAAGCCATTCAGTGAGGAAGTAGAAAAGAGTGGGAAAATTAAAGGTGAAGTTTAACGATGTAAATTTTATAACTGCATTCATTAATTACACAGGAGTTAATCCGCTCTGGAACAACTGACATCTTAGCGAAACAAAATCGAAAAACGGGTGGTTTTAATTGGTGATATTTAACTTCAAAGATGATGTGAATTTCACTGAACAATAAAATACAGTAACCACGACCATAACACACAAATATTAACATATTAAAATAGATGTTTTGACCCCCATTAAACATTCTTCATCTGCTTGTGTTCACAAAGTAATTAATCATAACTGATCTTAAATAATACTAATTCATTTTAACAACGAGGTTAAACTGCTCAAGAGGATCAAATCACCCCGTTACACCTGAAATATAACAAATATTTGTATATATTTATCAATAATCCGCTAATGGAATTTTTTAAAGTATAGGTATAACCTTGAGTGCAAGGCCCAATAAGCAAACACATTGATATTTTTACAGCGAGTGTAATGCATAGATAAACCAGTAAGATAAATATAATGATCACAAATAGCAGAACTGTCGCATTTTACCTAAACAGTAATAATTTGGTTATCGAAACCATAAGATAAATATAGACGATAAATGCAAGGTTTATATGTGACGAAAACATTCAATATAACATCTGACATTTATATTTATTGACATAGAGCAAATAAAGGACTGTACCAATATTGTGTATTATAAAGTGACATGCCTCGACCGAGCACTATGACAGCAGTATTTGTAGAAATCGTGGCTGATAACTTTAGAAAACGTCCATTTGTTTACAAACCACAGGATATATCGTACCATAACTTAGAAATTCTATCCACTGCATGGCCTGACATTACGAAGGAGATGGACTATGGTGGTTAGTATATCCATTTTATTGAATAGATTTCTGTGTTAAACCTCTTTCAATAGGAATATTGTCCGATATGTAACTGGCTCAATCTGTGATCTTGGCGTTGCCACATACTTGCACGTGCATCCCACTAATGAGAGAAAGACCCGTATTTCTCATAATATTTGTTTACTCTTATTTATATTTTAAATTTTTTTAAAGTAAAATTGTTATTTCCATTAAAATAACAATTTAAATATTTCTATTTGAAAACAAAGTTGGTTTTATTATTATTATTACCATACAGCATTAAATGTAATATTAAGCAATTTTGCAACTGTTCATATAAAATCTGGTGGTCACCATCTGATACGAGGAGTTTATGAAGACCAAAACAAAATCACACAAGTTTTATACTTTGTTGACTATTGCAACATGCTTGGAATTTATTTATTTATTTATTTATTTATTATTTTAACGACGCATTCAAATAAGTTTTTCATCCTCGATTTTATGGATCGTTAACCATAAATAATAAGAGCCCATTTTCTCTGTGAATATAATTAAATCAGTGTTAGAGATGGAAATAGTGTTTTATAAAATGGTTTCTGGACGGTTTGAAAGTGTTTTAATTACGTTTGATACAGCACATTGTCTACATTGGTCGCTTTGTATTTATATAACATTTGATGAAAAGCAAAATGCATATTAAAAACTACATTCATTAGGCCCTACGGTTTAAGTAAGAAACAATAATGTTTTATGTGGACGATTTCCACCATAAACGTAAAATAACAAATATTCACAAGAAAACATCGTTTTGAGAAACCACTTACAACGGACATGAAATTTATGAATACTGCTGCATGGTTTCTCAGAAAGGAAAATATTTTGATTATAACTGTGAAAACCGCGGAATCAAAGAGAAAAGAGAAGCCATTTGGTAGGATAAATGTCAAAGCTGTATGTTTTATTTTTATTATTATTATTATTATTTTTATTATTATTATTATTATTATTATTATTATTATTATTATTTTGTCACACAAAACTCGGTATATCTTGGCCGCTAATTTACGTAACTTTAAAATTTAGAAAGTATCTTTAAAATTTCATCCTGTAAAAGGGTATTACGGAGGGTCAAACAGAATATAATTATTTGCATATCTCGGCATTAAACTTAAAGGCAGCTTATATACTTAAAATCAGTACTTGAATAAAGCATCTATAATTAGTAAACGCAAAAGAAATTAAGCTACTGAAACAAGTTTAATAGATAACCGGGTTTCACGTTAAAACAAAGACAAGGTTATCTAACTTCACACAGAAAATGTTTTTTTGTTGTTTTTTGTTTTGTTTTTGCATTCAACGATAAAACTAATATGTATTAGCTTCAAGTTACAGCTATTCAGTAAAGATGAATTATAGGTTATTTGCAAATAAATACAGTTTCGTCCTTCGTCTCTTTTAAAAAAAAAAAAAAAAATCAATATTCTAGATCATTACGTATTTGTCCATATGATGAAAATAATGAGTGTGAACTTCGTATTATAGAGATACACAGCAATTTATATTGTCAAAGGTCATTTTGTACAGATATTTTTCTTTAATTTCATTTTAGTGACAGCAATTACATATACGATAAATTATTTAAAAAAATATATGAATGCAATCTAGCCTGCGTCACCAATTAGGTTCACGATGCTCCGAACATACGCCATAGAACAAAGTCATTTATTGATAAATAACAGTATTACAGTTACTGGCCTTTAATAGATTCACTTTTACGTAGCAGAGAAAACATTATTTTAACCTATGCAAAAGTATTTTAGGAAAACTGTCGTCCATACATTTGTTCACGGTATATTAACTGCTCAAGTGGTTCACACCAAAAACGTGCCAATTTCGAAGCAGCAGACGACAGTTACATACCAACAGTCAATAGTCTGCCAACTTACAAACAAACAGTGCTTATTTCATTAATTGCTTCAATTCATCTCAATCCACAAACGCAATAGCTTAAATATCAGAAACGAATTTTTAGACTTTTCGGCAGCACGTTCGAACTGTATAATGAACGTGCATTATGTGTCACACGCTGAAAATACTGCCATTCCGAGACGTCACCGGTTTTTTCACGAAAAAGGTGGAGTGTGCTTATATTTTTACCTTTCCGTTTGTGATTTTATGTTAAAGTTTATATGCATATATATATATATTATTACTATTACTGTTATTGTTTTATTTATTTATTTTACACGTACTGAATGAATTTAATGTATTTTCAATCAATAATCACGTACATAATGTTTTTGGTTGAAACAAACAAAAATAATACTGAAGAACTAT
This sequence comes from Chrysomallon squamiferum, assembly GCA_012295275.1. Lineage (NCBI taxonomy): Eukaryota > Metazoa > Mollusca > Gastropoda > Neomphalida > Peltospiridae > Chrysomallon > Chrysomallon squamiferum. The sequence continues at coordinate 16,974,343 of CM022679.1, forward strand.
TACAAAAAAAATGTTTGATACATATCAAATTATAAATTTTTAAGTTTCATTTTCATCTAGATACTTTTTCTCCTGTTGATGGATGAATTTTTGGATGTTTGCTTTTAATATTAAAGCTTTTGTGATAAGAATGACACGAGTAACCTTTTTAACACATTATGGTCTGTTTTTAACATTAGCAGCAAGTTTATCATTTTTAAGCACCTTCTCATATAAGCAATTCATAACAGTTGTCACTAGCTGGGTTAGGCCATTGAGATGACCATAACAACATCTTGAAGTTAAGTGTTGAAACTAACAGAATAGCTTGAAGCGTTCTGTGAGTATTTATTGAAATATTTACAAGCTTGGCACTTGGATTAGATCTCTCAGAAAAGTATCTCATATGCTTTAGCTTCATTTCTAACGTTTTATTTTATGTTATTTTATTTTTTTATTTATTTTTTTATCTGTTTTCTCCTGACGTGAGATACTATATTACGTATGTGTTAATTAATTTTTTTTGTCTTTTGTTTTTTAATTTTTAAAATTTTTTTTTTTTTTTTTTTTTTTTTTGATGACTGTTAAAATTAAAAATGGATTGTTTTCAGTGGTCATGTCTGTGAGGGCTGACCAGGGCTCAGGATGCAAAAGAATCCAAAATGTAATTTGTCTAAGAGGATCCAGGATTTTGAACTGTGGAGAGATGAAAGAGGGGTAATAAAAAACATTGAATATGCACAACTCAGATCAAGTCGTAGGAGCATGTTCAAGAAAATGAACAGCGACAGAAAACTTAAATGCTGGAGACGTCTTTATATGCCATCTTTGTTAGGAATACTGACAGGTTCGATTGTGCTCTTGTGTTGTTCTGTTTATTCCATGGGACATACTACATTCTTCTGGACGTATAAGCACACATTTTACATAATCGGATCAGTTACACTTGTTACTGGTGTGATTTTACTTCTAATTGCTAGTGGCCTGACATACAACAGAGAACAAGAACTGAGGATTAAACTTGGATTGCCCGGCATGTTTTCTCAGGTCTGGAAAAACCCTTCTCCTGACTTTGCACAACATTCTACTTCTAATATAAGTAACGAAAAAGCTAAATATCTTAACAGAGAAACATCGTTAGATTCAGTTGAAATTTCAACCTTTTTAGAATCTAGTACTTCGTCACCAGTCACAGATACAACATGGCTGGAAATGTCAGCAAGTTCTGCGGTACCGTTTCTGGAAAAAAGTGTTAATCAGAAAACTCCATTTTCTCCTACAATAAAAAACACTCACCATTTACATTCCAAGGACTGTAACAGATCAGAAAAGTCACACAAACACTCAGCAGTGATCAGTGAACATGTACAAATCATCTCAGACTCTGTCGCGTGTGTGAAAACAAGTCCAAAACTGCTGAACATAAATAAACCCGTTATCAGTATTGTTAGCTGAACACAATTTGGCTAGCTAAATAACCATACCAAATATATAAGCATTTATTTTATCAGTGACAACAACATCACACATCAATACGTTTGTCCTTCAGGATAATTAGTAATTATATTTTTTACTTTATTTTAATTGCTTATATTTGTAATTCGCCTTTTTAATCCTTAACAGATTTTAAAAATTAACCGTGATGATTGTAAATGTTAAGGAAACATTAAAAACACAGTACTTGACTGTTCTAAAATACCTTAGTAGCTATATCAAAACTAATTTCAGTATATTGTAATTCTCAGCTTTGGTACTGTTTTTGAACAAATAAACATTAATTTTTCGCCTGTGTTAAACCTGTAGCAAAAAATAAATAAAATAAATAATACCCCCACCCCAAAAAAAAAACCCAACAACAAACAAACAAAAAACAACAACAAACAAACAAAAAACAACAACAAAAACAACAACAACAAATGAACAACACTAACATTTAATAACTGTTCCAAGATACATAATAAAAAAAAAAAAAAAAAAAAAAAAAAAAAAAAAAAAATCATTAGAAAAATAAAATAAAATAAATAAAAAGGGAAATTATTCTCCCATTTCTTATTTAAATAAAATACCATTAGTTAACAGTTCTGTCGATAATGTGTCCAAAAGCCCTTTAACAGTAAATTATTGTATAACTGCTTTCCTCAAAATTAAATATTTTGTCTTATTGGTGGAAATGGTAGTTACAATTTTGAAATAATAATAATAATAAAACAAGTAAAAAAACCAACAAAAAATCCCCAACAAACCAAACAAGAGCTCCAAAACCTTAAGCTCACTTGACTTAATACATTTCAATAAAGCAATATATGTATTCACAAAGTTCATTTAAAAATTCCCCGACTATTCTAATACCCTTTTAAGTGGATATTACCAGAAATAGTTTAAATAAAAACAATGTTAAAAATAAAAATTCTTAAAATATACCAAATATAATTACTGTAGAAACTTTTGTTAACGTGATCAAAAGGATCATTAGTTTATCATTTTCAACTTTGTTTCAGTTTTTATTCCAACAGGCTTAATAATAATAATAATAATAATAATAATAATAAAAAGGTACAGTATTTTGTGGAATGACTACTTACACTGGAAAAATTCGTTTTTGAAAAATCTGTTAAAGTATATGATTTTTTGAAATACAACACTTATCAGTGAAAACCTTTTCAGCAGCCATTAATCTAAAAATAATAATAATAATAATAATAATAATAATAATAATAATAATAATAATAATAATAATAATAATAATAATAGTAATAATAATAAAATAGAAAAACCAAAAAGTATTAATGTATAAATTTAAATGGGATCAATATTATAATTTTTGTGTGTGTGTGTTCTTTTTGTTGTAATTCCGAAAATCCATTCCTGAATTTTTCCACACTGCTGTGGTTCTCTGAAAAAAAATATAATAATAATAATAATAAAAAAGGATTTTCGTCAGTTAGATTTTGGTAATGTATGCCTTTAAATAACCCAAGTGAATGTTTTCCTTATCACCAAATACTATTTTTATGTGGCAATACAATACGCAAGCATCATAATAAAGAAACTTCAAGTATGTAAGTGTAAAACATTTCTTATAATTAAGTAATAATAAAAATGTCAACCTTCATTCATTCTTTTCTTTTACTGTTTTACCTCCTTGTTAGCAAAGACTGCTAAATAATGATAAACTTATATAAATGAAATTAATGGTTATGTGATAATAGGGAAAAAAGTTTTATGTCAAACGAATTGCTATGAGATAAAAGTAAATTTTTATATATATGAAATTAGTCACTGTCAGATAATGGTAAACATTTACACGTGAAACCTTTAGTTAAAAAGTGAAAACTTTAACAGTTATGAAAAAAGGTGTATGAAAAGTAAAATACCTGCAATTCTCTTCATTTCATCCCAGCGTAATTTCCGATCAGCCACCATTCCTGCTCAGTCAGTGACAGAACAGAAAGATTTGTGCTGTTAGATATAAAAATAATTGTATCAGAAACAGAATTCCATACAATTTTGGTATCATTGTTAGAAATTTAAAAGAAATTCTGGATACTAGAATAAATTAAAATACTTGTGTCAGATTGTCGTCTGTTTGTCCCGACACTGTCAGTATTAAAAAAAGTAAAATATAAATAAAACCTTTGTAATTATCTGTCACCTCTACAGGAACAATGATTTCATTCCAGAATATTTTCACATCATTCACTGCTCCTGTCCAGAAAATAACAGAACAGAAAAATGTCTGCAGTTTCATGACAAAAATAAATGTAGAAACAATGTGCAAGACAGTATTGATTCTTTGAAATAAAAATTCTGAATTATCGAAGAAATTACATTGTTTGCCGACATAGTGACCTGAACAAATGATATCTGTTAGTTTGTCACTATATTTGTTCCTAAGTTAACATTAAAACGGGTGAAAAGTAAAATCTCTATCTCTCAACTCCACTTTTTCATCATTCAGTGCTCCTGTGCAGAAAGATTTTTGCTGTTACATGATAAAAATAGGTGTAGCACAAACCGTACACAACACAGTCAGTCTGTTACTTTGTCTGTGCCGACATCGTTTAGTATTAAAACAAGTGAAAAGTCAAAATAGATGTAACGCAAATACTATAGACACAATTTTAATGTTATTGTTGAGAAATAAAAGTTCTAAATTCTAGAAGAAATTAAATTATTTGCACATATATGTCAATATGTTTCTATGTCTGTCCCGAGACCATAAATCAGTATTGAAACAAGTGAAAAGTAAAACGTTTGAAATCATGAATAAACTGTCCTGGAACAGTTTTCTTATCAATCGCTGTTCCTGACCTGACAGTAACAGAACGGAAAGATTTGTGCTGTTAGACGATAAAAGCAGATGTAACAGAAACAATATGCAATATTAGTATTATTGGTAGTATCACAGGAGTTTGGTGGAAGCAGTGGTGCTCTGGTCCTGTAATATGCCGACAGAGACTCTTAGACTTATTAGTGTGATCTATTTTGAAAACCTGATTCTGTGTCAGGCTAAAATTCTGAAGGGTTTTTGCTGTAGCAAGCGTAGCCCAGACAGACACTGACAAGGTAAGATTTCACATATTCTGTAACAGTCGCAATGGCCTGTATGTCTTGCATGTGTTTGCTGTTCTTACATGTGTCTTGTAAATATTAGTTTACTGCAAGTGAATGTTGTATATTTTTGTTGTTTCTGTATGGGTGTCATGTATATGTTTGTTTTTGCATGTTTGTCTTTATATGACTAGTTTTTAAATGATTTCTGCGCTCTGTAATTTCTGGATTTTCGAATTATTATACCGAGAAATGAAAAAAGAACTTTTATAATAATAATAATAATAATAATAATAATAATAATAATAATAATAATAATAAATAAATAAATAAATAAATTATAAATACTAAATCAATAATTCGAAAAAAGTTACAGGAATGAATAAAACTGTAATACAGTTTAATAAATTGTATTGTTAAAATTTAAATTATTTGTCGTTGGGGACTGATCTTTCTTTTGACCGTGTTTAAATCCTTTTAATTTTCAACACAGAGTTAAACATATTACATGTTTAAAAGAATATATCCAACAGTTTTTGTACTCTTTTTGAAGTAATAGTATTTTTAAAATCAAACAAATTATCATTAGTTCACATTCAGCCGTTTAGAATTTTTATTAACTGACAACTGAAGTTTGAAGCCACAGTTAACATTTTTGTCTTCTATTTATAAATAAGCAGATAGTGCAATTCAAACCATCTGTGTTTACATTTTACTTTCACTAGAAACGGTTTATAATTCACAGTTACAAATGATCATAATCATCATTTTTAATACTATTATTATTATTATTTTTATCTTAGTTATTATTTTTGTTGTTTTTGTTTGTTTCTTCTATTTCGTTTCCTTGTCGCTGCAACCCACCATCTCTTTGCATCACTGGTAATGAATGTGACCTTAGCGGTAAAAAAAAATAAAGAAAAAGAAAAACAGAACAAAAACCTAGAAAATTAATGATTCTTATATCCAGATATAGACCGAACAAGCATTGGAATATGCAATAACAATCGAAATTATGTATATTAAAATATATAAACAAATGTTGATTCTAATACGTTGCCGAAACGCATTTAAAATTCAGACAAGTAAAATCTGAAGAAAAAAATAAGGATTTACTATCGAAGGGGAATAACTCCACCCACCTAACGAATGTAATATTTAATGCCACCCTAGCACGAAAAATAGATCTGCTATTGGGAGTAAAATAATATGAAATATCAATAGTTTATAAAATGCTGCATAAAGAGTTGGTAAAATATAAATATCACATTTGACTGAAATTTATAATTTGTTATTAAAAGGAAGTTTTCTTTCAAAAAATTAATAAAAGATTTGGGTGCTATCTAAATAGTTTCACCACATTATCTATCAAATATGACCTTACTTGTCTCATTAAAATGTAGTGAACTGTCAAAGTAGACGGAAAATGCTCACACTGAGGTGGAGGATCATGACCGATACAGGCACGACACAAGATGTATTCCTCCTTCCTGCACTGCCTGTAAGAAAACTGCCAATCTACCAGTGCTGGCTTAATAGAATGAGGCGTGTTTGTGGAAACGATATACTGGCCGATATGATGCTTAAAATCAGTATCGGGTACACCAACCGTAGTAAATCCAAAGCAAACTCGGCAGCAGAATCTACCTTTCATCACCCTAATGTAAACATGTCTGGGTACCCAACAAAAAATAATGTCGTTACTGGCCATGTTTTAAAAAGATACTCTTTCGTGTCGCCATCTCATTTAAAGGATAATCCTGCTTCTATGTTGTAAAGCTTGGAGAGATAAAAGTGAGTTAAAATAATGTATTTGGATGAGTATATATCTGTGTGTGTGTGTGTGTGTGTGTGTGTGTGTGTGTGTGTGTTAGCTTGAACATTTTAAAATTGGAAAACTCCACTCGACAAAAAACAACAAACAAAAACAGCAACAAAAACAACAACAATGCACTATATATTAACAGAGTTGAAACATAAGCACAAAATCAGCAGAACAATATAAGGTTTAGTCCAAAAAATTAAAAATTAAGTGCAGTTACAAATATTTCAGGTGGACCTTTATCCTGGATCCACGTGTGTGAGTGCGTGCGCGTGTGTTACATTGAAATTTATATTAATTTATTACTATATTCAATAAAATGATTTATAAGGCTTTGATAAAAATTCAGAATAGTGGTGCTTTATTATTATTTAAATTTGTTCCGGAAACTGAGATAAACGTCAACCTGACGAACTATGTCGAATATCATACATATAATAAATGGCTGGAAATTAGCTTTCCAAATAAACTCACCACATTTAAAAGGAAAATAATAATTTATTTATTTACTTTTCCTTTATTTGTACTTGAAAAAAAATTAAGATGAAGCGGCCATCTAAACCAATGAAAGGTACAATCGAAATGGCTTGCACCGTGTCAGTCACATCGCTTGATCAAAGACAAGGGCAGGATTTTCAAATCTCTGCCTTCAGCATTCCAAAAACCATTTTTATTATTTGTTGATAAATTTATGATATAATCGTATTTCATTAATTTAATTAAATTATTTATTTTATTAATTCCATATTTTTTTTAATTTGGAGTGCTAATATTTTATTTATTTCCAGTTTTGAATGAATTAATTTGATCATGTTCTAACAAAAACAGTCTGTACATAACGTCGTAGCAGAATAGTGAATGTTTATTGTCAGGCTGTATTTTTACAAAAAATAATTCTTTTGTTATTTTAAAAACAACGACAGAAGAGCTATGTTCCTTAACGCTGGACGCTATAATTTTAACTTCCAATTCGTTTCTGATCATTGCTATGAATTTCTTTGATATAAATATTGTGGAAGACTTTACAAGCGAATTTTACTTGCATTTGAAACCATAGGCGTAATAATTAGTTATTTTTATCTAAATAAGAAATTTGGAAAACAAATTTTTCCTTCCTGTGTGAAATCTAGATATTTTGTTATCAGAAATAATATATTTACATATTTTCTAAATGAAAAAGGCAGTTATGGAATATTAAAAATTACATTTTTCATCAATTGCCATGATTTTTTTATAATGCTTATTGGTTTTGTTTAATATATATATATATATATATATATATATATATATATATATATATGTATATATGTATAAATAAAATAAAACAAAACAAAACAAATAAAATATTGAAAGTAAACGAAAGAAACCACACACACACACACTTTAATGTCAGCTATCTTCCTCACTTTTATTCTAATTACTTACATTTTTATTTCAAAAGAAAGTAAATATAAGGGGAAAAAAAATGCACGGAAAGATAAAACAGTTTGAATCATATTACATAATTTCCGTCACTAACATTTTTATTGTTATTTCGTTTTAAAATTTTCTTTCTTTAAAAAAAATAAAATAAATAGAAGTTAGATAGATAGATAGATAGATAGATAGATAGATAGATAAATAAATAACCTTTTCTTTCAATTTTATTTTATTTTTTCATTTATTGTATGGAAATCATTACTAACGAATGAACTAGATGATGTTGGAAAGGAACCATTTTGCAAATTCAACTCAAGACAGGAATAATGATGATTAATTTATTTATGAACTCTGTTTAATCAACTTTGGTGTATGTACTTCTGTATGCTTATTTTATGTAACTGTGCGTGTGCTTATGAATGTTTTGTTTACTACTTTTGCTTGTGTTATTTCTGATTACTGTTTTATTTCGATTGCTCATTGAAACAGATCTGCACAACAGCAACAGTAGCAACATAAAAAACCAACAAAAAACCAAACAAAGCAACAACGATATAAAAACCAACAAACAAAAAAACACAACAAAAACAACAAACAAAAAAACAAAACACAAACAAACAAACAAAAACAAAACACTAACAAACAAACAAACAAAAAACAAAACACAAACAAACAAAAAAAACAAAACAACAACAAACACACAAACAAAACAAACACAAGTCATTGCGAGCATTGCAGCTTTAAATACCCATCAGTCTGATTCTGGTGGATGCACGTGAAACTCGGGATAAAACTGCGGTACTAAAACATGATATATCATTTTGTTGTTACCATCCAGTGATGAACAGTTTATGTTAGCGTGTAGTTAGTTCTGAAAGAATTGCTCTGCTTGGCAGTTTGGTTGTATTAGGGAATTGGTATTAGATATTTGTATGTCATATTTCAGCTGACGATGTATTTCTGTTAGACGATGTCACTGTGATAGTTCCACCAAATTTTGAAATTTTCTGTAGATGGTGAGTGCATTGTTTAAAGAAATAACATGAATTCTGTAAGGAAGATTTTTTCCCCCTCATTCCTTATAAATCACACTTATAAAAAACAATAGATTGGCCTAACTACATTGAGGTAAATGCCTCATACCGAAATTGACGAATTTTTAAACTTTTTTTTAATACAAAGTTTTTATTTTAAAATATATACATATTCTGATAGAAACGATATCAACTCGAATGAATGAGTTCAGTATTTACTGGAAAAGTAGATTTAATACTGCACACTGTCATGAGAATGTCATATAACATGATTTTTATATTTTATTTTATTAAAATCAAAAACTTTTTTTCAAGTTAAACTCTGATTAACATTATTATAAAATACAATAAAATAAAATTACAAATTACAAAGTAATACAATAAATTCATTAATATTTAAAAAAATGATTTGTACCATTCAATTAATATTTTTAAAAAAAAGCATTTCTTCTTCTCCTATTTCATTTTAAAGAAGATGGAACAATGCTTTTAATTTATTTATATTTTAATTTTATAATTATTTGTTGTAATTTCTTAATAAACAGTTATACTCAAAATAAGAATATCTTTCTTTTGCTAGTTATTTTGTGGATTGAAGACAATCATCTGAAAGCTGTTAACAGAAAAATAGTATTTAGACAGGGAATGCAAGAAATGAAATGTGGAAGAAAAAAGACATTACCAAAACTTGTGACTTGAGATTCAGTGATACATTTCAGTATGGTCTCTGTAAGTGAACAAATGTATTTTTATGTTGTATAATATTAGTAATGTTAGATTACAGTTGTGATGTAGCAGTTTTACTTCTTGTTTACTATTCTTTTCAGACCTCACAGTCACCAGTCCCCCAGTCACAAGAATATTTTTTCAAGTGGGTTTTCATTTTGCTTAATTTTACTACATTAATTATTACTGATCTAAAGGAAGATTGTCAGTTAATGTACAGCTGACAAGTTACTAAAAGTTAATTTGTGAATTGGAGGAAGTTTTCTTTTAAATAGTGTTTTTTTAAAACCCACTGTTTGTTTTACTCAAGTCTAGCTATTCAGTTCCACATTAATGAAAGGTCATGGTTTTTGCTGTTTTGATTGCAGTAAAATGTCATAGCAGATCAGTTACAACTGTTAATATCAAACAAGCAAACACATTCACTGTGAATATTGATGATTTTTTATTTTATATTTTAAAATATTTAAAATTTTATTTTATTTTATTTATTTATTTTTTTATAAACTATTTCATGATTATCTTATTTATTATTTTAATTTTTCATCAGCTGTTTGCTTGTCTATTTTAATTCCGTGTCCTGGTATTTCAGTAAAGGGGCCCTATTGTTTTCCCAGAACATAGTTTGAAGTAGCTTGCTAAATATCCATAAATAATAATCCAGCTTCGTCTGGCTCTGCAGTAAATCTTTTTTAGCTTTCTTTATAATTTTTGGCATTGGTTATAGTTACTGTTAGAGTAGAACCATGAAATATGATAGGTCAAAGAACAGTATTCCTTTTAATGCAACAAATGTTTTATTTATTTTTTCTCCTTTGGCCAATACACTCTGCTTTATATAAAACTGATATTTTTTTACAAGGATAAAAGATTATTTGCTACTAAATTGGAAGAGAAGCTCATGGAGAGAAAAAAGTAAAATAATAAAATAATTTGTTTTTGAAATTTAACAGTATTCAGAAACTATTATATGGCAGCTTTGTACAATACGTGAAAGTATCTTCATGTTTGTATAGCAGATTTGTAGAATACTTCTTAAATCATAAAGATTATAATATCTGCTTGATTAAAGTAATAAAATATCAAATATGACAGATACCTACTAGGTTTCAGGATTTCTAGCACCAAACATCAGGATTATCCAGTTTAATCACTGTAAAACATTGGTCATATGTCATTAGAAATAGGAATAATGAATTCAGTGGTGGATCCAGAAATAAAATAAATGTGGTGGCTGGACTGGAATTGAGTAAACTTATTGGGAGTTTCGTTTCCCAAAGGGGTCATTTCATGTCAAATCACCCCCCCCCCCAAAAAAGAATTTAAACCTGACCATCTCCGATTTTTATAAAATTTGGTATACTTGTAGACTGGTATCCCACAGCACCAAATCTGAAATTTTAGCCCAATCGGACCTGTCGTATGGGAGATATGGCCCACCGAATTTTTAGATTTTTGGCAAAAATGGGTGTGACCACCAACATTTGAACCCTCATATCTCAGGAACTACAGGGCCAATCTTCATAAAATTGGTATTGTTGAAAAGGCAATATGACAAGGATTCCAAATCTGCCATTTTTGTTCAGTTTGGAAAATACTGGGGGTACATTTACCTGTTGACCTTTGCTGTGACCTTGAAACTGACCGTGTGGATCACATGACCTTGAGATGACCTTTATTGAAATTTAATCTCCCACATGTTAACTAAAACATATAAAAGTTTCCTGGGTGTAATATTTTTTGTTTAGACATAATAGAGATTTAAAAACTGCATACCTGCATGGATGATTAATACATTGCATTACAATGTACATTTTCTCTGAGACCAAAAACTCATCTTTGGAGTTAAAACCCACCTGACATGTCTGAAGGAATGCCTGAAGGATATGAAAAGATGCCAAATGGCATGACATGTTCTACACAATCAGACTCAAAGGGTTAACAGGAAGTGATGCTTCAGGCGGGTCATGAACTCCTTTAGATCCCCTGGTGCAATCCCCATTGAGCACATGGCAGTTAGAAGTTTAAGACAAAGAAGTTTCTTCATCTGCATTTTTTTGACAATCAGAAGCTTTTTAAGTTGGACACAATGTCAGATGTTGATATGTAAGCATTATGGTTTCTTCATAAAACCTATTAAGTCATTTTATCATGTCATGTGGCCTTGCCATTGGTTTTGAACAAGGTTTCAGTCAACAACAGTACAACCCAGTTTGAAATCAGATGTCATCAAGTGATGTACTGCATAACATATTTGTGCACCCAGTCTTCGGTACAGAGTATGAACAAGGTCTACCTTCACCTTAATAAACTGTGATTTATACTTTAGAAGATTGACATAAATGCCCAAGACTTGTGGGCCTTTGGCAATAACACATGTACTCTGCTGCCATTTTATAACCAGCTTAACTTTACTGAAAGGATTTCAGGATTTGATTTGATATTTAGGAAAGCACCAACTTTGTTCTATTGAATTGAAGGTGCAGGCCAATACTGAAAATCCTTATTTCTTCCAGGGCTAACTGCAGCTTTAACTCCCCTGAAAATGTGTTTTATCAACATCATCATATCAAAAAGGAGTTGTCGCAAAGTGTATGGAAAACTGAGGACATTGAACTCCTCACTCTTCAAAGTGGGATCAAAACATGGGACATCAAGAGTATCTGTTCACATCACAAATTTTCAACATTGCAGAAAAAGTGTTGTGACCCCCTTAATCACCATCCTAAGCAAGCATGCACTAGATCTTTAAGAATTGTTAGCATGGGTACTTACAAATGCTTAGTAAATCCTCCAAAGACACTAGTGCCAGGAGACAAGTTGTGCTGTGACTGTCTGATTAGCCTTCAGAAATCAAAGGTCCAAACCCCTGCAGAGGATGGCTTTAGTACGGGTTGTATTACAATGGGAGAATTTGATGACAACTTGCCAGACAAACTGCTGGTTGTTGTTTTCCCAGAAAAGGACTTTGATTTGAATTCTATCCTGTCAAGTTTAGGCGAAACTCCTGTTAAACTCCATTCACTAGCATGTTCCAGGAAACGAATGAAAGGACAGAAAAAAACTAGCATCAGCTACAGTAACATTAAAATGACATCTTGAAACAGTTTATGATATTCCGCTTCTTTCTTCCGAAAGTGACCTTGACTCATCAGAAAAATCGGATTTTCATTTATTCAGGAACATGTTGGAGGAGCTAAAAGAGAAATTCAAGAAGTCTGAATCCTACCCAGAGCATGTGCAAATCTTGACTTTGTCACCCTTTACCATTGAAAGGACAATGAATGAATTTGAAACAACGAATTACCATATGAAAAAAAGCTGTGTGGTGAAGAAAGAGAAAATGATTCTATCCCTCTGTGATAAGAAACAAGGGAAAGTTCTGTCAAATGAATTGAAGGAGGAAATAATCCAATTTTATGAAAGTGATGAGAAAAGTAGAATATGTTCAGGAATGAAGGATACAGTGAGCATTTGAAACAAAGATGGTGAGAAGGTTAAGCATCAGAAACACCTAGTTCTCTCAAATTTATGTGAACTTTATGCATACATGTAGGCCTACAATGTCTTACTCAATGATCAAGAAAGATGGTAATTCCTAGCATCCAGAATTGATCATTCAGGTTTTAGTTTAAAAATAACATGATGTAGTTCAATGCTTATATGCAGTAAGCAATGAACCAATGGGCACTGGTGCCGCAAAGACTTTTCTGTGATATGCACAGCCATAGAACTTGGCGGAAAGCCAATAGCCATTAGAACAAATCCTCAACAGAGTCCATTATGGAAGTCTGGAGGTCCTCTGCCTCCTTTTAGATGAATGCAAGCTTATTATGGAGTGCAAAGTTTGCAGAGCTCTGTTCCAGGTTCTTCCACTCTTCAATGCATTCCAGGACTCACAGCCTACACTATTTGAAAGCAAACATCACATGGAAGCAGTTGTTATACAGCCTGTGTTGGATGAATCTGTAGAAAAGCAACAATGAGCAGCAAATTCAAATGAAAAACAAAACACTGAGCAAAAACCAAAGATGGATGGAATCACTAGACTGGAAATGATAGTGACTGAAAAGATTTTTGCAAAATGCCTCAAAGAAAACAATATTGATATTAATGATAAAATTGATATTAATACTGATTTGAAGTTGTCTGGGGACTTGGGAAGAATTGTGATACCATTGAAGTCCACTGAGGCACCCACAATAAACATGGAAAATGAGACAATGCTGGATAGTCTTCTCAAGTGCTTGAAAAGCAGCAAGTTGCCTCTGCATCTCCTCCAGTCACTGAAAAGAAAATTCTGCCAGCAGACACTCCCCAGATTGTGAAGAAAGATAACTCTTCTTCAGAGATTCTCAGTAGTGTGCTCATCTCTGGAAAGACAAGAAGCATGAAGACAACAGATACAGATTGGTACTCAAGTAGTTCCTCAAATACCTACTGACAAACTTATATCATTACAGAATCAAGAGTTGATGTTTTCAGGCCAGTTTAAAGAACATTTTGGATTAACTTTGCAATTGGTTCAAGTGAAACTGAAAACCTAACGATTCTCAGATCTCTGATCAGGGAAGAGGTGGAACAAGCATTGAGAAGTTGGTGTCAAAACAGTCAGAAATCAAGGATGGCCACAGCAGTCCAGCTAGGAGACAAACCCTTACAACAAAGGCTCAAGCATTTGTAAATGAATATCAGACCAAAAAGAATGAAGGCAGGCAGAAGGAAGAATATACAAGTGAAAATAAAGATGTTAAAGAGTCTGGTGAGAAAGATAAAAGTAATGCATTGGGACAACCAAATTTCTGAGTCACCTGTTAGAGTAAGACGACAGGAACAAAAAGATAAGAGTGTTGTGAGTCTGACTTGGAAGTTACAGAACCTGACAATGTTCAGGAGACTGATTCTGCTTCGTCTGAAGGAACAAAAGACATGAACGGTCATGGAAAGGTGTCTAATAAAGAGAGCAAACTGAAGGACATGAGTCTATTCACCTCATTTGCAGGCTCGAAACTGCTAATAAAACATTCTCGAGTTAATGCACAACAAACTCATTTGTTTTCTTGTCTTTTTTCCACTGGAAAATCAGATTCTGAAGCAGACAGCAAAATAGAAGAGGCAACAGTTGGCATGAAAGATGTGAGAGTGGTATGTCGAGGACACTGAGTGTGTCAGAGAAGGCAGTTTGTGCCTATGTCAAATGGCAAAGCAGTTAAAAACTAAAGCTTGTCAGCAGTAACTAAAGATATGGGTTATTAAAATGACAGCTGTCTCATTGGCCAACGGCTTCCACAAAATAGACCCCACCCAAAACAGAAGAATAACAGTTCCAACTACCCAGTTGCCAAGAACAGAATGCTGTGTGGCGGGTCAAGCTCCAGGGATGCGTCCCCTGCCCCATTCATCTGGGTCAAGACTGGTGGCTATGATGAGCATTCAGGATATGTTCGAGTTGATCAAACTAAAACCAAAACCAGAAGGGAAAAGTTTTGCAAGATCTAATAAGAATGACAAAAAACTAATGCCAAATATAGAGAATATCTGAAGTGTTTGTAACTGAATACAAGACAGCACTTACCATACAGAGAAGAGTACGCATGCTGAATCAGGAAAATAAGAACATTTTCATTAAACTCAAATGAACAAGGACATGAACAAAGAATCTGAAAATAGCAGATATTAATAATGATTTTAGAGTACAAATTAACAAAATAATTATTTAATAATAATGTCAAAATTATTAACACAGAAAATATAAATGAATGTTTTCAAATATTCTTTTTTTTAAGTTAAAGAAATAATTATTAATATAACTATATACAAGACATGAGACACAATATTCAGATGTACCCACAATTTATTTTACATATTAAAACATTCACGCAAGTTTTAATTTAATTGAACACTCATGGATTCAGATAAAAAATTCTATTAGTATCCAAACATACATTTATTTTACATATTAAAATGTACTCATGTAAGTTTTAACATAATTGTACACATGGATTCACGTGTTTTAAATATTAAAATGTATTCAAATATATTAAAACTTTTCTTAAATATTAAACAAATAATTTATGTAACTACATATGCACACACATACACCAACAAACACACATATAAAAACATACACAAACACACACACTGATGTACAGAATACTCTGTTAATGAACATATCCATATTTATTTACTAAATTCTGTATTTTCTTGCAGGTGTTATGTAATATTAAGCATTTTCAAAGCAAATGAATACAAATTTTGGATGTTTCAAGACCCAATGTCATTTTCTAGAAATGTCAAGGACCTCCTTCAACATTCAAGGACTTACCATCATCATCATCATCATCATCATTCGAACATTGGGCAATGCAGCTAATGAACCAACAACAATGGAAAAAACTAATTTACATGACCCAGACTGACAGCTCTGGAATATTTTGTGCTCAAAATAAGACAACACTATAGCTTTTTTAGAAGTTTAATCCAATATTTCTTTATCAATATCCACATATAAAATAGAGAAAAGGTAAAAAAAACAATAATTTTTTAACTGTATTTTTTAAATTTGTATTTAGGAAATTCCTACACTACAACATATAAACCAAGCAAGAATACAAAAACAGATTTCTTTATAAAATAAAGTTTTACAAAGTCCCTAAAAACATTTATATTAGATTTTTATTTTATTTCCCACTGCATAAAATTAAGGCATATTTTCTTATTCTTTCTTATCAGGAGAATTCTGTCTAGATCATTATATTTTGCTTTACAAAGCAACTGAAAAGCAGATTTTTACTATGGTGTATGAGGAGTATGTTGTAAAATATGCATTTAGGAAAAAAAAAAAAAATGTCTTTTTCTGTTTAGTGCTTTATAATATATTTCTTTACAAAGTCTTGTAAAACATTTATCAAGTTTTTGCCTGCCAAATACAATCAAGGACAAGTATGAGGATGGGAGACACGTCTGTTTTGTGATGGCAAATGCAGATTTTGCACATTGACTTTGATATGGATGATCTGCCCATTCTCTCTCAAAACTTCAATAATAATATCAGTCTGACTGACATGTGGATGAACATCAGGATGGTAATTATTCAGTTACATCTGTTACAAAGAGAAAAATGAAATTCAAAGCTTGTGGCAGAAAAGATAGGTTGCATGAGAAAAGTAACATTTTTGTTGAAATTCAAAACATCAAGAATCAGTTTTAAAATTTTAAATTTATAAATTCATTTTCACTGAAAATGTACTGCATAATATTTTTCAAAGTCTTTGCCTATTCTTATGTACATAAATATAAAGATATTGGTTTGCAATGCTGTAGAGGTAATATTTCCAATATCCCTTTAACAGTAAATAATATTTCAAAAATTGTTTTTTTCAAATTAATGTTCAACCTTGTAAGTGGAAATGGTGAATATTTTTAATTCTGAAAACAAATAAAATCATCAAATGATACAAACCACTCTTTTGATACAGTATTGTAGAGTATTGCTCCTGAAATTTGCTGAAGTCAAACAACCACCGATTGATCTGTAACAAGTCTTTATCCACATTTAATTGTTTCCTCAGATCTGTCAACTTTGATTTCAGCCTCAAAAAATAATGCAATTCATTTTCGATTGAAAATACAAAAATACAAATTCATTGGTTTTTTCATGTAAGAAGTCATTTAGTATTTAACTTGCAGTTGTGATATAGAGAGAATAATTGCTTTCTTTGACATTCTAATATTTCAAACCTTTTATTAATTATATGTTAACGTATACCACATGCAATCCAGATTTATGTATTTTCTTATACTTTAATATATTCTTAAGAGAGACACTGCATTAAACTGATGTATCATACCTGATATTCACCTTAACTTGTCTGTTAACAATTCTCAAGAAATAATGGAATAAATGTATTCACAAAGTTCATAAAAAATACTGATTACTCAATATTCCAGAAAGATAATTATCAACTGCATGTTTTGTTTTCAAATATTGAATTAAATTTGTTCCTATGACTATGAGACATACAAATTTTCACATAAATTTTCAAAAAAGTAACAAGATACATCTGAAAATACTGTAATTATAATCCCTTTAATACAATGTCATCTAGTCTTAAGTGTATTTTGTGGTCCAGAAACAGTTTAAATTTAAATTAAAACAGTGTTAAAAACAGAAAAACTTTGAATGGTTTTACAATTCAGATATATTTTATTTAACACCTATTTTTAGTTGTATGTTTTTGCAACTTTCTGTTCCAATTTTTATTGCTACAGTGGTAAAACAAGAAAAGATTTAAAATTCCATATTTTGTGACATGCCTGCTTTTACTGAAACAATGCAATTTTGAGAATCATTTCTGAACCCACTAATCTAAAAATTATATAATAATAATTAAAAAAAGTTTAAATTAAACTGATTTATAAATATATAAATTTAAATGAGATACATTACTCAGTGGTTTAATATTTCATTCTGCTGAAAGTTGTGACGGTTGCAGAGCACACTTATCACAATGGAAAGTACATGGTTCATAAAAAAAGTATTGCACAATTTAACAAGGCTCATCTAAAATGACTGACATTTATCAGACATACACACACACACCTTAGTTTTCTTTGTTGTAATTCACAAAGTCCATTTCTGAGTCTTTTCACACTGCTCTGTCTCTGAAAAAAAAAAGAGGTATTTTTGTCAGTTAAATTTTGACATGCAGATGGGTTATAACTCATAAGATGAGTTTTTGGTCTAAGAGAAGTGTATACATGTAGAAAATGTACATTGTAATGGATTGTATTAATCATCCATGCAGGTATGCATTTTTTAAATCTATATTATGGCTAAACAAAAATTATTACACCCAGGAAACTTTTATATGTTTTAGTTAACATGTGGGAGATTAAATTTCAATAAAGGTCATCTAAAGGTCATCTCAAGGTCACACGAGCCCCAAATTTTCCCAACTGAACAATAATGGCAGATTTGGAATCCTTGTCATATTGCCTTTTCAACAATACCAGTTTTATGAAGATTATTATTATCATCATTATTTTACTATTTTTGAATCAATTCTGTTTCACTGAAAATCTTGGAACAAATATGATTTCTTGGCATACTGACCTGATCTTTCAACAAACACTAACTCTAGTTGACTCTATATTTATGAATGGTTATCAGATATGGTAAACTTTAACATATGAAAACAATAGTTATGAGATGGTAATAAATTTTACTATACAAAGAGAATGGTTAAGAGATGGTGGTAAATGTTTATATATATCAGTATATAAAAGAAAAGAGATTATTATTAGTTACCATTTACCGTACCTAAGTAGATATTCAAAGAAAGACAACTACTATTACATTTCAGAATCAAATTTAAAAACAAAACTTCATGACAATCAGTTAATTGGGTTCAAAAAATATTATTTATTTATTTCAGTTAGTAATTAATATTTATGTTGCTTACCTTCAATATTTGAGCCTGGTGCATCTTTATCTGAATTATTTGTGATATCTAAAAATTATAATAAATAAATATTCAATATAACATTAATCACTTGAAAACAAAACAATGACTATGCATTTGCATTTCTAATCTAACTATAAACAATATATTCCATCAAAATTAAAAAATTACAAGTTTTCTTAAAGTTCTTTAAACCAGTTAAAATATATTTATCACATACTTCTTATCCTCTTTAAAAGATTGAAAAAAACCCCATTAAATAACATATTTCATGTTAATAATAGTAATACAAAATAAAAACTTACACATTTTCTCAATTCTTTTTTTGTGATATCGGTGACTTTCTTCACTGCTATACGACACAAATTGGATTCACCTTTTTCACTTCAATAAAAAATAATTATAGCTACAGCAATCATAGATTTTAAATTAAATTAAATTTTACATATGAATTTCATCGAAATCTTTATTTCTTTTATTATTAAAAGAAATTTTTATAAATTAAAAGAGTTGTAAATAAGGGATAATTTGTAAATAGAAAAGGTTAATTTCATTTTCCTGTACAATTAATTTTTCTAGTAATCAACACAAGAAATATACCCTTATAATAAAAGGTAACTTGAAGGCCATGACCTTAAATTTTTCACAAACTTATAAAATCTGAAAGCCCTTGTAATACATATTTAAGATAAAGGAAATGATCCTTTTTTATCTCTAAACTGCAATTTTATACATCCCTGAGTTTTAAAGAAATGGATAATTTTTTTTTTCTTAACATGTCTTAATAGTTTGAACTAGTTTAATTTAAATATTTCTCTGAAATTTAAATATTTTTCTGGATTTGTTATTTACATCATATCTTCAGCTGTTTCTGTAATGCATTCATAAACAACATCAAGGTCAAGGGTATCTTTTCCTTGTCGTACACTGTGTTCATCATACTGCAAAGATGAGGATTCTGAAACAAATTATTACTTGAATAGTAATTAATACATAAAAAGGTATTTTAAAAAATGAAAATTTCAGTCTCAGACTAACATATATAAAATTTCTGTATGGACAAGAAAATAAAAACAAAATATCAGTAACATTTGTTTTCTAATGTTCTGTTTTAAAAACTGTGAAAAAAGTAACAAAAGATTTATTCATGTGCATTTCCACAAACTCTAATTTGTGTTTAGTGAAGTGGTATTATTTCATTTAAAATTAAACTGATATCATCTGAAAGTCACATCTACCACAATAAGCAGACTGCCTCTTTTTCTGATCATCTCTGATAAAGCTAAAAAACACAATAATAACACAATTATCAACCTTCATCACAAGTGCTTGTTGAAGGCTTCCTGTCATAAGCTTGTTTTCTCTTTAAAACATCTTTTTTCATAGACACTGTCTGTTCACAGGTTATCTGAAAATTGAAAATGTGGAAACTATTAATAAAACATTAAAGGTACTGATATATTTGTATTGATTTTAATAAATGTTAAATATTTTGTTTCATTTTCAAGAATTTATTATTATTATCATATAAATAATCAATAATCAGTATTTTCTGACATGAACTACTAATAACTAAAGGTTATAAATCTTCTCCTTTTTTCTTTCAATAATTATTTACCTCAAGGAGACAGTTCAATTAATTACTCTTCACATAAGAAAAATCAAATCAGTTTTAGATCAGTTTTCCTTTTGATCTTTCAAGTGGATCTGGGAAAGTGAAATCATTATCTGAGCAAAGTGTTTTATACAAATCTCTGAAGTTAAGAAGACCCGGGGCACATCCAGTTTGTATTACTGTTATCAAAGAGATACTTATTCTAACTGTATTACAGATTACAGGCTGTTGTGAACAGAAGGTAATTTTAAGGGCATAGATATCATAACTGCTCCATGGTTTATAATAGAGTTACTTTGAAAATTTCAGCTTAAACCTTTCTGATTATAATTGCAAATTGTTACCTATCAATATTATAATTATGCATGAAATAAAAACATGAATAAACAGATTATGATCATGTTACACTTCTATAATTAAAATTAGCTTTAAATTTTGAATGTATTGTTTGGAAGTTTTGTTAAGCAAAATCCAAGGATATTAGTAATATAAACAATTTACATTAAGCATTTTTTTCTCAGTT
Organism: Chrysomallon squamiferum; assembly: GCA_012295275.1. NCBI lineage: Eukaryota > Metazoa > Mollusca > Gastropoda > Neomphalida > Peltospiridae > Chrysomallon > Chrysomallon squamiferum. The sequence continues at coordinate 16,995,476 of CM022679.1, forward strand.
GAATCAGCCTCTGGATTTCTCACTGAATCAATTATTTTTCCAGCTGTATGTAAACCAGCATCAGTAGCATCAACAGCTCCCTCCTCTGTCTCATTTTCACTTTCATTCTTTTCAGAATTATTTGCTGGTGGAAAAAAAAAAAAAAAAAAAAAAAAATATGTGTACAGGGAAGAACTGGTTACTACTCCAGTTTTTACCATTTGACCTGAGCAGGATAAAGCCAATAATATTAAGACTGCAACCAGTTATTTCTTTTATCATGCAAACCCAATAATACAAAAATTAAATGAAATGAACTATTTTATTTACTGCTCTCATATCTGTGCATACATGTTGTAAGGAATATCAAATTCAGTAATGAATAAAACAAAAATATTACTTTTTTTTTTTTTTTTAACTATTGAATTATTATTAAAATCATTAAGTATCACAGACATTTTCCAGATATCTGCATCATCTATGGTACTGGCAAGAACATTTTTTAGAATCTCTGACAAATATAAATTAATTAATGTTGCAAGCAGGTTAAAATCTTCAGCTTCATCTCAAACAAAATATTGTTTGTATGTTTATTTATAATGAAATATTTATCAACAAAATTTTAAAAAAATAACTAAGTTTAAGCTGTCTTATGAAAATGGAGACTCCATATTTCTTGCATGTTGCAATAACAATTTACTTTGCAGATTTTAGTGATTGTGGTTTTTTTGTTGTTGTTTTACATCAGAAAAAATTTGTGAAATATTATTATTTCTCAGTAATAATTAATAAATTTACCATCATTACTGACAATCACAACAGCTGGATCCTGCTTAACAGCTTCAGAGATGTTGTCACTGTAGTTATGAGACACTGGTGATGATGCTACTTGTTCATTCTAGAAATAGGTTTTAAAAATTTAATGTCCACTGACTATTAGATTAGTCAATTCTGACATATTTTAACAGACAATGAAATTATATCACATTAGTAAGCATATTTAAAGATAATAAGAATTTTTTTATTATTATTATTATTTTAATCATTTATATTTGTTTTAACATTTTTCTCTTAACAAGTGTTGGTAAATTTAAAAAATAAAAATCTAATTTCAAAAACTTATTTGTATAAAGTATTGATTTAATAATTAATGTTACAAAGTATTTTACCTATTATTTGGAAAATTGCCAAAGTTTTTTATTTACAAATGAATTCAATTTACACAGAAGCTAAAGTTGAATATGACACCCAGCAAACATCTACTAAAAATTCTGTATTTTTACTAGGTGTTAAAATCAAGTAAAAAAATATAAAATATTATACATTTCTATTTTAAGATAAGGCATATACATGAATTTAGAGATCAAACATATTGGTTAACCAGTATAATACAAACCTTTAATGAGTACATTTCGTTATGTAACTTATTGTAAGCCACTCGAATGAAAACAGGTGCATCTTATGGTGTATCCTAACTGGACAAAGCATGTTTTTTTTAGAACCATTGATTTCAGTTGCAGCATCCTAACTGCACATGTACAGTGCAACAGTTTTAGCTTGTCGTGCGCATGACAAAATAGGAATTGTTTCTATTTTGTGTCAAGCTACACAAGCATCTAAAATATATTAACCAAATTCAAACAAGATTATTTCCCCAGTACATGAAAATGGAAGATGAACAATTCATCCATCTTGTTCAGATGTTGCCAGTACTTTATGACAGTTCTTTATCAACATACAAAAATAACAACAGAAAAGAAAATGCCTGGGAAAATATTATACTGGAAAAACTGGGTTTACCTAGTAAGTAATGTGTGTGTGTTATTATTAATATGCATGTATAAGCTTCTTGGAAGGTCCAATCCTACCCGGGGTGGGGGAAAGGTAGCTTTACATTAAGAGGACAGAACATTTTAATACATACCCTGATAGGTTTAACTTGTCTTCGGTGGTGGATGTTTCAAAACGGTTTTGTCGCTATGTTCGTGTCTGGTTAGGATAGAAAAAAAAGTGTCGCTTGTGACCGGTTAGGATACAGCTTCAGATGGGAAACAAAATAAAATAATAGTCTTCGATAAATTAGGTCAATTTTTATTACTTACTTCATCCACTCCCGAGTTTTGCCGATTTTCTTCATTTTCCGACACATGTTTCCAGTTTCTTACAAATGTAAATGTTCTTTGCTTGGTTTCATGATTCCTACAAATATTATAAATATTAAATCATTACTGCTCACACCATTCAGTTAGTCCTATACAAAACACATTAACGGATTAATACGTTACTGAACTGTCTTTAAACGTATTATTACTTATTACATTTACGTAAGCAGTATTCTTACGCATATCTTTTTTCAAAATTAACAGCTGATGCCATCTTGACAAATTTTAAGTTTTGGACAACATTTTGCTTGAAGAATCAAGAGAAACACATTTGGGCTTCCCGCTAAAACATGGAAATACTTTTTGTGGCAGAAATGTTCAGCGCTATCATAAACATACAAAAGGAGCATGCGCATTTCATGTCTTGTGCCATATAATTACTGTTGATATTAATCAACAACAAATGTACAAATTGTAGTAAACATTTTCGCAAAAAATAAAAAATAAAAATAAAAATTGCTGGCTAAATTCAGTATCATAACTGTAAAATTATCAGAAAACAAAACCCATATCAGTATATCATTTATATGGCTTAATTAATAATTTTTGCCTTGACCGGAAGATGATTCTGTTTGCCATAACTGTGGGTTCTGTATGTAATGTCGTGTTTATCCGATCTCACTGGACAAGCGGTTTACACCCCATAAGTATTTTGCTGTGAGGTGAAGGCCACAAACAGCACTGTTAGCAGCAACCAAAGAAATGTTGAAATCAGAAATGGTACCAATTTCTAAACGGAAACCATGTCAAAGAAAATGTCAGGGAATCTTCAAGTTAGAGAAACTATACTGCTACTGTCGACAATTTTAGAGGAAAATGGAACGTCAACTATACATGCAGAACATTTTAGACTGGCCAAATTCGATAAAAATGATGCTGTAAGTGTAACTTATAACTATAAAGTATAACTATAAGTATAACTCTGACAACAATAAGATTATAATGAATATTGCTACCACTACCAGTGGTACCATTATCAAATTCCCAAGTTCTGTGTAACTGAAAGTTTCTGAGTTTGTTTTATCGTACAAACTAGATGTATAATTGAAACTGTATATAAGTATATAATATATTAAATATAACTGATTAACTGATTTGTTATAACGTGATGAATTTGTTCTTTACAGGTTTCTGTGTTGTGGAAACTATTGTTTGAACTGTTATATCTCTGTCAGTTTGGCAATATTGACCAAGCATCTCTCAAAGCAATTAGCCATTTTTCAGCTGGTACTGTTTTATAATAAAACTTTAAAGTGTGATATTTTAATTTTTCATCAAAACGTGATTTTATGATTCACGTTAAATGTTTAGATATATATTAAATGAAATAGAAAAAAAGTAATATAAATATGTTGACGAAAGTAAAGAAAGCAAAGTAAAAAACAAAACAAATCCCATTTTTTTTATTGATGTCCAAATGAGAAAAATTACAACTTTATATATGATTATAATAATAATTTTGCCTTTAACAATATGTAACATATGGATATGACATTTAGAATATTTCCAGATTTCTTGAGTATTGTTTAGTAAATAAAGATAAATACATTACAATTTATTGTTTAGAAGAACTATGCATATATGTGAAGAATGGAATGCAAGAAAGAGGATATCTGTCGACAGCATTTGCTAATCTACCAAATGATGCATCTTCAGGAAGTCGAGAACTTCTGTTGGCTTTTGGCTGGTTGTTTTCTACAGAAAATATTATCGACAAATTTGTAAACAAGTACATATCTCCAGTCAGCCAGGATACCACCTTGTTTCTTCAAGTACATGATATTTTCTTTTTCTTTTAACAAAAGTTTTATATAACAGTATGAAAGAACAGAAAAATACTATTTTGTGAGCATATATAAGACAGTAAAGGAAGAAGATAATTTTTCAAAAATGTACATAATATAACAGTTCAGCAATAATACCAAAAGTCAAATTAATAGTTTTAAAAAATGTTCAAAGAAGTTTGTATGGTGTGTTATTAATAGAAAAATAAATATAAAAAAAAAAAAAAAAAATGCAGCATGCAAATTAATATTTATATTGATTTATATATATTGCCAATCTTAGTAGTTTAAATACATATTACATAAACTGATTAGTATCATTAAAATCTTAAATCAATGTATAAATATTAATTTCCATACTATAAAAACATTTCTTATGGCTTACTTTCAGGAGCAGCTTTCTGTTTTTCAAAATACTGCAATAAAATCAGTGAAGAGATCTGCAAAGGATTTTAGTTCTTCAGTACAGAATCTGCTGGTGCTGAATGGAAAACTTCGTCTTGGTCTACATCGACTGCATGCCTACCAACAAGAAGAGGCTCATCTCACATTTAAGGTTAGACACTGAAAAATGATTATAGCTAAATGATGGAATGTCAGTCCTTCTTATTGTTCAAGTTGAGCTACTTTTAACTGTAGTCAATAGTTACAGACTGGTTTATCAAAAACCATGACATACATTTTTCCACTCTGTTGGAAGGTGGATACAAATCACACCTTAATGCTAACAACGTCATGTTTACATCAGCCCATTTGTTTGTAGCTCTTGTTGTAATATCACATTAAACATATTACCTCCATTGTTTAATAAAATACAGCGAGGGTCAATGACGTGTCATTTAATAATATAAAATTCAGAACAAAAGTAACAATCCATTCACTGGTGAGTTGACATTGTTGACAAATACTTGTTCAAATTACATTTTGAAACCAGGACTGTCTTGAATAAGTACTGCAAAGTGTTTATTAAATTATTAATTTAAAAAAAAAATTTGAATGAGCCATGAAGTACTAAACAATTTTCTTTTTTTTCCAGATGCATGATGTAACTAGTAGAAACGTGTTACCCAAGGAATCAAGCCATTTAACTTTTAATGAAATTTATCTGCTGAGACATCCTGACAAACTGAAAAAGGTTTCTTTTGTTTGTTAATTGTCATTTATATATATATATATATATATCAATTACCTTTATTGTTTTTGGCAGAAATGTGACTGATTCCATAAATTCTTTACATTTTGTTTCCATACATTAAATATATAGGGCATGTTTGATACACTTTGTTATTTTAATTTAAATAAGCCTTGGTTTTCATTATTTTATTTTTTTTAACATCTGCAGAAAATTCTTATAAATTCAAACACTGTCATGTCTAATCTGTCTTTGTTGTTTTGAAAAGATGTTATTTTCTTCTATCTTTTTATTACTGTAAAATGTATTTAGATGATGAATGCTTTGAAGAAGGATAATGAAAGACTTGAGCACATCCTTTTGTGGAAAGAATATGAACATGTGTTCTGGACATGGATGGTATGTTTTCTTTTAAATCCTTTTTTCTGATAAATGTCTAGAGGTCAAAAGTAAACCCCAGATTTGATTAAGATAATGGTTTTTGTACAACTGTCAGTATTTGATTAATATCATCTTTTGATTATCAACGTTTATTTACCTTCAAATAGAAAAATTTGTTACTGATAATATTTATTTATTTAATAGTCTTATGGTCAATGAGAGGTCAAAGATCCGTAAAAAAAGTTGAAGGGTTAAATAGTTTACTCACTTCTACTTTAGACCATTGTAAATAATTTTGGACAAAAATCATGTAACATTTATTCACCTGAAATGACTGAGAAAGTTTATAAAATTTGTTAAAATGTTACATGTTACATCTGTTTAAATGTTTCTTAATGTTGTGATTTTTATATTACTTGTTATTTAACATTATGCAAAAAAAATATAAACTACCAGCAGTTGTGACCAGAAGTTCATAACTGGTATCCTTTATATTACTGTCTGTATTTTGTTAAGGACAATTCAAAACTCTGAAAGATAAATTTATTTTTAAAGCAGATACATAGAATATAACGACAGACTAGCTTTCATTTTCAGCTCAGTGTTTATCATTTGAAAGAGAAGGAGACTTCAAACACTTGGGATGAGAAGTGTGATGTGTATCTCAGTTTACCTGTAACAATTAAACAGGACATCCAGCACTGTTTGAGACAGCTTACAAGCACCATTTTGAGTTATGAGTCCACCATTGAGAGCTTAGAAGATCTTTGGAATTTAAAGGTAGAAAAGAGCAGATTAAGATTTTACATGCACATATGCACACACACATACAGTGAACACTCTGGAAACAGGCATTTGACCAACTGGATTTCTGTGAAAACTGGCTCCATTTCAAAGTCCTGTCCAGCTATTACTAAACTATTATGAACAAAATCCTGTCTAATCCGGATGCTGTCTACTTCAGATTCTGGGTGTAAATTCCAGAACAAAAGAACAAGTTGTATAATAATTAGTTTTTCATCATGGATACACAATTTTTCAAATGCAATTGCTTCTTAAATAATAGCAGCAGACTACCACATGAAATGAAATGATTGCACTTTTTTGAAGGCTTAATAAACAATGGTATCATTTTTTTAATAATTACTATTTCATCAAACCCACAGTGTAAACAGAAAGATTTAGCTAACCAGGGTTCATGCTAGGCTAGAAAAATAGTGAGAAGAAGAGTGAAATGAGACAATATGATATAACAAGCCATTGTCACAAACCTAAAATTAAACGTCTACATATCTAGATCAATGTTCTTTTTCTAATAAAACAATTATCATTATTATTTTATACAGATTCATGCCATAAGTAATAAAATTATTTAATAAAAGTTTTATTCTTGTTTGTTTACAATTACATGTAACCTGATCTCTTGAATATCAGACCTCTACTTATGTTCTTTTTTAATTGTAATCTTTACTGTACATGTAATTCTGTACAGTCAGTTATCATGTCCATCACAGCTAATTTAATTTGTATATAAATATAAAAGAACTGTGTTTATTGTCAAACTCTAATCACAAACAATAAAACTGCATTTTTTTTGGAGCTATTCAAACAAGTTTAAAGTCGAGTATTTTGCCCATGTCACCCCCTCATGTGAACTCTTATTATGAAATTTAAAATACAAAGACAGCCAGTATCTGACATTTTAAAATGTAGGGACCATTACTGGCAATTTTGGCAAAGAACAACAACCAGCAGACACTTGAATGGATTAACAATACGCATAATGATCCAGTGACCAAATTTTCTTATTGAGATGTTCTTAAATTAATAAAACAAATGAAACCTTTTGCTGCTACTACTGAAAACAGACTTTTGCAACCAGTGTTAAACATGGTTACCATAAATAATTTGTTTTGGCGAGAGACTCTTTCTCAGCTAACACTTAAATAGACGTTTAAATGACATTTGTAATAAAATATATTCCAATTTCTTTATAAACTGGCATGCTGTCTAAAACAGCATATCTTGTTGGTCCCAAGAATATACCTTTTTCTTTTTTCTTTTATTTAACTTAAACCTTTAAATATTTCTTCTGTTTTTTGTGGGGGAGCAGTTTTTAAATTTTAATCAGATATGCAGTAAATAAGGAATGGGAAAGAAAAAAAATATATATGTAAAATATTAAGAGATCTTTAGTTTGTTTTTAACAATATTTAAATTTGAATTTCAGAAAGATGAAGTATCACCATTAGAACTTGACAAATTGCTGTCACAGGTAAATGAAGAAATTATCCTTCAGAAAAACAATCTGATGAAGATTGAACCGAAAAGATCATCATCTGAAAAGCCAAAACCCAACTTCATTTTACAAAAACAGTGTAAGACAACAAGCAAACAGCCAAAGTTTTCTAATCACACTAATATACAGTCATACACAAATGCATTTAAAGCTCAGATATCCAAGATGGAGTCAGAGTTGTTGAAGGTGAAGGAAGAGTGCTCAAAAGAACTTGATGCATTAGCCCAGAAAATACCTTCAGTAATCTGTTTGCAGTCTTCACCAGTGCAGAAAACAACTAGCTGAAGAAAATTTGAATGAGAAATCTTTTTCAATAGTACTGAGTAAAAGAACAATGACATTTGTTATTGATGCTGATCTTTAAGTACCTGATGCAGCATGTTCAAGAGACTGCATCACATATTTGCTATATTTTTTAATATTACAAAACAGGTAATATTTATATTAGTAACTTTTATAAAAATAATAAAAGTAGTAATACATATATAATTACTATTTTTATTATTAATATAAAAATATTAATAAATCATTTTTTCATTCTTTAAACAGGAATGTTTCCATTGTTTTCTGTGATGTTTGTTGATCTTGAGCTGTTGATATCAGTGCAAGCTTTTTATATAATTTATATGTGCAACTAAATTTTAAAAATAAATTGTTTAAATTGAATACATTATATACTGATAAAAAACATTTTTTTCAAAAAATCATCTTATGTTTATAATTGCTAAAGTGCTGCTTCTGTGTGAATGAGGAAAGGTCATGTAGATACTTTCAATTTTGAGTCAAGCAAATTAAATATGAAACTAAATGTTGTATGCAATGTGAAGATTCATTGAAATCTTGAAACCTTGAAAAAATTAACGAGCTAATCAGAGCAAGTTGTTGTGAAGCATGTCTGTGACAGGCATGCTTTCTGACAGGTCAGCGGGCGTGTCTGTCGCAGAAAAGAGTTTTGGGTAAGGAAAGAGAGTGGATTCTTGTTACAATTGCAGGACACAACAGAGTGTCCAGCATATATCAGAAGATTCAAGCATAATCTGTTTTATGTACTTGCATATACCATTTTCTTAATGCTGGACATTAGAATAATGTAAATACTAAATTGGAAAATGTTATTTTCCACATAGCCTTATTGATTTGTTTTCATCAAGTGTTGTTGGTTATTGAAATAAAATTTCCTGTAAATACTACTGAGAAAATAAATACTCTTATTCTGTTTTCAATTAAATATCTTAATGTACATTGAGTGAAAGATTTTTCAAACATAATGAAAATAAAATGAAACTTTTAGGGTAAAGAAAGTTTTTAATGTGCAAGATTTTGTGAAATATATACATAAAGCTTTGGTTCATAAACTTCAATAAATAAAGTAAGAAAGAAATTTTAAGAATTTAACATCATAAATTATCTCCATGAAAATGTTTAATATATAGGTACTGCTTACCATAGAATGTTTAGCAAAGAAAATACATTAATTATGTTTCTCCTAAAAATAACAAACACAAAAAATGTGAAATGGAAAAACCATTATTGGACATTTATTTGCAGAATAATATATTTACAAATGACATTTGAATTGTTTTTTGTAAACAATTTTAGTTTTTGAAACTATTTCTGTACATAGCATTTTGTCTGAATCTGCAGACATAAAAACAAATTGTGAGTAATCATTTGTTATAATTTATCTTAAGAAACCACCTAGATTACAGTTTTCTTAAATAATACTAACAGTCAAAATACACTTTTGTAATAGTTATTACTAGATAAAATGTATGCACATGAATATGTATGTATGTACTGGAAACACATCACTTGAATGTTGATATAATGGAGGGAAAAAAATAGATGTGTAACAATTATTATTATTATTATTATTATTATTGTTATTATTATTATTATTATAATTATTATAAATTTTAAATAGTAAATGAAGAGAAAATACTAAAGTAATCTAGTACAGCAATACATTGACTCTCAATGTATTTTTTAAAAATGAAATGCTTTTATAAAACTTTGAATTTTTTAATCCAAAACAGACAAGTTAAATAATAAGTGATTGAAAGTTGAGTTCTCTCTCGCAATTTCCTTTGTGTTATTTACCATTCCAGGTAATGCTCCATGAAACATGCTACCTATGAGAAGCTTTCTTGCTCAATTTCATTTGTGATCATTATGATGGCAATAGCCTTGAATAGGTTTCTCAGACAATAACTACAAGTAATGATGTGAAAATGTGTTCCATTCTCATTAAATACATTCTTTTATTTAAAAGTATTTTAATGAGTAACATATATTAAATTAAAAAAAATAATGTGTATATAACTACAACCAATAAAATATTTGACACATCTAAATGTAAAATAATAAAAATTCATAATCTTAGTTTTAAAAAAACAAAAAACACTAAAAGTATAAAAATAATATATTAATGATTCAGAAAGGCACAGAAACAAAAATGATATTTTTACTGATAAAAACAGAAAAAGAATTTTAAAAAGAATTTAATGTGAAAATGTGAATTACTAGCATTGAAAACAACATTTACTTAATTTCTTCATCTCTCTTTAAATTTCTTTCTTATTTTCTTCTTCTTCTTCTTATTATTATTATTATTATTACTACTATTATTATTTTCTTTTTTCCATCCCACTTATATAAAGTTATTTCATCACTGTTTTATACCCATATAAGAACTGTAAATTATTTTCATTATTTTTGAACCCTGTGTTTAGGAAATGATAGGGAATAACTAACTATATGCCACCAGTAATAAATGTATTTATATGAATTTTACTGATGAATTTAGTATGTCTTGTATTATAAATGTACACTTATTTGTTTAATAATTAATTTGTGTGTGTGTGTGTGTGTGTGTGTGTGTGTGTGTGTGTGTGTGTGTAAAGTATTTACAAATACAAAATATTTTGTTAAAAGATACCAAATTATTTCAGTAAAATATTTGACCAAAACAAAGAAAGAAAAAAAAAATATATACTTTCAAATAAAAATCCTATAAAAAGTTATATAAAATAGAAATTTATAAATGGTTTGAATAGAAAATAAATAGACCTATTAATACAAATCATCCAAAATATTTTAAAAACATGAAAAAGTGTTTACAAATTTTATTATTATTATTATTTATATTTTGTTGACAGAGCACAAAATAAAAAAATAAAAAAATCTTTAACTTACAATTCATAAAACAAAACTGAGAAGTAATATTTTATGAATGGTGTAAATTAACTAAAAGTGATTTTTTTTTCTTTTTCTTTTTTTTTACATTAGACATTCACCATGAAGCTAAGTAGAGAAAATATTGCAACTAAAAAAGCTTTTAATAAACACATGTTTACAGATTTACATACATATACATACACTTATATGTGTATGAACATATATATAAATATACATGAATGTATGTGTACATATTTGTATATGCAATGTACATTCACATATAGGTATATACATTGAGAATTTATCAAAAAAAAGTAGCACCATTATGTTAATTTTGATATCAATTTTCCCCTTTCCTCATTTTCAGTAATTAGCCAGCCACAAATAAAATAATACTTGTGTTTCATTCCAAACTAAGAAAACATCACATTTTGACTAGAATATGTTTACACTATCTCCAGTATAGTAAATTAAACAGTGTTTCTTTGTATTTGTTTCTTTTGTCGAAGAATTTCTCATTTACGGCTCAAGTTTATCCTTCTTCTTTTTAAATATTCATTAAAATCTTTTTCTAATTTATATTTTATATATGTATATTTTTATTTGTTTTATAAAAATGAACTAAAAACAAGTATTTTCTGTCTTCCTAAAGTCTTTTTTTCCCTATATTTGTGTATAAAGATAAAAAAAAACAAAAAAAAAACACTTATCTTGTACGAAAAATAATTTGTCATGGAAAACAAGTCACTTTATTTGACAACAGTCAATGATGTGGTCTGTGCAACCACACATACACACACACAGACACACATGTACATGCACACACTCATACATAAAAATGCATTCTAGCATAGATAAAACTCACACCTACATTTATTAATTAATTCAACCAGTTGTGCAATTAAAAAACAAAAATTTGCTTCAAAATGCTAAATATTCATTGCATAATAATTTCTTCACTGAAATCCATCTGGTGTCAGTATATGAATAACAAACACATTGACAAACATTCAATAACAGATCTGTACATTTCGTTAAATAAGATTATCAAAAGCTCAGGACAATATTACTGTAGTTTCTTGAAAGTACTGCTGTTGCTTTTGGGGAGGGGTTTGTGTGTTTTTCTTGCTGTGCTGTATGATTTTTTCATTGTTGTAGTGAAATATTATTTACAAGTAGACAAACTTGTTCTCTGCTATTCATGTCCCTGTTACACTGATGTTTTATTAAAGTGGTAATGCACATCATTTACAATGTGACAAGTTCAAGATAACAAAAATGAATATGTCACAGTCATTGTCATTTCTTACAAATGTTCATCTGTCTTGTATGTGAAATATTTGACTGTTAGAGAATAATGCTGATATATTCACATTGTGTTTTAGTATTCAGTGCTGCAGACAAGGATTCTAACCCCTGATAAACCATCAGTGGTCTAAGTAAATATTTTGTTCTCTTTTTCAGTATAAGATTCTAAAATTCAGTAATAGTAATAAAAATAATAATATTACTCAGCTGTTTAATAGATGATATGGCTAGTAAGATAATGGTTTCAACAATTTATTTTCAATCTGGCACATACTGCTGGCATGGATGTCTTATGTAGCCTCCTGTTTAGCAGAAAACAAGTCTTCAGTCAAGCTGGACAAAAATCAGTTATAACAGAAAGGGAAGGAGGGATAAATAAAATAAATAAATTATTGTTTTTGATCATGTTCTTATAAATTATTTTTATTTATTTAAATTTATCTTTAGACTTTTTTTTGGATTAAAATATAAAATATGATGGTTTAGAAATAATAAAATATAAAAATTAAATCTAACAAATGCATGGGAAGACAAAAAAGATTATTTGATTTTAAAAATTACTGTAATCGGAGACCCAGAATAACTTGATGTGTGTATGAACATATAATAATGGATGTCAGAGTTTGGAACAAGAAATGTTAAGAAAATCTATACTAAATATTCATGATCATTCTGCAGCTGCTTGAACCATATGATCTAGTAAGTTTCAGTTTTTGCAAAAATACTGCATGTCGTGCAAAACCAATCATAATATAAGAGGCAGACAAATCCAATCACTTACAGAATGAGAACATGTAAATGTCAGGGCATGGTACAGTGTGTTAATAACATCTGTACATATTATCAAGAAGATATGTTTAATCCACAATTCTCCTCTTGATTGCAGTACTGTGGTTTATTGAAGTTTCCAATCTTGGAAACTGTGTGTATGGTGCAAATCTGTTCAGTCTAAATAAGTAGCAGCAAAGAACTTCACATAATCACAGTTCAGTTCAACTGTATAGTTTTAGTTACAGAAATCTGCAAGCAGAACACAGATTTATTTAAATGTTGTAATGAACTGGAACTCCTCCATCACTCTGAAACCTGGCTCATGTGAAGTCTTCTAACAAAAATACAGGCACAAGATAAAGTGGCACATTTTTAGTTTGGTTTTGTATCAGTACAGTCTTCTTTAAAACAACTCATAAATAAATATTTTTAATAATGTTTTCTATAACATTTGTCCTTTAATGATGCCTTATCTCTGTGTTTTAGTTTGTATTAAACAAATACATGTTTAATTTTATCACCTGATATGTGGTTTCTCTGCATCAAACTTTGGTAAAATCTCTCCTGTATCTCTTTTCAGGGATATTTGTGAAGCAGTAAAAAGAAGAAGAAGAAGAAGAAGAAACACTATAAATTTTCTGCATCAAAAATTCTCAAGAGAAATAACTCAAAAAAAAAAAAAAAAAAAAAAACGTTTGAAGCCAACATAGTTATCTCCCTTACAACATAAGAATTCAGTAAGGAGCAACATTTTTTAACAGTCTGCATTTCATTATATTTTCATGAAAAAATCCACGTATATTTATTTAAATGAATCCCTTCAAGAGTATACTTTGTTAATTTTGTTTCTGCTTTTTTGTCAGAATTTACTGGTATACAGAAAACTATCACAAATAGGCAGTTGTGTGAGATTAGTGGTGTTTGCACAGTCAATCACAACCATGAGCCCATGTCCTTTTCCAGCACAGTGGCTGCGTCCATGCGTCCCATCACTCTGAGGACATTCATAAGATCTGTTATGGCCGTCTCTTCTCTGTGTCTCGCCTCCCACAAATCAAGTATGTGCTCTGTTGGGCTGGGTTTTGTTGCAAAGAAATTTATGTATCTAAAATAAAACATATTAAATATTAAAATAACACTTCATATATATATACACACATATATATATAAATATTTATATATATTATGGAGAAGGAATAATTTTGTAAATCTAAAACAAAATCCTAGTTATTAGAAAATTATTACAGATGAATTAGAATGACTATAAAGAATGAATTATATTAACACAATTTTAATAAACTAACAGGAAAAAAGACTAAATTAATTAATATCTAAAAGTAATTTTTGTTTATTACAAATTATAGATAAATAAACATAATAATTTAGTTTTTCTACCATAAAGCTTCAAATTATTTTATAAAATGGAAAATTAACTTTTATTTTTTTTTTTTTTTTTAAATTTAGTATTATTTCATCTGTGAACATTAAAATTTTTCAAGAATGTGATAATTAGTTAAATAACATTCTGCAGTTTCTAGCTATTTCTTGAAACTAATATTCTGAACAGATTTCAGCTGTGACCTGTCGACAGAAAGCGTGCGTGCCAGCATTCGCCAGTCGTTTCCTCTTGTGTTGGGCGGATCAAGCAGCATACACAGCTGAGCCTTTATGTGAGGTGGTAACCTGAAGTAGTAACGAAATATTTAGCCTGTACAAGGTAATACATTTATTAACAGCTATAAAAATAGTGCAGTATTACATAGCGTACAAAGCTAAAAAGGCATATATTAAGAACTGTCTGCATACAGTTACCAAATTTATATATCAAAGTGAGTGAATTATTTCGTAACAATTCTCAAATTATTTTGTAATCAGTTATAAAATATTTAAATGTGCTTTCATTTTCTTTCTGCCATTTTATTTAAATAATAATAATAATAAATTAAAAATTAGAATTCTCTAAAGACGACATAAACCAAACCAACCTGAACACTTGTGAAGATGGATCAAGTGTTACCATGGAGCTAAATCCTGAACTGGTACCCACAGAGTTGACAGTAGAAGACCTTCCTTTTAGTGTCCCTGAGGGTGTAGGACATGGCGGCATCTTCTGAAACAAGGTTTTATTACATTATTTATCAGTACAGCTGAAACAGTAAATTTGTAATTTGTAAATAATAAAATATAAATAAAATAAATAAATAAATAATATAAAAATAAAGTAAATAAGTATAAAAATAAAGAAATTATAAGGAAATGGAAAAGAAAAGAAATTTATAGTTTTCATTCACAACGACTGAACGTTACAATTTATGTAAAAGTATCTTCATTAACATAAATTTAGTTATAAGTTCTTCATTTTCTCATTTTCAATATTAGAACCACAAATAAGATAATACTTGTGGTTCATTCCAGTTAGATACAGTTTTTGTATATAAACAATGGCCTGATAACTAAACTGTGAAATGAGTCCTAATATAATGATTTATGAAATTATACAAACTGATTTTTGTAGTTTAGGTTTAAAATTATTTTTACCTACAGTTCAGTATCACATTTCAAAGAGAATTTTAAAGAGCATGTTCTTGCTTCAGCATACCTTTGATAATTTTCTTCAAATGTTTTTCCCTGGCATTTCCTTAGTAATATATTCTAATTTAGGAAAGACATCTTTGATATGAGAAGAAAGGCTGAAGAAATTCATTTATTTGTCTTCTTTTTCTTTTTTCATTTGGAAAAAGCTTTCAAACAAAGCCAAAGAAACACTTTTTCTTTCATTAATGTATTTGACATGTTTATCTTTTTCACCTCTATATTCTGCCATGTAAATTTCTTTTTGTTTCTTTGTTAATAAGCACAAACAGCTTTGCTAAATCTAGTAAATGTCTTTAGTCACTTGGTAGCATTCATTCATAAATCATAAGCTAACCTATAGTCAAGTCTGTTCATCAGACTGAATTAAAGTTCTTTAATTCACATCTACATCTCCAGACTATTAAAAGACTATGGTTATTTACACTTTATCACATGTAAACTGTACATGAGAATGGGCTCTGTTGAAGAAGAAAAGGGAAAAAAGGAGAACATATAAATATTTAAAGTTTTTCTTAACTCTGTAGGTACACAAATATTACAGGAAACAATGCAACATATTTTTATGTTTCTAAGTTCTTGTATTAGTGTGATTGAGGATGACAGTGCTTAATGTAACTGTACAGCAAATTAAGTTCTTACTTTATCAGTTTATGTAATATCAATACATTTGTTTACTGTATGTTGTAATATGTATTCTATGTTTTTCTTAATGTACATCCTTTTATTCTTGTATACTTCTATACATCTAAAAGCATTTAAAGTAGCAATTTTAAAAATGCATTCAATTCTTCTCTTTTTTTTTTTAACAGTTTCAAACCAGTTTATAATATATTGTTTATATAATAAAGACACTTTTTTCTGTAATTACACACTATAACACATAAAAAGTACATCCAGTGTAGTGTACAGCTGTAGATGGAAGTATAAAATATTCTATATTCTACAAAATTTAGACACTCGCTTCTATTATTGTATTCTGACAGGGCAAACTTGTCATGGCTACCAAACATAGGACACCATTTTCTGATTTGCAAAAAAAGGACAAACATTAACTGAGCTAGAATTCAAAAAGGCACCAGTGGTTTATTTGCCCTGAGTCTTTGTTTTTGTAATGTATTATACACAAAAATATTATATTTATATTTCACAAACACTAGATATATATTTCACTTCAGAACTTTTTTCAGTGTTCTGATGAACTCACCTCTTTGAGATTGCTGACAATCTGCAGGACCTGTCTGTTGGACAGGATAGCTTTCTGATACACCTGAATCTTACAGCTGATCTTTGTCTGACTGCGGTCAACCAGCTCCAGGCTGAATGAGCAGTGCAGTGTGTTCTGGTTTCCACTCCAAATATGTCTGAATGGAATCTCCTGAAAGTTCACAGATGTTTTTTAACTTTAGTTTATAGACAAGAGTAGAAGTATTACTAAGAAATCAAATTATTACTGTAGAATGTTGAAGATTTTTATAACAATTAAAACTAATATAGTTGGGGTTTTGAGGTGTTTTTTTTAATAATATACAGAATGTTTATAAATATTTAATTTATAATAAATATGAATCCTATGAATTAAAAATGATTATTTTGTGATATAAAATTGCCAGTGACAGTCTGTATATTTAGTATTATCTATTCTACCTGGTAATTGGCTGCGAGTTTGCTTCTCCAGCCTGGGGATAATTCTTCAATAGTTAGGCACAGATTGTTGCCACCATCTTGGAATGGAATCTGTTTTGGTTTGTCAAGTAATCTCCCACCTAATCTACGTTCCATCTGAATCACACCCTAAAATAGACAACACAACAATGAGCACAATTCCTTTTTCCACACAATCTATTTCTTTAGACACTTCCATTCTCCTACTGTACCCAGTAATCTACTTTCTTTAGACAATTCATTCTACTACTCTACTCAGTCATCTACTTTCTTTAGACAATTCCTTCTACAAATCTACTCGTTAATCTACTTTTTTTTTAACAATTCCTTCTACTACTCTACCCAGTAATCTACTTTCTTTAGACAATTCCTTCTATTACTTACTGTACACAGTAATCTATTTTTTTAGACAGTTCCTTCTACTATTGTAAACAATAATCTATTTCTTTAGACAATTCATTCAACTATTCTAATCAGTAATGTACATTTTAAGACAATTGGAATTCATTCTATGGTACACTTTCAACAGACAATTCCTTCTGTTATTGTACAAAATGATCTACTTTGTTCAAACAATTCCTTCTGTTATTGAATACAGTAATCTACCTTCTTCATCCTTCTTCTCTTATACACAATAACTGATTTTCTTTAGATAATTCATTCTAATATATAAATTAAATAAATAAATAATGAAGCATTTCATGAAATATAATATTAAAATAATATAATTTTAAAATATACAAGTTAGTAATTAAAACTGTAACACAGTTCCTGTGTAAAAGATATTTATAAAAATGCTATTGTTTTCACCTCTAAGGCATCAGCTGTATCCTCAACCACATACACTCTAATGCTGTATTCGAGTGAAGGTGTGATGGATGGGGCAAAGGCTGCTAGTCGCAGAATCTTCACTGCCCTGCCGCCACTGACAGACTCACCAATCAAAGCATACCGCTGCAGCTGATCAGTCACCAGGTGGCAGTGGTCTGCATCTAACTGCATGTACAGTGGTGTGTTTATTGTTTCATGACCCAGTGTCACTAGTTTCTGAAGTGAAAACAATCATAATTTTAATTACGTTTTATATTAAAAACATATTAATGTCAGCAATATTGCAATAATGTACAGATTAATGTTTGGCTAAGTGGCTAGATTATAAACTGACTGTATTTAAATCATCAGCCATCATTTGAATGGAAAACTCAGCAGTACCACTTTAATCATTAAACTGCCAGCTAAACAAGTATAACAAAATGAATCTGTCTTCAAACTGTTACCTAATGTTTAAGCAGCTGTGACTAAATATGTAAATTATTGTGCAACATATGATGAGTTTGCCGAAATATATAGCAGTGTTGTAAACTGAATATATCTTTAAACAGTCATCTGATATTGGTGAAATATATTGAAGTTTAGTTTATAGTCTTCAGTCAGTGACGTAATGTTTGAATAGCAGATGAAATTCACAGCAGTATTATTCATTTAATTTATATTTATTTTATCATGTAATGTATGGCTAGTTGATATAATTTGTAGCAACAATGCAAACCCTGTGTATGTGTGTGGTTTTGATTTTTATTAATAATGCTGTTTTTTTTTTTTTTTTTTTTTTTAAAGCTAAGATTTGGTTAAATGAGTGAATATTCTGCAGTATTACAATGTCAGTCACTGATCAGTCCAGAGATAAAGAAATATAAAACATGGGACTAATTGCAGATCAATTATAATGAATGCAATAAAACTGTCACATTGATTTAACAAATTGTTCATTACCTCATTCTACACAGAAAGAAACATTAAAAAAAATAATAAACTGAAAGAGAAAAAAAGATACTAGAAAATTAATTGTTTTCTTCCCCAATTTGATTAAACTACCATCCTTTCTTTCCCAATAACTTGGTTTTACAGCAGTAAATTTCATGCTTTTGAGTGAGTCAATAAAACTGGTTAATTACATTGCCACGTCATCAAAGCAGTGGCATAAATATATGGCCTGTGATATGAGTGAAGTCTGGCTTTATTTAACTATTTCACAATCTCAACTTCACCAGAGTCATAAAACTTGCTGAGTCATAATAATGAAAAGACGCCTTGTTTTTTTTTAATTTTTTATTATGACACTTAATCAGAGGAAATATCTTGTTTTAATTACATAAAATTGAAGAGTCAAAAATCTGCAACATGTGAAATGTCTGGTAGCAAGTATGTGTCATCTGTCTGTCAGTGAAGAAGATGAGTGTTTAATCAAAAACACTATAGAGAAATTAAAAACACACAGTATACTGAAAACTGTCAACAGGCTTTGAGAAACCTTTAACAGAAGTAAATGTACAAATCGGAAGTAACTATAAGTACAGTTTACTTCCTAACTGTAACAGTTTACAAGTTAATTCCAGTGTTTGCTTACAAATATGTCTTAATTAAAACTTTTCATATTACTTCTATAAAAATCATCAATAATTAAAATTTTATTATGCATTCTTAACAGATATTTTTATATGTTTAATTTGCAGGTTCTCAGTCACTTGTTGACAATATTATAATAATTATTTATTAGTCATCATGTAAAATAAATTATTGTATTCTCAGCACTGTACAAAATCTCATAAGGTGTATTTCCTCTTAGTCATCATGTTTAACCTTCACATAAAGAGAAAGCATTGTTTTTCTTCTTGTTAGACATCATGTAGAAAGCTCAGGAGACTATCTGCTGTTAACAAACATGTACGTACCTGCCACTCTGGCGGCTCATCAGCAGGTGTGTAACTGCTGTACACAGAAAGAATCCAGCCTCCCTGTCTCATACTGGCACAGTGTTGAAATGAGAGAATTATCGGCTTCTTTAACATGGCAGACTGGGGTCCAATCAACAACACAGGACTTAGAATTGTTTGATGGTCTACAAGAACAGTTACTTTTTGTAAACAAAATGATTGTAAATAAAGAAACACACACACACACACACACACACACAGAGAGAGAGAGAGAGAGAGAGAGAGAGAGAGAGAGAGAGAGAGAGAGAGAGAGAGAGAGAGAGAGAGAGAGAGAGCTCTTTCAAGTCACAAATATAAAGATAACAGATTTTATAACCACACTGAAACTTTATTTTTCTTAATAAACCTTAACTATAATAGCAGTCTGTTTCTCTGTTTCTTTGGGTTTTTTCTGTCTGTCTCTATTTCTCCATCTCTCTTTCTGTCTTTATCTCTGTGTATCTGTCAATCCATATGTAGTTGCTTATACAATAATTTAAATCAGTAACCTTTTTAAATGTTTCAGATATTAACTTACCATTTAATCTGGGTCTGTCTTTATCATCACGACAAACTGCCATGTAGACCTCCTCGACACAACCCTTTTTGATGGCACCCTCTGGAATTGTCATACACACACCTAAAACAAAACAATAAATAAATAAAATGGCATTTTCTGAAAATGTTATATGCATAAAATTAAAAATTAAAAATTAAAAATATAATAATAATAAAATGGAAGCCATTTTTCTGTAACTGATACAAACATTAAACAATTTTTAAAAACAGAAAATGATCCAAAATTGAGTTATTGTTGGAAACTGCTAAATACATACATAAAAATTATAAAAGTAAGAAGAAACTAAATCATAAAAAGAAAAAGAAACAAATAAAATGTGAAAAAGGATATTTTAAGGAATTGACATATACACAAACACAAAGAAAGAGATTTGTTTTGTTTTCTGTTTTGTTTTAAATAAAAGTAAAAGAAAAAAGAAAGAAAAAGAACATGAAAAGGCTAATGGTTATTCTGACCGTAGTGCAACGTTATTAATTTCTATGAAGATTTCTCAGAATGGCAGAGATTCTGTTTGTTTCTTTATAAGAAAAAGCTAAAAATGTGTTTTCAATGACAAAATCTTACAAAATAACAATACAAGCCATTTTAATTGTTTCCACATTTTTCCCTAGAGGACCATTAAAACGTTTGCAAAATTTTAGCTTTTTGATCACAACAACTCTGGGAACAATGAAACTATTTTTACTTTTTTCATTTTATATTTGACAAAATAAATAAAATTTACAAAAAAAGCACATCAGACAACAGATATGAAAATGTTCCAAATGTCTTGTGATTTCCCTGAAGAGAAACAAGTAGTACAGTCTTTGAATGGTTTACATTCAGTTAATGTGGCTATACAAATAAATATTTACCATTTTCTTTACTTCAAAGTGAAATATCATGTTTCATTAGATTTAAGGTACAAAAATAAAGTTGGGTTTTTTTTTACATAAAATGTTCCAGCAATAAATATGCAAATAAATGTACCAAATTTCTACATTTTAAAGATCACTATAATGTGTTTTACCACAATATATCACAACAGCAATATTTTGGGAAATATAAAAGAAATGGGTAATATCATATAATAACAGCAATATTGTTTAATATAAGATACAAAATATTGCTAATCTGATATTACTGTAATACATTATACCAACATATTTTAAATATATCATATCAACAATATCTACATGTGTAATATGAATAGATAATGTTTATCTCAGCTGTTTTTTAAGAATTTTAACAGGTTTACTAATGGACTAAGTACAGCAGCCCTCACACAGAAAAAACTGGAGCGAATCTCAATCAGTGTCACTTCCTAGCTCCTTAAAGAGATAACTCAAAATAACTTGAAAAAACTGATATCAGCAAAAACCAGCCTCAGCAAAACTATTAGTACACATATACAAACATATACATATAAACATATACATACAAACATATACATATAAACATATACATACAAACATATACATATAAACATATACATACAAACATATACACATATACATATAAACATATACATATAAACATATACATACAAACATATACATACAAACATATACACATATACATATAAACATATACATACAAACATATACATACAAACATATACATATAAACATATACATACAAACATATACATACAAACATATACATAGAAACATATACATACAAACATATACATACAAACATATACATACAAACATATACATATAAACATGTATGCCAAAGACAAATTGTGACTGCAACCATTGTGGTCACTAAAGATATTAAACAAGTTAATTATACAAGCCACTGCTCTGACATTAACCAGGTTACTTTCCCTTTAGCAGAAAACTTCTGTCAGTGTTAGAAGTTATGTCTCCCTTCTGTTGACTGTGTGTATTTAATGGCAGAATTTTAAAATGGAAAAAAAAAAAAATAGCTAATCTGTTAAACCCAGTGTTAAATTGTATATGTCTTCAATATTTATTAATTGTTGATAAAAAAAAAATAAAAAAACCCAGTGAAAACATCTTTCAAGATATTATATTCTGTTTGGTAGGTTTGGGTAACTGAAAGGAAATGCTAAAAATGGCTCAGTAATCTACACAAAATGTTTACAAAATCTCTTCATAACTTGTACAACACAATGTAGCAGAAGACCCAAAATCCATAAAAAAAAAAATCTTTGTTAATTTGTATTTTTCTTAATGATTTATAAATGCCCTCTTAACTTTAAATAAAATCCAAAAAGTTTAAAAGTTTAATTTAACCCTGAAACCTGCTTAGAATATAATAATTCCTTATATTTCTCAAATAATTGTTTCTGAAAATGTTAATTTTTGTTTTCATTTCCTTTTTTCTTTCTTGCTTTATTTTAAGTTTAAACTCAGCATTTTCTGAATTCTCCAGACATTGCATAATTAGACTGGTGCCAGTCACTGAGGCCTGGTCTTACTAAGACTTACTGTCAGTCTTTTCAGACTACACAAGTTCCTCAGAGATTTCTACAAAATGTCAGATTTTCTCATAATGCATTTCCTTTCTGCATGCTTTTTTTGTACAAGTTATGAAGAGATTTTTGTTTGAAGAAACCTGCAGGGAAAACAGTGTTATGTGATCCACCCTTTCTTAGTTCATCTAATCAACAGCAAATCTTTACCAGGAAACTAAACAGAGTAGTGAGAATGTGAACATTAGTATGTTTCCTTTTTAGTGTTAACTTTTGTCTGGTCTGTGATTAGTTATTCAGGATGTTTGTTTGCCTATTTATTTTTGTATCCATTTGTTTGCTTTCATTATAAAAAAAGAACTATTTATATCCTTTCTGATAAACTAACAATATTAAAATTAATAACAGAATTCAAATACCCTTATTTGTGCTTAAATAAAACCAAGCTGTAAATATATGTTTATTTATTACTGTTAAAAATAATAACTGTAGCACTTTGCAAGATTTACACTATTATTTTATTAAAACTATTTCTTTTACCATTTCAAATAAAACAATTGATATCTGTATTTCATAAATAATTCATTATTTCTAAATCATTAGCATTTTTTATTGTGTCAATAAGATGCACTAGGATGTGAAAGAAACTCTTAAAGAAATGAATGGTTCTTGTCAGTGAGGTGTCATTGAAATGATAGGAGAAGCCACTGAGGGAATTTGCCATTGTTCACAGAATGACAGCAGATTAACGTTTCTGTTTTTGCCATATGCAGAAGAAATACAAGCCAGAACATCAGATTAATAAGTTAATATCATAGAAAGTATCATATTTCTTGAAAGCTAAACTTTTATTACCATAACTGAAATGAAACAATGATGTGCTTACCTGACACTGGAAGGGGAAACCTTCCATTCTTATTACTTAAAGTACAGAAGTTAAACTAATGGTTTTCTTACCTGATTCTGGAAGGATAAGTCTTCCACCACTGTTACTGAAAGTACTCCATGTTACAGCTTCAGAATCAATCGTGCTCGGCAACTGCATTGAAATCATTGACTGACGACTGTCCTGCAGGTTTTCACCCTGTGATGGTGGCCTGGGAGACACAGACAATACATTCTGGTTATCTCTTGCTAAAGAATTGTCTACTGAAACACTTCCATTCTGACTAATGTTTGGTTCTACCAGTAATGTTTTAGGGTTTGTGTTAACTGTGCCAGAAAGTCTTTGAGATGAACCAGCTCCATCTGGTACACTGTAGATAGGTGGAACTTTTTCTATTGTGTTTGTGTCATTGTTGTTTGGGGAATCTATCGGATTAACATGCTGCACTGTGACAACAGTCTGGGTCAAATCAGGCTGTACTGACAACATGTCTGCAACAAAGAGAAAAATAAATTATTAAGTTTAAAAAAAAATAAAAATTTTAAATATTATATAATAATAACAAGAAGAAACTTTAACATAAATTTATTTCAGTTTCTATGTAGTTTTGTAACTAAATGTTATTAATTATAAACTGACATATCAGAACAGTATTTCACTGAGATACTGCTGGGTAACTGAAAACATTGTTTATTTTTGTTTATTTTTTTGTTGGTGTATATTCAGGGATTTGATTTTAAAATGTAGGACAAACAATTGTTCATTAATTTAAGCTGAAAAATAATTGACTTTACAAATTTAACATTTTTATAGGACAAAAAAAAATGGTTTCCATTTTCATTTTCATTAAAAGTTATTTAGGTTAAATGAAATAATAAGAATAAATATAATATTGTGAATACACATTTTTAAAATTAAATTTAACAGTAACATGGAAAATAGAATTTAAAAGCAAAAAAAAACAGTCCAAAAAAAAAAAAAAAATTATAATAATTATTATTATTATAATTAAAATAAAATAAAATAAAATAATACAAAAAATTGAAATTTGTATTATTTTTCTCTTTCACACAATTCTCTGATTAAATTTAAATTTGCACAGTTGCTTAAAGCTATCAAATTTGCTGTTAAAAATTAAAGAAAACTAAAATTCCCCAAACCAATATAAAGAGTCTTGAAAAAGGAAGCTGACATGTCAGAAAACATTAGTTAGCTGAAAAGCAACGTCCAGCATTAATGATCTAGATCTGCATTTAATATTAATGACTTTGTGTTTCCCTCCATTGTTTAGGTGTCATCCCTAATTTGAGACGTCATTCTTTTAAAAGTTTATAGTGAGTCATAACTACCATGTTTGGCAACAAGATCATCTCTGACAGAACTGTGATAGATATGCTATCTTCGTGTATGTTTCTGAGACCGAGACACGGCCCCTGGGGTCAGAAGGGAGGGGCTGGGACTAGGGATCAAACCCAGTGTGTTGTTGTGGATTCTGGTTTGACAAAGCTTGGTGTCAGGTTCACTCAGTGATCCACTCAGTCTGCAGTGTGCTGCTACACGTAAATGGGTTTTTAATGAGATGAGAAGCCATCGAGGGAGTTTGCCATTGTTCACAGCAGGCTAACTTTTCCCATTTTGGTCATATGCAGAAGATGACAGACAGTGCTTTTCTTAACACCAAAACAATAATACTAGAGACAATAACCAAAATATACAATAATAATGCAGATTCAAAAACAAAAATATGAAAATTTAGCTTATAACATTCTTCATTTAAAAACATAACCCTCACTAAAACTATTCTACATGATGAAGATGAAACATTGCTTTTCTTAACCTCACAATAAAAATTAAACACCCTGGAATAACCCAATATACAATAATAATGATGATTTAAAATACATAAAATCTGTTATCTTTCTCATTTAAAAACATAAAATACTAAACAAATATTTTGTTTATAATGTTACCGTTTAATAAGTTTATTTTACATTTAAAAAATTGAATTACTTTAACAGATTTCATTGACAAAACTTTATATTTGTGACATGAGAGCATCACAGAAATTAATTTAAATATTTCATATCTATTTTTTATTCTTCATTAAGCAATTTATTTCAAAAGATTAAGCAAATAAATGATTTGTTAAAAATAGATGTTAAACAGATAGAACTGGTCAAGGAGTGAAAGACAAACCAGTAAGAACAATACAGGTGATAAAATTAAGAATCTTTCCTCAAAATGGTTGATGAACAATACAATTATGTATCATAAAAATATATGTGGGACTTACAATTTTGGATATTTGTCTAAATCAAGAAATTTGTATTTTCCTTTTTCATTTAAGTTAATATAAATCATATTTTATGTTTAGAAAAAACATACCTAAATCACAGTACAGAAGTAATTATTGATTGACATTATGTTATGTGGGTTAGAGTTAATTCTGTTGATTGTACATTTTAAATAGATGAAAAATTACCTCCATTTTTGTTTATTTTTTTCTCGTTTTCTGCTAATGGAGAGTTCACGTCTGAAAATAAATAAAATATTATTTAAAAACATACATTACACAAAATATCAAAAAATAATTTTATTATATACTTTATATTGTCTTGTTCTTGAACTTGATTTTACATGCTCTGAAATTTCTTATTGAAACAATTTTTGAAAACAGAAAATGCGTTCTTCTTGACATCATTGTGCTTAGTAAATTGATTTACAGTAAATACAGAAAGTGAAAAGATTATTTTTAAAGTAAGACAAGTGACGTACCAGGTCCCTGTCTGTCAACACCAAATACATTCTGCTGGTGAACTCTTTTTTGTCGAAGTATAATCACTGCAATCACAATGACAATGATGACTACAGCAACACCTACACAGATGCCAATGTATACCTTGATGTTCTTTTCTTCATCATAGGCACGACTTGCTGTAATAAAAAAGAGATAATTTTTAAATTAATTGCTGAATTACTGGTATTTATTAAGATTGAATCAGTTTGTTGATGGTGGTTTGTGTGATCGTTGTGAATTTCTTTTTAGAGTGTCATATTAACACAAATAAGGCATTTGTGTGTGAAGTAAATTCTGTATCTATGCCATTCACCAATATGGAAGGAATTAGGAGCATATGCAGTAATATAAACAGATATATTAACTTGCATTTGGCACCAAAGTGATCTGTCTTGCTGTTTCCAATAAAAGAATTTTCAAAACTGAAATGTTCATGGTAAAATTATAAATTAGCAATATCCTTATCTACCTCAGAAGCTGAATTAGTATTTGTAGAAATGTAACAAACACATTTGTATTAGCCATATGACTTTGGCTAAATAAATTCACTAATATTTTATTTATGTCAGCTACCTGATATACAGGTATTAGTTAACACATTAACTTTCAGACAAATGCAAAATCTGATCTGCAATTATCTAACATTTCTTAAAAATGATTTCCTCTGATATATTTTGTATTAGAAATTATACAAATTTTATATCATTTACAGTAAGATTTTAAAAAGTTCATAGGAATATTTATTTTATAAACAGGTTAATTTACTCGTCATTGAAATAAAACCATCTTAGATTTTTTTAAGTTAAAACTTTAATTGAAAAAAAAACCCTTTTATTTCAACAAAACAAAACAAAGATTTCTTATAGGATTAAAATCTATGGAAATTAAATTTTTTTCACTTCTTTCTCCTAAGACAGTTTACTGCAATCACAGCCTATTTTCATGACTTTCATCACCAATGGTAATAAAAACTAACAACCATTAATGCGTAGCAACCACGCCTGCAAACAACTTTCACATCTGCTGAATCAATAGCGATTGTCATGAAACTAATTCTTTTTTCTCTTTTATGTTTCATATTTTATTTGATAACAACTGCTCAAGAGGGAGAAATAAATATTCATAATTAAAGAGTGAATTCCAGTTCAAAAGATAACAGGCTAAAGTAACACTGTCGTGGAAATGTTTTTAACTGTATAAAAGCAATAAGTGCATAATGGCTAAAACAATGAAATTGCAAAGGATGTTAAATGAAGAGTAAAAAACACAAAATAAAGAATTTTAACTGTAAGCATCAGAATTTAAATCAGAATCAAACATGTTGAATAAAAAAAAATGTTGAGAAAATTTAGTTTAATGATGTGTTTGTTTTTATATGAAAATTAAGAAAGTTTAATGATCATCTTCTATTTAAATAAAAATAAATATTTTTAAGTGAGTGGATTTGTATTTAAATCAAAATGAAAAAAGCTGTACAAGGAATTTGTATTTAAATAAAAATTAGGAAATTTTAACAATATGTTTGAATTTAAATCAAAATTAAGTAAGCTTAATTGTCAGTATTTATATTTAAATCAAAATGAAGTATGATTTTATAGTTAAATAAAAATAAAGAAAGTTTAAGTGAGTGGATTTGTATTAAACTGAAAATTAAGAAAATTTAACTGAATTTTTGTATTTCAATCGAAATGAATAAAGTTTAACTATAAATGTTTGAATTTAAATATAAAGAATGTTTAACAATGTATGGTTGTATTTAGATTGGAACGAATAACATTTAACTATGAGTGTTAGTATTTAAATATAAAGAAAGTTTAACTATGAATGTTGGTATCTAAGTAAGAATCAAACTTTCTGTATCAGTACAGTCAAGTGAAGCATCATGTTGTAAACAGTATGTTATAAAAAAAATAAACAAATAAAATCTTTGCCAAGTTTACAAAAGATAGTAATCTCTGGGTAAAAGTGGGATTTGGGTCTTTTTCTTGAAAAGTGCTTTTCAAGAACATAAAGCAGTGTTAATCAGATTGCAGCATGCAAAAAAGACAGGCAATAAATTGGTGCTTCTAAAATGATGTGTTTTAGTGTGTATCTGGTCAGGAAAATCATATATTGCTTTTTATCTCAGCCCCTGTCATGATTTTCCAGCAGATAGTGACTCAAAAGTCTTTTGATGCAGTGCAAAGCCCAGACCAGGCCACTGACACAGAATTACAGGGTTATGTCTGTTCTTTGTTGTGTTTATTCAGGTCAAAGAATTATAGCACCCAAGTCTGATAAAACTAGCAAATAGATGAAATGAAATTATAAAATAAAAAAAAATAAAATAAAATAAAATAAAATAAAATAAAATAAAATTAACATTAACATTAACATTAACATTAACATTAAATTAAGAAACTAAATAAATTGTCATTATCTAAAACTTTCATTTCTGTGAGTAAATCAAGATCTCAGATGTTGTTGGCCACCAAGATCCATCTTCCTCAGACAATTAAATTTGAAATACTAATAATTACATTTATTTCATAATATATCTATATTTTTATTACATTGATATGAGTATCTGAAATGTCAAAATTATTAGTATTAATTAATGCTGACTTGTGTGTTGGTGGGGAAATACTAGTATTTAATTATGTATGTTCTGTTATACTGTGTGAGTGTATAACCACAGTGTAAATATAAATGTGTGTGTTACTGGATTAGTTTCAGGAGTCAGTGTGATCTCTACATATCTTTGTGATATCAGAAACTGTCCTTCAGTCAGATGAACTCTTTGTTATGTGAGACCATCACAACAGGTTAAGTAATTGGATGGTCTTGTTACATTAACTAATTAGTGTGTTGTTATTTCTTTACTTTGTCTCTGTTGTTTCACAGACAGGAAGATGCAGAGGGGAGGCATTCTTCAGATAGATGTTTGTCAGTCACACCTTTCAAGTCAAACAAGCAGCCAAGGTGCTAACTGCCACAACACCAAATCCAATTAACATCTCCATTCATGTGTATAAGTCTACAGCCATATGTGTATGTGTGAAACTTTGTGTGTGATTATATATGTGAAAGTGAGTGTGTGATGTGTTTGTATAAGAGAAGGAGAAAAATACAAATACAGTTTACATGTGTGTAAGGGTAAGTGTGTCTGTGGGAGAAAGATAATTAATGTGCATGTATATGTGTATGTATGTATGCAGTATGTATGTATGTATGTATGTATGTATGTATGTATGTATGTATGTATGTATGTATGTATGTATGTATGTATGTATGTATGTATGTATGTAATTACATCTGTTTTCTCTTAATATCCAAATTCTATGTAGCACTTTTAAATGTCAAGACCTTGCATTCTAATAGAAAAGTTCTGTCTTTATGAGACAAGCGATAAACTAAATTTTCAATAAATTATCTTCAAATAGTAATTAATATTGAAAAAATAAGTAATCAATCAATATATATGGACACAGAGGATAGTTGATAAGTTGATATATTCTAAAATACTTTATAAAAATTTTATATTTATTTTTCTTTGGAGCTGAGTTACTTCACTTCACTTTGACTAAATAGGCAGCACTTGAACCCAGCTTGATAAGGTAAATAAATTTAAAATGTTCTGCAAAACAATTTACTTTACTCTCAACTGAAACTGACAGATATGTTATGTGTGTGTATATATAAAATTATTTTTTAAATATTGAAAATACTGTAAATCTTTCAGTTTCCACAAGAAACAGTCTGTGTACTTTTAAACTGTTTATAAAATTATTTACTGCATATATAAGGTGAGATAATAACAAAATATGATTATCTGTCTTGCCTACCCCCTGCAAATGTTCCTGTGCTTTCCCATAAACACAGATAAGCCACATATTAATCATTGCAACATATGCTGATACAAAAAATATTACAGCAATAAACATCCACAAATAAGTTATTTTTTAGTTTTTAAGCTGCAGTAGAGATGATCAGTGTTTCAAGTACATTCTAATGAAAGTGATAAAGTGTTTTAAAATGACTTTTGAGCACAAAATGTGTTGTGCTAAATTTTAGTATGTATTAGACACTAATCTTTATGCAATTTCATAAAAACATAAAGATATGTTCAAAACCGACTTTTATTTAATAATACTATAAATTTTAAAATATTTTTAGATAGTTTCTGCAATAAGCCACATTTTATTTCTGTATTACAAACTTTAATAAAATAAATATAACTGATTTCAGATATACCTACTTAGAAAATAAACATATTAATGATTTAGGTAATACTACATTTTATATCAATAGTTCATTTTTATAACATCAGCAACAAGATGATGAATGTATTAATCACAAACACACATTATTTTACTGAATGATATAACCTAACTACTTTATTTATTTGATGTCTGCTTCATATCACCAACAACCTTCATCTCCACCAACAGCAGCATATTGATAACTGACAATTTAGAGCAACACCATCCAAAAATAGTTCATTTTACCTCTACCACTATTTATTATTTTTCACTTATCAGTGGGCTTGAATTGTGTTATCATCAAACTTCTGTTTAAAAATGTGTTTCATTTATGTGTGTATGTATATGTATATATATGTGTGTATGTGTATGTATATATATGCACACACACACAGACAGAGAGATAGGGGATGGTAATTTGATATATCAATTTTAAACATTGCAAGAAAAATTATCAGTATAGTATATACAACATTTTGTTAAAAAAGAAAAAAAGAAGACATAATGTTTTGTTTAAAAAAACATTTACTGCATTACACAGATATGAGTTTATAGTTCATGTTTTGGCCAAGAATATAGAAAAAAAATATTTAAAATTTATATTCAAGTCAATGCAAATTTTATTCCTTTTCAATTAACTTTAAAAGCTGTTAGTACTTTATCATCTTCATTAAATTTATTAAAAAAAAAAATTTGTGTCTGGGAAGTAGATGTACTGATATTAACCATTTATAATTCTATGACAAATAAATAAAAATTGACAAAAAAATTTAAATAAGATAAAAGAAATTTCAAAAATTCTGAAATAACATCCAAAGACAAAGAACCCCCAAAATATAAAATAATTTTTTTTATATATAAATAAACTAAAAATGCTAGACATTAAAAAATAAGTAAATAAACAAAGAGTTAAATAATATAAACAGAAATAAAATGAGACAAATTAAATTCTAAACAAATAAAGAAATAAAACCAGACAAAACAAACAAACAAAACCAACAACAACCCAACAGAGAAAACAAATGGAGGTAAAGAAAACTAACCTTCAGCAGACTTTTCTACAAACGAGTTGTATGTATTCAGTTCTGAAAAATGCAACATTTCCACTTGAGAAATTTTATGTACCAGTTTACAATTTAATAACAGTTTTAGTTGAAACTATAAAATGTATATGTATTTTAAAAAATAATTAACATCAATTTATTATGAAACTATAATGTGCAATGTACCACTTTTATTTATTATTTTTAATGGGGGTTGGCTCGTTTTTAATTTTTAAACAAAAGTTTATTATAAAACTATATAATTCATTTTTATTTTTTATTTTACTATAAAGCTATTTACAGTTATGTTTAATTTAATAGTTTTTTATGCATGTTTTTTTACCTGACAAAAGTTTAGAACTTCAGCACATACCAGCTATTTTTAAAGTTTAATGTGAATGTCTAATAACAAATTCTGAAAAAGTTCTAGGTAAATATCAATAATAATAAAATTAAGAAAAGATTTTCTAATTTTACTACAAAATCAGCTGCACAAAGCAATAACTACACTTCACAGTTAGTGTTGTAATAAAATATTATTTTAAATTTAAATTCTCAAAAACATATTTATGATGATATTAAAAAGTTTTCAAACTGAATATTTCTTTGTTTTATTTAGGGTAAAGATAGTCCTGAAAAAAGTGGCAAATACATCAAATGTTTATATGGAACAAAATAAAATATAAATTTAATCATATTAAAAAATAAATATTTATGTCAAAATTTAATTCTGAAAAAAAGAAACCATCACCCAATGACAACAGTTTTAAAATTGTCAAGACCACATTAAATTTGTAGATTGTGCTTTTAAATTAAAAACAAATTCTTAAAATAATTTAGTTTTTTCAATTATCATAGATTAATAACACTTTGTGAGTCACAGGCACTGTTTATTAAAGAGGAAATACTAAATATCAAAAAGAAATTAAAATTTCATCTGAGTAAATTACTTTGAATAATTAAAACAACTGGCAAACTTCTCTGACAAACTACCTGTACAAACTGAACATAATGAATGTATACACAACTACAATCTGATCTGTGACAATAATTAAAACGGAAATTTTACAGGTAATAATGAACATGTTAACAAACTACACTGGTTCTCAGACTGAAAAGTACATAATTCAAACTGAATAGTGGAGCACTGGTTTGTATACTGGGGAAAAGTACACAGATGAGAACTGATCCTAAAGTTCACCATTTCCCACATTAATGTTTTGCGTCTATTAAAATTTTTACAAAACATAAAGATATATGTACCAAGGATTTCTCTAACTAAACAACAACACTAGCCAGAAAGCTTATGTTCCACTGACAATATATATATATATATATAAAACAGTTTACACAGATTACAGACTGAGTGATGAAGCTGGTTTATGTAATTGTGAGGAAGGCTGTAGCATGGAGAGGTAGTTTTGTTTTGCACACAGACCAGTCAGCTGTGTGATTTCTGGCTTGACACACAGTAATGGATCCTACATCTGCTCAATGAGCCACTTATATATTTTTACTAGCAGGTTAACAGAAAGATAAACAATAACAAACTGACATACATGTCTCACCACACACACACACAGAAATAAACATACATTATACACTATATTAAACACAAAAATCACACAGCATTATACATACTCACACCTAACAATACAACTTTACATACACATGTATCTAATCATAAACTTACACACACACACACATACAGTACTCACACTTTACCCTAAGAAAAAAGTGAAGTAATCCATTATAAAATCAAAAATAAGAAGAGTACTTATTTTCAGTATTTTCATCGAAAAGTGAGAGAAATAAAATAAAAAAGTTGATAACATGAGATTGTTCCATGACAACACTTCCATTAATTTTAGTTTCTTATTCAGGTATTCTAAACAGTCAGCCTTTCATTATAAATATTATCATACATAATCAGTACATATTATACAGGCCAACAAAAATAGATGAAGCAATAAGAATATATTAATGCTATTTTAGAATTAAAGCCTTGTTTTACCAACAGAGTATATTTTATAAGAAAAGTGAGTTAAAACACTTCTTACACTGAAAGGGTAACATTGCCCACACATGATTTACTAACTGCTACAACTTGAGATGTGTTTTGGATTTTCACATTTAGTAGTCATTCTGTTAAAAATTAACCATGACTTGGCTTCAGCTTAATGGTGAAATAAGTACACAATGACAATGTTTCATCTGAAACTCTTTGTAAACTCAAACTTTACTTTGTTTGAAACATCATTAATTATGTATTTATGTGTAACTGAAGCCTGTATACATCTGCAAATGTATGTCATTTAAATCTGTATCTGTTACAAGTCTCTCTGAAAATAAACCAGACTGTTTATGATCTTGTTTTCAAGGATTTCAGACAATGTAATATATTATTAATCATGATAAAAGTAACTGAACCAGATGGTATATATTTTTTTCCCCTTTTTACTTTTAACACATTCTATTAAACTAATTTAGTAATTTACACATCTCATATTCTGTAGTTAGTTTCAGTACTCTTCCAGGCATTATTATGAAAAGAAGATAATTTGTAATTAATTTATAACAAGACAAACACTAATACAACTGAAAATGATCCAGGATCAAACATGGTCTAGCTCTATTCCAGTGAAATTTGTTAATATGCCTTTCTGGAGCACTTTTACTCCCCTCACTTTGGGTTTTTCCCCTCAAATAAAATCTAAAATTAATAAAGTGTAAATGAAAATAATAATAGCTGCTTTAAAGATAAAAAATGTGAGAATGTGGATTAGATCAGTTACAAAGTAAGTACAACATAGTGCCTAAAAACAGGGAATTCTGTGTGAGACCAGGTGCTGGCTATTTATACATTTAGAAACACATCTTGTTAATACAGAAAGGTGTTTTCTGTGTTTATATATTAACATCAATAGAAACAGCATGTTGTCCATATCAAAGTATTAATAAAACATCTTGTTAATACAGAAAGGTGTTTTCTGTGTTTATATATTAACATCAATAGAAACAGCATGTTGTCCATATCAAAGTATTAATAAAACATCTAGTTATTTAAAACAGGCTGTTTTTCTTGTCTACTATGAATTAATATCATTACAATAGGTTAGTGTCCATGTGTATTAACATCACTTCAAAGAGGGTGCTGTCAATGTCTATGTGTTAATAATATCTATGTTTTTGTATTAATAAAACATCTAGTTATTTAAAAAAGGGTATTGTATATAATAACACTACAAACAGGGTGTTGTCAATGTGCGTGTCTGTATATATATTAATATCACTACAAAAAGGTAGTGTCCAGACCTGTGTATTTTTTAAAACAGAATGTTGTCCATATCTATGTATTAATAATACATTTATAGTTATTTAAAGCAGGGTGTTGTTCAGGTATATGTATCAACGTTACAGGGTGCTATCCATGTCTAAATATTAACATCATATATTAACATCACTACAAACAGGGTGATTTCCATGTCTATGTATATTAACATCACTACAAACAGGGTGATTTCCACGTCTATGTATATTAATATTACTACAAACAGGGTGTTATCCATGTCTATGAATTAATATCACATCTAGCTGTTTAAAACAGGGTGTTGTCTATGTCTTACCTATCTTAGTTTGATCCTTCTGAGCAGAATCAAATCTTGATGAAATTTGTCTGTTGTCTGAAATACCAAATTTGAAAATTGGTCATATTAAAAATAGGAATAAAAAACAGCCGGGGAAAAATTCTGTCTTCAGAATTGTTTACATGGAATGTGCTAAAACTACACCCGATTATAACATTCTTCTCTACACTTCAAATATACTCTAATCTTTTAATTTTATTGTATTTTATTATATTTGGTTCATTGCTTAATTTATTTAATCTTTGTTATGTTGTATTTTTTAAAATAAGATTTCTATAATCATTCTAAATGATGCATCAGAATTTGTTGTGTGTGTATCAGAAATGTCTAATAACAAGCTGACATCACAAGATATTTCAGAAATGCATCATAATAATATGCAATAGTTTTCTTAGCAAACAATTCAGAAATCTGGAATGAAATGCTTCAGGGTTTGTTAAACCTGCAACATAAATTACACATTAAAAATAGTAATATTAATAATAATATTAATAATAACAATTATCAAAACAACAAAACAATTCTTTTTGTATTTCTTCTTTCACTCTATGCCAATTTAACAACTATACTGAATAAAATGTTATGTTAGTTATTACAGAAACCACTAATGATTTGTTTTCTCAAAACATACTGTTTACTTAATTAATTTTTTTTTCATTATTTAACCAAGAACCATTCTCTAACTTAATCAGAATTCTATTTAAGTTAATTTTTATCCCATGTCAGCAACAGTCTTTCTTAATATTGCCAGAAACAAAGTCAGCATCCAGAATAATAATGTATGCAGCACTATAATAAATGTACATGTTATTACAACCAACCACATGACTGAACAGTTGACTGAGTTGGGAAAAAATGAACACTTAATGATTTCCCAGGCTGTTCTTTACTGTTTTTCTGTTAAACATCAAAACTAGTTTAAAGGAAGAAAAGTTGAGAACAGAAGATGTTGTCAACACAAATTACGTCTGCCATTCATCAGCAGTATTTTATAAGCACCATCTTACTAACACAGCTTTGATCTTGCAGAAATTGTCAGAATGGGAAATTAGTTAATGTATCCAAAGTGATGAGTCTGCACTGTGTTCTGTATCAGTTTTTATGTTTTGTCATCTACAGCAAACCACCTCAGAGCTTATCTGTTTCAGACATTTTACATTGACATACTTTTATAAAATTCATTTTTAATTATTATTATTATTATTATTATTATTATTATTATAATTATTGGTTTTGATGTTTTCTTTATTGTTTCTTTATTTTCATTATTAGCATTCTTATTCTTACTTTTTAAAATTATTTTTTGGTATATAAGTAGTTATATCATTTATTTATGGACTGTAGAATGTTTACTATTTTTATTCTATAATGTTGTATATGTATTTTCATTCATTCCCTTAAATATGACATCTTATAATACCAGTATTGAATAAGTATAACTTTAATGTTACAAAATACATACATAATGTATATTCATATTCCATTTTTTCAATTCAAGGAATAATGAGTAGTGTTATATATGAAATAAAAATGAATATTATTTAGCCATGCTGTGGACCCAGCCATCATATGGAATATAAACTCAAGAAAATACTGTTTGATTTAACAAGTTTCAGTACTAATTGTTCTGAAGTTCTGGGAGTTTTTTTTTTTTATCTGTCACTAAAACATTCAGTGCTACTAAGCAATATATATATAAGAAAAAATGTTTTTGCAAGTACAAACATAAATATTTACATAAAGCGATCAACTTTTATTTAAGGCTTCTGCACTGATTTTGACTCCAAATAATATAAAATATTTATTCTAAATAATGTAAAATGTTAATCCAGATATTCAGATCATTGATTAACCTAAGGCATGGATTATCTCAATTATCTGATTTGACATTAATGATTATACCCATTATAAAATATTTCTTTATCTTAGTATGTCAAAAGCCCTGAAAAAAAGATATGTATATACATATATTTGCCAGCAACAGTATTGTTAGTATAGATACTAACAATATTTTAACAATATTTATTATTATGGTATACCTATGGTGGTAAGCTATTATCCATTATAATCTGTAGCCCATGTGGTATGTGCTGTAGGTTATACAGCGCTTGCTGCTAATGGCTGAATGTTAGACATTTCTTTTCTTTTTTACCTGAATTGCTGATATAATATGTGTGTGTTTTCTCAAATAATCATGCATCTTGTATGATATGGCAAAAGTGGAAAACAAAATTAGTATATTCATTTACGATATGAAAGTAATAATGAATTTAGGGTAGGCCTTGTTTCTAGAAAAATAGGTAGTGTAAAAAGATTTTAATACTTTTCATGTAACAATGATATGTTATAATTTGAATCAAATATTCATCAAGATTTTTATTAACATGAAATCCCCAAACTACAATACTTTTAACTATATATGACAAAAATATATCATTTAGCATGGGTCTAAAAAAACATAATGTAATATCATCTACCATCTTTAATTTAAAAAATATATATTAAAGATTTACTTTCATCAATAATCAAAATTATTATGAAGGATCTCTGTAACAGAAAATTATACTAATTTCAATGAATGTTTGTTTAAATTAATATTAATAAGACTATTTTAATTTTAGATTTTAGATATATTATGATCTATAGCATTCTATATTTTGTAAACCATGTTTTAAGTATTATATTAGAATTTGCATTTATTTTGTTAATTGTTCAAAATCTGTTTTTGTTAACAATGATTAAGGAAGGTGAAAAAGGAAGAATGAAAAAGGATTAGCCATTCTTTGAATAGGATGACTGATCAAAAGCAATGCAACAACAGTTATATAAACTAGGTTTTTAAAAGAAAAAAGAATTAGGAAAAAGAATTTTAAAAGAAAAGCATGCAAATAAATGAAGGAAAAGAAGTGGTGTCTACCTCTGCACATGCCGCCAGTGCAGTTAACAGAATCTAGATCCTTGCCAGTGCAGTAATCGCCACCGTTCATAGGGCGCGGATTGTCACATGACCTGCGACGGTGGTGAATGCAATCAGGGCTGCAAGTTGACCACGATGACCATGGAGACCAAAAACCATCCACTACAAAATATGCGACACGTAAGTTTGTGTTAGTTTTAAAATTTGTTTTTGTTAGTTGAAATAAAGAATGCCTGTGGTGGTATGAACAAGTAGTCTAGTTAAATCCTTTACACTTCCAAGTTATTGATTCATTATCAAAGTATGACAGTAAAATAATATTTCTGTTACAAAAGATTTGAATGCTCCTGCCATTTTGCCCATTCATAACTGGAGCATGATGTCAGTGCATACAACCAGACTGATAACTGCCTTTTTCTGTCAAAATTAAAAAAGAACTTTAGGGCAAATGAATTATGTTGAAAGATGGCAGGCACCAGTGGTTTCAAAGTGAACTTTTGTTGTTATATTTTGTTATTATTAAGACTGGACAGCAATAATCAATGAAAACATAACTTGGAAAGTCTGCAGAATTTATTTAAACTATTTCATCATATCACCAAAGGTACACCATTAAATAATAAGTATGACTTTTAAATGTTGTTTTATTTACCCAGTATCTTTTTTTTAAGATAGTGACAAGTATTTAGATCTTAAAAAGATAATTTTAGTTACCCAAAAAGCAAACGTTTTCAATTAATAATTTATTTTCAAGTTGTTGCTTTTTTTAAAACTGCAACAGCCAAATTCAGTGATCGCATATTTTCAGAACAAAAGAGGATTTCTACTCATAAACCACACTAAATAAAACCACACTAAAATTAAAAAAAAGGTTTTAAAAAAGGGAAAGAAGAACAAACATGAAAAGAACTATGTTTTTTTAAAAGAAAAGAACAAAATGACTATATTAAAGTAAACAACAAAGAAACAGATTTATTATAAACATGGAAAAAGTGAAAACAGTTAAAAAGATAAATCAGAAAAGAAAAAAACATGTTAATGATAACAGGATTGTATCAGATTTTTCAAGCAAACTTAAAATTATCTAATTCTCTTTCCAAAAAATGACTAAATAAACTTAAAAGTTTCAATTAAAAATCTCTTATTTTCAGATATATCCAGAAAGTAGCAAATGTTATTTCTTTTTATATACTCCTTCTTTCTGCTGGTAAAAAAATATATGAAAGCCAGTATTTTAAAAAGTATATACTCCTGTAATTTATCTCAACACTTGTCTGAAACATTAAAAGAATCTAATTTAAGAAACTGCTTATTGGCTTCCCTGCCTAGATAACTCAAAGATGTTTTCTGATAACACCAATAATTTATAGAAACAGAAGGGTTTAAAAGCCATAAAAATAAAAAATTAGTTTTGCCAGATGCTATCTGTCTAAAAAAATATAATTAATAATTAATTAAAATTAAAACAAAAAGTGATATTAATAATAAAATGTGAAAAAAAGATAAATAACAAATTCTTTTTAAAATATAAATGTTAATATTTAAAAGTCTATATTTTAATGAAAAAGTTAAATGAAGATTTCATTTTTTATTTCAGAACAGAAACTATCAGAATGATGTTTTCTTTTATTAATACTAGTATCTAAAAAAAACTGCATGGCTGATATTTAAATGAATCAAATGAATGTGAAGAGATTTGATCAAAACTGTAAATTAGTGTGACAAAAAATTTAAAACCAAATGTATTTATCAATAGTATCAAACCACACGTTTGAAGCTCTTGTTCTGCAAAATTCCAGTAACAAAAAATAAATAAAAAATAAAATGCATTTTTCTATTTCATATAACTATTATTTCTACATTACTAAATGTTGTTATGCTACCAGGAAATGCAATTACAAAGATTTATTTGTAAATCTATTGACTCTAATAAGTGGCTGCAAGAAGTAAATTTGTCTGTCAACTGACAAGGTTAGTAAAGACTCTGTAAT
This sequence comes from Chrysomallon squamiferum, assembly GCA_012295275.1. Taxonomy (NCBI): domain Eukaryota; kingdom Metazoa; phylum Mollusca; class Gastropoda; order Neomphalida; family Peltospiridae; genus Chrysomallon; species Chrysomallon squamiferum. The sequence goes on from CM022679.1 coordinate 17,036,003, forward strand.
TTGATTATTTCCTCACAGAGTGTGAGAAAAAGAATGAACATCTGACATCTTTTAAATTAAAACTTATCTGACAAACCTGCAGAGACCTGGCAAGTACTGAACAATGTGTCAAGTAAATATATCAGGTGTCAAACAGAGGTTCCTAATAATATTATAATATTAATGATATAAAATTGTTTTCTTCTTTTTACATCAAAAATAATTTTTCATGTAATGTCCAGCTCAGCAACATGTATGGCTGAAGATGTAAAGAGAATGGAAATATTTTTAGCAACTATTAGCTCTCAAATATTGGTATCTTTTTTAACAATATTAAAATATTAAAAAAAAAAGAAAATCATAAGAAATGATGTTTCATAATGTAGTAATGAACATGTATGGCTGATTGTGAATAAAGATACTTTACCAAAATATAAAGAGAATGGAAATATTTGTAGTAACTATTAGGTGTCAAATGCTGATAACTTGTAATACTATACAAAAAATATTGAAAAATGTAATAATATATAAAAATATTTTAAAAAGTAATAATATATAAAAATATTGAAAAATATAATATATACAAATATTGAAATATCTGTAGCAATCAGTGTCAAACTGAGCATTTTGTGTACTGATGTTGCATACGAAATTCAGTCTGAATGCTTTCTCTCTTATCAATTAACAGATTCTTTTATTTTCAAATTTTTCTAGTCAAGAAACCATACACAAAGAACTGTGATAAATAAGTCAAGGTTTGAATATGAAAAGGATGAACAGGTACAACAGGGAGTGTTGATCTTGCAATCTGCAACACCTCAGAACAAACCTGAATCCAGTGAACTTAGACTGAGTAGCTAAGCATAAAAAACATTAATGACAAGTCATTCAAACTAAGTGACATCCTGCACCAGCATTTTTATCTATTTCATTTGCAGAGGAGCAACAAATTGTGGAACAAAGAAATACATACATGAGCTAATTTACTCAAAATGAGCTAACATCAAAAAGAGGCAAAGGCCAAGGTAATTACTTTAGCAAAAATGCCAATGAATGAATAATGAAAAACCATTTCCTAAATAGCAATATCTTTATGTTGTTTATTTTTAGCTTGCTGGAAGACATTACTGCCAGCACACTGTGACAAATTGAAGGTGATGTTTTGGAGGCTGGCCATAATTGCTACAAGGTGGTGTCTAACTGGCAATAAATGCAAAGACTAGTTTTTGTATTGGAAAAACACCACTTTACAATATCTGTTTATGCAGAGGAAAGAAGAAGGGTATGTAGATGTACAAGACACTGGGTGAATCAAATCAGTAGCCAATTATTCCAATTAATACTGGCACCAGGCTAAGCTGTCTGTCTAGACAAATTTATAGAGGCCAGTCCTGTACTGAGACAATATGGCAGGTAAATGGCTTTATATACTTAACACAAATAAATATTTAAAAATACACAATTAAATACAATTAAACTGAATACAAAATACAGTTGCATTAATGTATTCAAAGACTAAATAAAGTATTTGATACTGTATAAAATATTTTTTTTTTAAAAAGAAGAATTATTTCAACCAAAAATAAAAATATTATTAATAGAAGCAAGTTATGGCTAAAAATTTGCACATCATTATAAATATTTTCTATTTACAGAAAACACATACCATCAGAAATGGAGCATCCCACTAAAATATATTAAAGAGTACAATTTTTCAAAGTTATAAATTTATTCATATACTTCAATTATTTTTATTATTAATATTATTATTGTTGTTGTTACTGTCAGTGTCATCAGTGTTGTTGTATTATTATTATTGTTATTCAAGGACAAATATAAGATTGTTTTAAAGAAAATATATTTGGTTGTGATTCTTTTGACTAGGAATAATTTTGATTATGCTGAATAAGATGATCTGATCAGCCTCTAACAGCTACCACAGCTCGATGAATCTACCCATCCCTTGATCATCATGACCAACCACAAATCACTTGAACAATTTCTATACAATCTTTGCTATTTTCAATCACTTTGGCATCATCTGAAAAAAAATTTGATCATTTCCACAACTCTCATATCAATAGCTTTTATTTATTTATTTATTTATTTATATCTTTCAAAGGTAACTTAAACAACAATGAAATATTTAACATTTTTGTGGAGATGAATTAAAACATCTGCATATTTACAATGTTCCTGAAGTCGCAGCTGCTTGACCAAATGAGAGTTATAAGAGTAAATTTACATATCCCCAGCTCACTCCTGGTTTAGTAATTAAATAGCTGTTCCTCAGACTGCTGGAGCCAACAATGCAGACTTGGATCTGCCTAACAAATGATTGCACAACAGGTCTGCTACATCAGGGATGACACAGTCATTCTATCGTGTCACAGACTTGTTTTCAGCTTGCTTCCATCAGAAAATTGTTCAAGCATGCCTCACGTGGGTGCAGGCAATTGTGGGGGAGTATCATGTTTCTATTACAGAGTTCTTCTTATATGCCCAGTGAAGGTGATTATAAAATTGTTAATGCATGCCTTTTAATTTTAAGAACATTCACAACAGAGAATTCTTCAGCTATACTTAGCATGGGTGTGGGTTGTTTTTAGCATGCTTCCATATAATAGTAAAAGCATGCCATACATGGGAATGGGTAATCTTAACACCTCTGTATCGGATTTCTTCAGGCATGCTTTGCAAGGCATGGGTGTGTTTAATTTTTAGAATGTTTCTATGAGATGTCTCTAAGGATGGCCCCAAATTTTCATAAGAAAACTGTTCAAGTGTGAGAATATTTTACATGCTTAATTAAGCAAATCTTTTTCTGACTATAGTTTTAACAGAGCTACATTTTTTATAGACTTACATATAAAAATATGTATTAGAGTCAACTATTTTTCATTGTCATATGTTTTACATCTGATAAGTGGATTAAGAATTAAAATTACTTTATGGTCATATTTAGAATGCTTACATCTGATAATTTTTCACCAGAGATTTGACCAAGCCAGATTATGTGAAGCTGTTAATGTTACAGGAGTGGTTAAAGAGTCTGATGCTCTGTCCCCAGGGAACAGAAATGAACCACTGGACTGAATACACTTTATTAAACACTGGAATTCAGAACCAATCCTGTTTTTGAAAACTAAATTGTATCTCATTTGATGTAATCATTTTTACAATTCAACAACTAAAAGTATACCAAACATTATAGACTTGATCCAGTCCATTATTTGAATCTATAACATATTCCATTTATTTCAGTCATTTTATAAATCATAATGCTAACCTTTGTCCATATTAAAAAAAAAACTAAAAATAAAAAAAAAATTAAAAAATTATATCTATTAACAATCATTTTAGGGTTAAAAGAAACTGATTATTATTTCATATTTTGGTTACTTTATGGGAATAATGGAATTTTTTATGTTCGTATGTGAGTTATGAGCCACAGATTGTGTTAATACAGTACCCTCTGTAATTGTGGTTTTTGCAATTTTTAAAAAAGTTTCCTGCTTAAGATTATAATTAAATTTATTATTATCATATTACTTTATTATTATTATTACTGTTGTTATTGTTATTGTTGTTTTTGTTGTTATATCTGCCCTTTCAGTTGTGAAACATATCTATTTATAATTTACTAGTTTTCCTTTAAAGTGATATAAATATGTTTTGTGTCAGTATTTGTTTTTGTTTATAATATATCATATTTTTAGCAATCTGCTTATTAATCTGTATAAAATATATCTATAGTTTTACTATCATATTCCAAATAATATGAATCACACATAGAAAACTCAGGTGCTTTTTTTTAATGCTAACAATTAAACCTGTCATTAATTAAAAAATAAATTACAAGTTTATAATTGTCTTGTTTTTCTTTGTTTTTGTGTGTGTATTTTTTTAAATAAAAGCAATCATTAAGAAACAAATTTATAAGAAATTATATTAATCATACTATCATTCATTTAATTAATTAAAAATACTGCAGATGGTACTTAAAATGAAAATGGTAGGAGAATAGTATTATTATACACAGATGTCTCTAAACAGACTTTTCTAAACACTTCACAACAGAAGGTCATACATATATCACTTACCTTCTCTTCACAAGCTGCAGTAATAATTAAATGAATGATCAAACTCACCTTGACAAATTGCAGTGCATGCACTATTCTGCACTGTTTCTCCAGTGCACGGCTTCCCTCCGTTCAGTGGAGCAGGGTTTGTGCATGTGCGTGTTCGATGTTGTTTTCCTTTGCCACATTTAGCTGAACATTCAGTCCACGGACTCCAGGTTGCCCAGCCACCATTGACTAAATACACAATATTACCTTTAGTAAAAACTTCACAAGTATTTATCAGTTTATTACTGAAATAGAAAAAACGGTTTCCTCTCTGAATGGCTAACCCTAATATAATTCCAGTTCTAACCCTGACTCTAACTTCTTTTATTTTTTGAAATGTTATTCCATTTAAAACCCATTTTAAATTTTGTTCATGAAATACTGAGTACATAAATAGACAGCTGAATCACACAGTCTAACACACACATCTGAAATGTTATACAGATGAATACAAATTAGTATATTTTATTTTATAGCTCATACAGACAAAACACTGAGTAGTTTCCCTCACACACACAGACAGATATAAAAGTGAGTGTATTGACCGTAGACAGTGAGAACAGCGGAGTCACTGAGACGTCTGCTAGCAGGATTCACTGCTCCACACGTGTAATTCCCAGTGTCCTTCAGCCTCGCCTGGTTGATGATCAGACTTCCCTCGCTTGAAATAATAAAATTAATGTCCTGTTCCGCATTGATCATCTTGTTGTCTTTCAGCCAAAAAACCTGCAAAATCACAAATTTGTAATTAGAGTTTTGTTACTTCCTTAATAAATTGTGAATAATAAATTGGATGCAGAGATGAAAATAGTAACATAACGTGATTCATAGAAAATAAAAGAATTTCATTAGCAATAATTTTAACAATGATAAATTCTTGTTAATATTCATTATGACTTGATGAAATAACAGTACTGCTTCCTTTAGACAGCTCTGTTTAGATTACTTGCTACTTCTTATCCATCTTAGGACTTAAAAGGTAAAAATCTAACCAATATATCTATTCATTTTTTTATTCTTCTTAACAAATATATCATTACATGTTTTTTTTCTAAGTTCATAAATAAAACCATACAATTAATATGGTACATGTGGTAGTCTAAATATATGCTAGTAAATGTTTTGTTTATTTCCATTTCAACAAACCTTTAAGTAAATAAGTATAACACAAATATAGTAAACCTATAATCAATAGGGCCATGTTCTGTTCTTTTTCAAGTCACATCTTAGAAATGTGAAACCTATTATACACTAATTGATACAGAACTTTTTGTTAACACTGATGGAAAACAAGCAAGAATTAGTAAACCACTGACAGTGTTTTATGTTTGTATATTTCTCTCTGTCTCATTCATTCTCTCTATTTCATCTTTTTTTAATTTCTTTTTCTTTCTTCATACATATTCATCTACCTCATTAAGCCTCTTTCTGTCTCTCTCTCTCTCCCCCTTTCTCTCAAAAAGAATGTATGGTTTTTCATGACATTATTATGATGCTGTCATTCTGTATTACCAACAAAAGCAGATCTCTTCAGAAAGAAATAAAAGAATGACTAAGAAGTTTTAGGCTGTTTATTCTCACACTTTAAGATATTAGTTCTAGAGCTGAAAGCACAAACTACTTGAACTACTCAGCTTGTACAGCTTCATCACTAGAACACAGGATATGAATGAACTGTTTGACTGTAAAACGGTATTGTGCTTCAAGAGTATCTCTGAGGTAACACTGATGTTAATATTTCCTCAAACTGTCATCAAATACAGTGTAATGTCATATGATCCATTGTGTGAAATTAGTAAATGCAACCATGAGAAAACTACTACATAAAACCAATATATGAAACTATGACAGGGCCCAGTCAAACAAATGCTGTGTTTACTATAAGCAGAATTTTCTATATTTTCACTGATACTCACCATTTTTGTATTATTAATTGCTGAATGAAAGCCAAGAAAGTATCTGTTTCTTTTGGTTATGCTTGGTTTAGTTTTCTTTGTTAATTCATGGAAAAATAACTGAATCCCAACATTAATATTAAATTTGGTGTTAGTTGGGCACTTCCATATCAGTATGTATCTGTGTATTTATCAGTGTTGAATGTGTAAACGTGTATGGGTATGGGTATCTGTCTGTATATAATTCATAGATTTATAATGATTATTATTCATTAAACCCAAGCTTCTTATATATTGATGACATAAGAGAGTGACCTACTCTCAACCATTAGCAGTAAGTATTTTTTTTAAATGCACCTTTTTGTGTTATCTGACAAAGTAACAATAAAAACAAACCTGTATTGCCAAAAAATAAATTAACATCAAGCAAATAAACACAATATCACACTGAAGTCTCAAATTCACATTACAACAGTTTTTTTTTTGTTTATAAGATTTGTGATATCATGTAAGAAAGAACTGAAATGTGACCCAGTGTTTGGAATGAAATCGTGCACTGTGTGAGGTTACAGCATTTCAGTTAGAGATCATCATGAGTCAAAGAAACCAGCTGTGCATGTGTTCAGTCAACTAATGTTCACTTAACAACATTAATACATATTAGCTATCAAAAACACAGAACTGTGGGTGGCAGATTTTTTTTGTTATTTGTTTAAATGTATTATTATTATTATTATTATTATTATTATTATTATTATTATTATTATTAATAAATACACTGCTTTAATGTTGTTGTTTTTAGAGGCTAACTGATTATATAGAACTGTCCATTTAGCATCAAATGATCAAAATATATATATATCTTCTCACAGACAGCAAATGGCCTTGAGTATATTAAAAAAAAAGTAATATTTATACACAAATCTCAATGAAAGATATATATATACAGACACACACACTAAGGAATACTACTAAATATGCTCAAGATATATAATTCTTGATAAATACTCTACATTAAGAAAATAATTTAAAAAACAAAAATTAATATTATACAACTGTTGTTCAAGAGAATTATTTACTGAATAATGATGCTATTAAAAAACTTAATCTGGCACAATTCTTAATGAAAACTGTCTGTTGAATTAAATTGTCAGCAAAAATCTTAATGAAATACCATCCATCATAAGTGGCAGAAAAACAGAGAACACAAAATGACTGTGTCCATCCAGTAACTCAGTGGCCATGTTTATGTACAATTTAAAAGGATTTTGAAATATTTAAATTATAATAATAAATGGCTGGGTTGTCTTATCATATTAAGATGGTGAAAGGATGACATACTGTTGACAAATTTATGAAGTATGTCTTTATAAGCTCAGTCAACAAAGACTGTATTACTACAACAACACACTGGTTATGCTCTGGTGGCTTTTACACCTGTTTCAGACATACCTTGACCAAAGTATCAAGTGTTTCACATAATAATATTTCCCCCCCATCTTTTATTTGTGGACACAACTATTATATTTTCAAAATGTCCAAATTTATTTTCTCTCAGGTGTCTGTAGGCAACCTGTTGTAAACTTGACAAGAAAACAGTTTCAAGATTTTCTTTTTTAACCACTTCTACTCACGTGTTTAAAAAAAAAACTGATGGATGATACTCAACACACATAAATCATTGTACATTTTCTGTCACCTGCTTAATATTCTACTGGTTTGACTATAGAAAATAGTTAGAAAATGCAAATGTTTATGGGTTTTTACATGTCTCAGAGGTGACAGAAATGCCATATGACAACTGGGTTCAAAAATGACCACCTTGGTGAAGAAACAGATATACCTGAGAAAAAGATGAAGTACAAGAACTGGGATATGTAGAGCTTCAGAAAACACATGGATTTGTTTTCAGGGCATCTGTTATCATATAATCCATGATTAGAAAAAACCCACATATCAGAGATCTGAAGCTTTAGGACAAACTGTTTGAAAATATTCACAAAGCCATTGTGTTCCATAGCCTTCAGGTTTAATCATTCCATTATCTAAACATGCATTTGTAAGGATCTAATACTATAGAAATGCTCTTTTAAACATTCCATAATATATTTTTTTTTAGATTATTTTATTTTTTTATTTTTTTAGGTATTTTTATTATCTAGGCAGATTTCAGTTTTATATTTTTGTTGTTTTCTGTCCTGTTTTTTATTTATATTTGTTTGCCTTCATGATCAAAATAACAAAAAAGTTCTGAAATTTAAAAACAAATGTAATTTAAAAATATTATTTTATTAAATTGAAAAATATTGTTTACTACAACTACTATCTATAATAATTATATTTTATATTTTTCCAGTTCTGATTCAGTTAATTAAATAAAATGGCTAGAATAAAGGTCTAACAAATCTAAACATTTTCACATTGAATTAATAAAGTTCTATTTAGTACAAGATTCTGATCATGAACTTAAACCCAGACAGTGAATTGTCGCGTCCTTTGTGTAACACAAAATTACTGTCACTGAATCAATACCACAATCACAAAATTAACAAAATCAAACAATAGTCTCTCAGAAACAATTAATTAATTTGTTGTGTGTTTAATGTAATGATATAATTAATTAGCAGTAGTATTCACATTTATTCTGACCAAGATTGTTTATATTCTTAGCTGTTCCAATTGATATTAATAATACTACATGTTTTTAATTTTAATAATTCTTTTAACTATTCCCTTTTTGTTTTTTGATGGACTGGGTGTTTTTGTGGTTTTTTGGGAGCAGCTGTATTTTTTTTTTTTTTTTTTTACATTTTGATAATACTTCTGATAATAACTATTCTGAGGTTTCAGTTTATTTTAATAATATTTTTAATCACAATGTAGCAATATTTAGGAACAAATTAGATGTTATTTTTGCAAGTGCTACATTAAACAGAAAAGAAAAAACATGAATATATTTTAAGTTTCATTTTTTTTATAACCAGACTATTACACAAATTCTTTAACAAACAATACTTGTAACTGTTCCAACCAAGTAAATATAATAATTCTTTTGATAAGATTTTAAGCCATATTTAGACAAACTGTGAGAAACAGAAACCAAATTCAGCATAAACATGTTTCATGTTTCAGTGCCTTGTGTTAGATTTATGATTCAGCAGAGAAAGAAAAATGTCAGGTAATTACAAAAAGAATGTCTGATTTCAGGCATGGTCATATCTGAGGACAATAAAGAACTTTTATGATATAGTACAATCACCACATCTACAGCTGTCCAACATATTTCTTCACGTTTGCCATTTTACACATTTGCATTTGCACCAGGACTTTGAGTTATATTTTGACAGAACAAATTAGATAAGATCTGTTCGTGGCAAAATGCACTCTAGTCTTGTGGGAAAAGCCAGCCACAATTTTTTCTTAACACAGAATGCAAGTTTCTTTGATCCACAAAGAAAATGGCATTTTAAAAAAAATATATGTTTCAGACACAGTCTCAATAAACTTGATAGATGGAAGTACTTGACATACACAACTTTAAAGGAATCTTTGGCAATCATTTGATAGACATTTTCTAACTCTAAGTAGATAATAGTAGATTTAGCTTATAAATTAACTAGCAAATAACCTGTTTGTACCTACCATACTAGCTTGTTAACTAGAAGATCATAATAATAGATTTATGTTATTAACAAATCAACAATTATTGCTATAGGTTTTGTTAATTAAAGAAAGATGAAAGTGGACTGAACTTATAAATTATTAAATAATGTAGTGCACTTCCACAGTGATTTGCTAAGTAGAGGTATGAAATAGTAGAAATAAGTTATAAATAAGCAGGTAAACATGTTAAGGTACTAACAAAAGACACCCACTGGCATATTTAGTTAAAAAATTAGCTATAAGTATTCTGTGTAACTAAAGAAGGACATCGGCATATTTATGTTATAAATGAGTGAATAGTGTACCTCTGGTTTGCTAACTAGACATAGAAAATACTACCTTTATGTTATAATCAGGTAATTGATGTATCTTTGGTACTAACTTACTAACTAGATGTAGAAGTACTAGATTTATGTGTGTACCTTTGGCAGAGGTTTGCTGTCAGGAGGCAAACACTGCAGTTCGACAGTTGACTCCAGTTCCACACTACGACTCATTGGCTCACGCTGGAAACGCTTTTTCAAATCTGAAAACAAACACATAAAATATACAACCAAAACCAGCAAAAACAAACAATAAAACTTTAAAAAGCAGAGAAAAAAAAAAATTAGTGGTAGAGAAGGGAAAAAAATGCTATATGATATTGCTGCTATCTGCTTTCATTTCTGACTCAACAGTACCAAAAAAACAACAAAGATATGGTATCTGTTACAAAATATGTCATTTCTTTCTGGCTAAATTTAAGTGAAATATTTAAAAAAGTAAGCAGCTTTTTTAGTCTGTGATTTTGAAGACAGTTTTATAAAGAGAAAACAAATTAACATTATTTGAAACTTTGTGAGTGTAAAGCAGTAGATGATACCTAATGATAAATAAGAAAATAAATTAATAAACAAATAAACAAAAAACAAATAAATAATTAAATAGTCTTGACCAGCATGTCAGGCTTCTTTACATAGATATCTCCTGTGTGTTTGTGTGTATTTTTTATAAACTACAAAAATCCTTTTCAGAAAGCTCCTGATGTTCCCCTTAAGTACAAAGAAATAAAAAACACGTGAAGAGAAAGTTTTCTGCAGCTAGACCTGTTTGCAGTTAGTGTGTGCTGTTTTCCACTAGACAGCACACCCAGGACAGATGGATGAACATACTTTGACTGGATACTCTGCTAAATAAACATGCAGTAAATCATAAAACAACATGACTCAATAAAACAGACAAACAGAAAAACCTCTGACATTCATTCCAGTTGTATCAAGATGGAAATTACCTTCAACTGGTGCTATTTGTTTTACTAAAGAAAACTTGTGTAATTGCCTGTGTAATTTAAACTACTAGAGAAACAGAAAGTTCTCTTGTTTGAGTAAATGATAAGAAACAGTCTTGTTTTAATAATTGTTAAGTAATAGGTGAGTTGTGAACCTTATTTAAATAACAGGTAAGCTGGAATTCTTAATTTAGCATTAGATAAACTGGGATTTCAATATATTTTCAGTTATTTACTTTTCAGTACAATTTCCTTCTTTTTTTATTTTATAAACAGTCCAAACCTAGAACACAACAGATTTTTTTTCTTTTGCACTACAATACATATTATATATATATATATATATATATATATATAAATTAGTTTTTTTGGCAGGTTTGGCTTTTTTCAAAATGGATTTTTAAAACTTTTCTTTTCTTTAAATAATCAAAATATATATCATACTGATCATATTCTATCCTTTTCTTTAACATCTTAGGTTATACTCAGTGCTAGTTTTTTTTTTCTTTCTCTATATAGATAATTTTTTAATAAGATATTTTTTAAAGAGTCAAACTAAGTTGAAAATGCTGTACACTTGTTATCTTTTCACTTAGTTTGTTTTAATGAAATACGGAACTAAACTTTAACATCTACTTTAAATAATGTCTTTATCTTGCATATATAACAGAAACCTAACTATTATTGTTACTGTGAAGTTTTAAAAATATAATTATTAATAAATGATATCTGCCACATTTTCTGACTGTTACAAACAGTGGGAAACTGAATCACTGAATGACTACAGAAAATAAACAAAAATTCTTGCTGACTCTGTGTGAGGGAAAATGAAAATTAATTCATCCCTTGAGCTAGAACTGGGATGGGTCAGTGTGCACTGCTGGTTACTAATTACGTGATGACTTTGAACTGACTTCTCACCTGCACAGACCAGACACACAGGTCTGGGGACTTGTCACCGGGACCCCTGGGACAGTCTAGGCTACAAACTGATAGATATGTGTTTTTTATAGCTGCACTTCAATAACCCTGGCCAGGCTTTAAAACACAGCAAACACATATCACTTTACAGAAAGTAGTTGTGTGACCTCAGAAAATATATTTATTTCCAATTTAAAGCTGTATCTAATGTTCCCATCAAACCATTCTGTTTTTAAATAAGTGTTAACAGTGTTTCTTTGAAAATGTCAAATTTACATTTAGCTGCAAATACCAACATAATACTAATGTCTGGAAAATATATTTAAAGTAAATTAGAATTAAAAATTTTAAAATGAATTTACTACCATGACCTTTGATCATTTTATTTATAGGACTTTGAAAAATATCCAGACCCAGTAAGGAAGAGAGGTCTTAGTCAGAGGTTTAACTTATTACAAAATCAATCATCTTTAATACATTCATTGGCCATTCCAGTTCCAGCCAGTGGCTCTTAACAGCATTATCAAAGGCTGTGGTATATGTTTTCCTATCTGTGGGAAAGCACATATTTAAAAAACATAATTTGCTATTAATCAATGACAGCTGCATCAGCAGTTTGCATCACTCCAATCATCATTACAGAAGAAAGACATGACTGAAGTGCCATTAACCATTCATTCCTTCTCACTGAGAACAGCTTCTCACTGGATCAGTTTCCTCAGTTTACAGACAGCTTAGCAGCACTGACTGGTGACATGTACACTACAACATTCCCATACTGTGATAAACAGGAAAAACTTGTCTTGTTCTGCTTTGTCAACAAGTACAGGTAACAAACTGAAACCCTTCGTCTCACTTCTCTGTAAATCCAGATTTTCTTTTTGTCATTGTTTAAAGGATCATAATTAACAAATTTAGTGAGCTGGAAAGTGGTTATAATTGCTTTGGCTATAACTTTTTATGTTTTATTTGATGTTAACTGCAAAAAGATGACAAACATCTTGACGATGTTCACACATTTTTACTACCTGCACTCAAGTGCTTTCACACATAAAGGCACTCTTGTTCAGGTGTGTACAATTAACTAGTGATATTATCAGTGCATTCTCATTTTGTTTTACTGTAAAGATTTACATCATCCAGTCTACACTAAAATAATGTGCCACTGTAAAGTAGAAAGAAATATTTTATTTGTTGACACATACATAACATGTGATAGAAGACCTGTATAATGAAATAAAAATCAGGACAGTTTACAGCATGGCAGTATCAACTTCATTAATGAACAAACCTGCACACACTCAAAAACTCAGTAGGCAAAGAAGATACTACAAACATTAAGTAATCAAAGATAAAGATAAATGTTTCTATCACTGAAGTTCAAAGAAGATTATTAAGAAATGCTGTGAGTCTGGTTAATCTTTAGCATCTTTCCAACAGAAGACTGTTCTAGCAAGCCTGTCATGGGCACAATCTCTGCCTCCACCAGTGATTCTGCAAGTCTACACTATTTCAGTGAAGATTATCACATCTGTGTAGAACTCTGCTGTTTGATTCATTTGTAAGATAAAACTGACACTTCACATTTGTTCATGTCTTCTGGAAAAAACCTGATAAAAATCACGATGTTGAGATATATTTAATTAAAATGTGAAGCAAGCACTTCTGTATACCATAGCTCTCTATTCTGATCTCTTGCTCTGTGTTAAATTAACCTGAAAATGGCAGAGAAAGCTAATCTAATTGAATTGCCTCATATTAATTTTAGTACCACTAATAGACCAACAGTGGACAATGCCTCAGGCCAGCAGTCAGCTATTAGCCATTTGTCCTGGCACAGAACATGAAAATCCTCTATCCCTCTCCACTTACACAAACATCTGATTTAGAGGACTTGTGATTTCTGCCCATTGAGGAGAAAGCCACTTTACAACAGTTTCAATCAGCAAACAGAACTGACTGTTGTCGGATGTTGAGTGTCAACAGTCAACTGGAGGATTTGGTCCTTACAAATGAAATCAAGGACACCATCAAGTGAAAAATGTTGACCAACATTATATTTGTTCAAATCGTTGATGTTTTGCAGACTACAGTTTATTTTTAAAATAAACCTACCTTGGATGAGGAATACTGATATCTTGTACAGCTGTATACTATTACTTTTAAGAAACATCTTTCAACTATCATGTGAAAAAATCTGTTTCTACTCTGTAGGCCATTTTTATCAGTTAGCTGTAAAGGGTATTTTATAAGAACCTTCCCATAGAAGATAAATATTCAGAATTCTCTTTGATAAATGTCTTGTGGAGACTGGCTTTAATGAGAAATGAGGAAAAGGGTTCTTGCAACAAACAAGCACCTGGCCAATGCTCTACCATGCATAGAGTACAGCCCACTTTGTAAATAAATGATGGCAGACTTCTAAATGTATCAATTAAACAGATAGATGAATGGGCGGGCAGTTAGAGGGAATAACAACTATTTAATGAACAAAGTAATTTAAAAACAACATTTTAAAAATAAGTTTGCCAAGTTAAAATCTTCATAATTAACTCATTAACAAGACATACATAGACACACTGCTAATAATATATTTGAGACATGTGGTAAATGTCATGGTATTTGAACCATCAGGACTGGTTCAGCTAAATACCTCTATTTGTACTGTAAGGTCAATCTTAGTTCAGCAAATCAGAGATAAAGGTGATATGGGGAAGGAAAATCTAGACTTGTAGTATTTTGTGTACCTAGAGCCAGCAGTAGAAAATAATACTATTTATCTAATTAGAATGTTTTCTTATTTGATCAGATGAAGATTGGAGAGGGACTCAGGACTGCAGTACAGGGTGGCTAGTAAGAACTTAATTTAATATTAAAATCATATTGAAAAATTAATTTTATTTATTTTTTAAAAATATTTATTGTAATATTATTTATTATTATTATCATCATCATCATCATCATCATTATTATTAATTACTTAAGGTTCAGAAATGTAATTTGAATAATTTAAAATATTATTTAATATAGTATAAATATCTTATTTTATAAACAATTCAAATTATATTATATTTCTAAACTTCAAATCATGATTCATAGAACCAATTATATGTGGGTGTAGCTTTTGAAGGATGGGTACATTATTTCTGAAAATATATTAATTAGCAAAAAAATAAATAATCCAGCATTAAGTAAATAATCCACAAATTAAAAAAAAAAACTTACATGCACACACATAAAATGCAGATAATAAAACTGAAAAAAAAAGCAAGGTATTTATTAAAGTAAACAAAATTATTAAAATTTGAATACAAGTACTCACATGCTACTTCAACAAGCCCAGGTTTGCTTTCAACAAATTTTGGTGCTGATGAACCAGGCACAGTATTCCAAGCATAACATCGGCAGATGTAACCCTCACTGCCAAAGTACTCCTCCACCTCTTCGCGGGATACTTTAATGCTTGATTGAAGAGTGCGTATACCTGTCATTGGATCAATCAGTTTCAGATTCACCTGATGTTTGGCTGGCACTTGCTGCCCTGCACATTTGAAAGTTATCTGAATAGCTGGTGTTGCCCTGCAAGTGATTGTAACTGGCTTGTTTTTTACAACAAAGTAATTAGGCTTGGGTTGTTCTTTGAACACTGGAGGGCCTTGAGCCAGGGGATCACTGCTACCAATCACAGGCGCCACAAAGTCACCTGGAATCACAAGAAGAAAAGTTAATTAATAATTTTAATCTCAGAATTAAAAAATGCAGAAGAAATATAGAGAGACTGACTGAAAGAGATAAAACTTCCCCCCAAAAACCAGATTTATTTTTCTAAAAGGTCATGAAAATTTAATAAAATTTCAAATAAATAAATAAAAGCATTTCTATTGTTTCTGAAAATATTCTACCATGTCAAGAACTCTATATAACATTTAAAAATAATAATTGTTAAATATATCACACACAAAAAATATACTCTATATAGAAAGAAATAATGCATTATTATGAGTTTGATATTAAACGATATATGTTTTCTTTAAAATATCTGATAAAAGTCAGGAATGTTATTTACTATTTAAAAATAATTCTACTAACTGTCCAGTATATACATATATAAAATATTATTATTTTATTGCATTAAAGAAATGTACATGAGAGTTTAAAACAATACATCAAGTGTGTGTTAATACATCTCCTGTCAATCACAGAACAATACACAGCTAACATTTCTTTCCTATTTTATTCCTTTTTTTTTTTTTTTTTTGTATAAACTTAGAAATGTGAAACAAAAAACTGAATTATTTTATAAAACTTTTCTGATAAAACATCTCATGAGAAATGTTAATGTAAGAACAATTTCTCACCTAACAGATGCATTAATGGTTATTCATGGCGTGTCCCTAGTGAAGCTGACATCTAATGTGATTACCACCAATGTCACTGTATTAACACCTTCACACACCTCTTCAACTTCACAACAAATTCAAATCTATTTTTATATAAATCTTTAATTTAAAACATTTTTTTATCTGCTATTAGTTACAGCTGTAACCTTTTTTAAAATGGTTTGTTATCAAAACACTGATGTTGTTGATTTTCATGAGGACGGTATTGACTTATGAACACTCAAAAAGATACATTTAAAAACTGAAAAAACAAAAGCATCATTGATTCTGGTTGAGATATAAATACAAATTTTTTCCTAATATAAAAACCAATTTCTCATTAATATAGACATGTACCTTCACAGAATGCTGACATTTAATCCAAGAAGATCTGTTACAGTTCATGTTTACTGTTTCACATTCAAGTGCTTTGCCCACCTGGTCTGCCAAGTAACTATAACCCAACTGAACTCTGCATTTATTAAACAAATTATTACTGTTATGATACCAAAAACCTGACATACCTAAACACAACTCCTACGTTCTTGGTGTCCACCTATGTATGTTAACCATCTATTTATTACCCATAATGTTGAAGAGAATTGCTGCCATTACATTGAAGGATCACTGTTCCTAACCCATTATGTTATCTAAGGTCCAGTTCAAGAACTTAATTCTAGTGCACTGTTTGGGTTGGGTTACATTCTAACTCCTGGTATCTCAGTCTGTGAGAGCAGTTGCTGTGTACACTCTAATAGTATGTCTGGTACACTGTCATGTTATTATTGTTATCATACCATGTGCACCACTGTGAGCCATGACAACAAATAGTATTTTATTTTAAGGTTGAATATCCCTTATGATGAGACAATATAGTGACTGTCAGAATTAAAAGACAGAATATTAATCATCTTTGTCTGCTTTATATCTTTATATAATATTCATATAGCAGAACAAACATTTTAATCCAACAGCAAAATAAAATGTATCGTAATAATTAGCTTATTAAAGTATGAAACTACCAATAGAATTTAATAGTTTACTTTTACTATTACTGTAAATTGTATTTTCTAAATATTACTTCATAAACTGGCTGCTTTGATTGGTACACTCACGCTAGACTGACAGACAGATGCATACCTTTCACATCATCTAAACATACACTGAAAGGTGGGCTGGCGTGACCTGTTCAAATTGAACAAAAGTGTATATGTTCATATCATTCACTACTGATATGTATCTAGTAAATCTTATAGTGTGAACATGGCCTTAGATTATCATCTGATCCATCAAGCCTTGGATAATAAATATTTATAATATATCTAATGCTTATTTGCCAAGAACAGGTGGACTAATTTATTTAATAAAGAACACAACATATTTTTTATATGTTGTTATATGGCTAATATAATGATGGGCTAAGGATCTCAGTATAACAAAGTATATGACTTATTGGCCCTATGTCATCATGCATGTTAATGAAAGCACTATTTGTAAAAAAATTATAAGAACACTGATATGTCCATCACTATAAAAATGTATATAAAACCTTTGATAATGTTTAAGACACTGATATCATGATATCTATAAAACACTTAAAAACCACATGGATTATGGCAATAGCAAGAACCTAAAACTTCATACAGAGGTCAATACATCTGTCTGGTAGAAAAAGCAGTAGTATGGTAAAAACAACATAAAATTAGGCACAAGTAACTAAATAAGCAGATTAATTACTCCATGTTCCATGTTCCAAACAACTAACTGTGTTTCCAAGTGTTCAGCTAATTCCTCTTCATGTGGAAAATGTAAGCCAGTGATAAGGCAGATAACCTTTCTAAAATAGCAGGTCTAAAGTCAACGGTGAAAAGAATATAGGAGTTTATCAAAGTTGGCTCATTAGACTGCAGGTCTCATCATGTTTCTCTTGTGCCTGTTAATCTGACAATCTCTGTGAGTGTGCAGAACAGAAACCAAAGATGCCACAGCCAGTGATTACTTGTTATCTGCTTTACATGAAGTTTGTGTGTAAATTATGGAAAATATCATACCACTGCTGTTTACATGCTAGAGTTTGTGTAAATTATAGAAAATACATAGAAATTAATGGTTTACTTTGAAGAGTTACATTATAGAAAATACCACAAACACTGCTTTTTACATGCTAGAGTTTGTAAATTATAGAAAACACCACAGAAATTAATGGTTTACATTCAAGAGTTAGCATATATGTTATAGAAAATATATAGGAATTAATTGTTTACATGCTAAAGTTTGTGTAAATTATAGAACATACTACATACATTGCTGTTTATATCTTTATCATGGTTTATTTGGTTCAGTTTAATTCAACAAATAAAAACCATTTAATGGAATTAAATAAATAACCAAACCAACTACATTTTATTTTATACTGTGCATTATAATAGTAATTTACTGTCAACCTACATAATATTTTAAACTGAATTGTTTTTTTTAGTAGCTTACTGAAAAACAAACTCAGTTAAAGTCATTAAAAAATAACATCAAATATCTTTTTATCTCCTCTTTTTCAAAATTAAACTGATTTTCCAAACAGATGGTTGGACCATTAACTATGACATCACGTTAATAACACAGTACATGCATGAAGACACATATCTACATTTTAATTTACTATTAAAATATTTTATGTAGAATACTTCATAAAAATAAGACTATTCCCTCCAATACATTCCTCAATAATGACAGTAAGACTTCAGTTCTGCAGTAATCTGGAAACCTGGGTATAAATTCCAGCATTCTCCAGCTGGAAGTAAACAAGTCTAAATCTATCCCATCATTCCACAGTGTCAATGAACCAGTTCACTGTTCCAACCCTTCTACTGAAGCAGGGTATCAGACTTTATCCATTAAGTGTTTCAGTGACAGAAAACTTTGACTGGTCAGAAAAATGATGGCCAACTATGAATTCAACTTAGGGCTGCAGAAAACAATGCTAATTTCCATCTCATAAAATATGTAACAGAGAGCAAATAGCACAAAATCTTTTAAGCTAATGGATTTTAAGTAATGTTTTCATATTGAATTTTTATTATTTCCCTAAAGAGTGTAATATGAAACAATCCATGAATATATTCAACAATAATGAATATAAAATGTAAAATGTAAGTAACTCAAGGAACATCAAATCATTACAAAGCTATTTGTGATTTTTTATCCTCACAGCAAGATTTCATTTAATTATGTATTTTATCAGTTTTCACCATTTCTTTCTCAGTTGAAATGTGTGCCATTTCCTATTCACTATCCCAGTACTATTTCATTCCTCTGCTGACTGCCTCAATATTATATACTACTCATTTTCATTCACTGTCCCTGTGTCATCTGAATAGTCTCTTATTTACTGTTTCTATAAAAACTTCTACTCACTGTTACATTATTTCCAACTCACTATAATGTTCTATGTCTCTATACTCACTCTCCCATTTATTGTCCTTACACTGTTTCCTAATTACTCTCCTGCTCACTGTCCTCCCTGTACTCACTCTCTATATATTATCATTTACTCACTGATATACATCATCTCCTAATCACTATCCATGTACTATCTCCTAATCACTGTCACTTCACTCTATCCTAGGCTCGCTGTCACTACATTATTTATGCCAATTATAAGCAGAACAGAGACAAATAATTACCCCTGTTGGTTACTGCAGAGGTTATTATCAGCTGACCTTTTAAAACCAGTATCATGTTTTAATTTCAGTTACTGTTTGTTGCTTTTTCTATCAACCCAAGTGACACTATTGTTATGAAAATTATATAAAACATAACATGTATTATATTTCTCTTATTTACTGTGGGAAATTTCAAGAATGTATTCAACCAGGAGGCAACAAGAAAACAAATGAATATATACACAGATTTTATTATCAATTGTTAATAAAGACCAAACATAAGCTTCACTGTTGTGGGATATTATTTGTTTGTTTTTTTTTTTTTTTTTTTTTTTGTGTGTATCATCTGAATGATACTAAAAAGGAAACTGCTGTCATAATACAATGGAAAATTCTTGTTTATTAGCACCATGGGGTCCTTATAAATTATGTATGTATATATTATGTCTTCTCTTGGACAGGAAAACAAATGTCACAGAATTTAGTACACCAGCATGAAGCAAAATGACTGGATATAGCATCACTGCTACATCATGCAGGATTGATCTTACAGACTGCTGTATGTCATGCCAGTGCCCCCCCCCACCCCCAATCTATAGTTACATCAAAGGAAAATCAAAT
This sequence comes from Chrysomallon squamiferum, assembly GCA_012295275.1. Lineage (NCBI taxonomy): Eukaryota > Metazoa > Mollusca > Gastropoda > Neomphalida > Peltospiridae > Chrysomallon > Chrysomallon squamiferum. The sequence continues at coordinate 17,056,517 of CM022679.1, forward strand.
AACACTTGTTTTACAAAATTATACAACACTTAATCCATTTTTATTATGTGCAATAATATTGTGAATAATTATTTCTGAATTTGACCATTAAAAAGAAAAGTTATATTTTAATAATACAAAAAAAAAAAAAAAATCAATTTAAAAATGGTAAATACAGAATATAAGTTATAAAAATAATAATAGAATAAAAAAAATAAGAAGATAAACTTGGAAAAAAAACAACTTATGAATTCAAAAATATATTAATAGGATATAAATTACCAGAAATAATAAACAAATATAAATTAAATGTATGATATATGATGTGACATACAAATAATAAATATAAAAATCCATATGCAAAAGTTGCAAAGGTTTTAATTCTGTATTTTTTGTATTAAAATGGTCTCCATAGATATGAAACAAGAAAACTAATTCAAGTCACAGCTGCAGTTAGGGGGAAGCTATTAACTATAACTATAAGGCTATTAAATAGGTTGGTCACAGAAAACATTGTGATGGAAATAGCTGGAAACAGTTGGTGGTGTCTCCATAAAACAGTGGGTTACTTCTATTTTGCATTTTCATTGACTGTTTTTGTTGAATTGGGCATTAATAAATGCCACATATAATGCACTGACATTATTGTTGGAAAAGCGAGAGCAAATGTGGTGGTGGGGGAATGGGTAGGTGGAAGGGTTTAAAAGTATTTCTAAGTATAAAGTTTTTAATATTTTAGTGCTGTGTGAATGGTAATAAATACTGACAATGATAAATGTATCCATGCTATCTATGTACAGGTATACATATAAATGTGCTTGTGTTGTGTTGTGTGTATATTTCATTGTGTGTTTCGTTATAACAAATATTCTCGCATTTGAAAATGAAGGCTGTTTTGTTTGTTTATAATTATATTTTTATTTTTACTTTATTTTTTATTTATTTTTTATTTTTTTGCATAAAACCATTAATTGGCAATAACAGCATTTTTCAGCTCATCTTGATTAGAACCTCATGTAATCAGAAGCAGTCATCAGTGCCACGGCAGTAATTTATGTATAAAATATTTAAAACATTCCTCCAAATTAGCCTTGTCATTTGTTACTGACTTAGGATGTTGGAAGAAAGTTTTTATTTAATGATGCACTCAATACATTTTTAATCTTCTGTCATCTGTTTGTGGCTATGATCATATAGATAACAAAAAGAGAAACTCACTGCTGCAAAATCACTGACCACCTTTTTTCAGTTAGCAATATGACAACTTTTATATGTACATTCCCATGAACTGAAAAGCACATAATTATCCTACAGGTTTATTCCATAATTAGGTTCAGAGTCAAGGTTAGCATCAGATTTTGTTTAGTTTTTGACATCCTTCCCAAATAAATATTTATTTTATTAGTTTTACATCTTATGAATAAGGATGGGAATATCAGATGATTAAAGACAAGGCAGACTTTTATTTAATTTTACAAATTCATTTAAATGGTCTCTGTAATTTCCCTGTGTAATATTAAATCAGAGAATTCTTTTGTATTACAGCCTTACCCTAGACTTTTCCTATGAGATATTAAATCAGAGAATCATCTTTTATTATAGCCTTTCTCTAGAATTTCCCTGAGATATTAATGATGGATTGCTTTATATCATATCTATTCTCTAGAGCTACTTGTGAAATATTAAAGCATTTAAATATTGTGTCACTTCTGTTTACTGTAAATCTAAGACACTTTTTCTGTTGAGAAATAATTATTTAGACATTTCTTGAGTCTGGATCAGAAGACAAATCAAATCTGTTTCTCTACTATCAATTTTTCTCATTTATTTCTGTTCAAATGCAGTTTGGTTTTAGAAATCACTAGACCTATAAATATACAATCTATAATATATAAAAAATAAAAAACAAAACAAAAGGACATCACATTCCTAAACAGTTTTGTATAAAAAAAATTGAAGAAATCCAATTTTCTGATGTCATCCCAGATCATTTTAATTCATGACATTAAAATCAAAATAAGTCCAAACAACAACAAAAAGGAAAAAACAGAAAGCTTCTGTCTTTCAACACTATTTGAGGTAATTTGAGTCCAAGAATATTCCAACTCTATGCATTGGCTAAACTTTGTTTTTGTTAAAGAGAGTTTCACAAATAATCCAAAACAGTTTCTCCAATTCCAATAAATAGCATGTTATCTTTTGCATTTTCCTCTTCGTTATATGAGCACTATTAAAAAAATATCAAGCTAATCTGTACCTGTACTTTTTTAAAACAAATGAAGTTCACACATAGGTGAAACTATAAAAAGTAGTTTAAGTAATTCAAAGCATATAAAGATTATCATTAACACTTTAGACATTACTACTTTTAGAATACAGACGTAGAAGATAACTAAGAAATATAACTATAGCAAGAAGAGAAGAAACATACTGCCACCATTCAGTTTGTATTAGCAATAATGAATTTTTTAAATACTCCTTCTCATATCCATAAACCAGGCAGAAGGAAGCCATTAGCTATTAAATAAAAGAGCTCAGTAAAATTCTATTTTGTCCTACTGATCTGATATTTGTATCTTTATACATAACATGCAAACTAGCAAAACAAATAACTGAGAAAGACTTCCAACAGTTCCAGTATCTTTATTTACATAAAATGGAATTATCTTAACTCTAAAACTAACCTTTAAGAATGTTATAAAAATCAAACTGATTATACAGTTATAAAATATAATACATATAGTACATGGAGATAATGAAAAAGACAATCTGTTGTTACTACATGATCAGATACTTATTTTTCATTAGAATATTATATATTCATCAAAACAGTTAAAATGTGTGTCAGAAGCTGAATTTTTTCCATTGTTCAAAATTTAAAGAGTAAAGAGAAATGAATTTGCAGAGTTCTAACAAATAAGATTATTCTGGACACTGTTCATTGGCATGTTAAATAATTCACTGTTTATGTCACAAAATAAAACATGCACTTTTTGTTGTTTTCAATAATACTTTCTTTTTTTTCTCTCCAAAAATCTAAATGTCTAATTCTGCTAGCAGTCAGTTCATATCACCTGTACAAGAACTTCTTTATAACTATTTCAAAGGAAAATGTTGGGTCAAGGAGTTTCAAAGTGAGTTTAAAGAAAATGAAATCAATGTAATTCAGATAAATGTAAGCCACTGCAGTTTGTTTATGAGTATTCATCAGATTACACTTTGAAAGGATTGTAGTTTATGGTGAGAAAAAGAAAAAACAAAAGTCAAAAAGAGTAATAAAAACAAACAAAGGAACAAAAAATAAGTAAGGGAAAAAAGAACAAAGAGAAAGAAAGAACAAAGTAATTGAGAAGGATAGAAAGAATAAATGAACAGAAAGAACAAGAGAGAGAGAAAGAAGAAATTTAAGAAAGAACGAGAGAAAAGCAAGAAGAACTGGTTATAAATCTGACAAGTGTGAAAGATGATACTTGTGAATGATAAAAGGTAAAGAGCTGGAGATGGCTCAGTTTTAAGTTTTTACCTGAAAAACTATTTTTGTCATTATGTTCTTATTCAAACAAATCTCATCCATGTTGTATTCATAAAATTGAGAAAACACTGTTAAATACAGAACAAAATCAGCCAAGTAACAACTCAGTGATAAAAACAACAACAAAAAAAGGATAGCTCCAAAGAAAAACAAACAACACACACACACACACACACACACACACACACACACACACACACACAGAGACAAAAAAAAAAGAGAAAAGCTGTTAAAGTAATTTTACAATGCTCTACTGATCTTTGGATTAATAACCAAAGAAATTAATATGAGCATGTTATGTCACTTCTCTAATCATTTATCTAATCATCAAATACAGACAAATGAGATCTATATATTGTGCCCTGGACATATATACTTTAACTTTTAACTGATTAGAAGTACATTTTATATGGTACCTTGATTGACACAGTATTAAAACTGATCAGACCTCAATAGGGAAAGTTAGGCCTGGACTAGACTGTTTGAACAATATCTATTAAGATAGATTTTGTTAAATGACCCTGACAACATCTATCAGAATACTGCGAGGAAAAAACCCATTAAAAAAACAACAGCATATTATTCCTTTTCTTTTTCTCACTCTCTCGCTCAGCTCTAGAAATGTGACTAACAAAACAACAGTGTGACAGGATTGGACAAGTATTTGTAGAGAACATAAAATATTCTGCCTGTTAAAACTGCTTAATCTTTCATTTTCATATAAAACTTTGACTTTCTGGAGTCAACTATTGACTATTTAATTGAAAAATACTATTCTATATTAATATAGTTACAAACAAGAAATAATATTAAAATATTTTCTTATAATATGTTACAGATGTTAACCTTTCTTCAAATATTACTAAATATTTCCTAACATCAACATTTTTTTGTTAAACATTATAAAATTAATATGTCTACTGGGGATAATAATAAAAAGAACATTGAATAAACTCAAATTTAATTTCACTTACATATGACACAATATTCAATAAAGCAAGTCTAAATTTGCTTATGTTTAATCAATAATTACAAAAAATATAGCCCTATTAAAAACAACATCAATAAACAAAATGTTATTTATTATCAATGTCTCAAATGTTGTCTGAATTGAATGAATTAAGGATTCATGAGTTATAGCACATATAACAGCAGTGTAGTCCTTCAGGAACTGATGAAATGGTCCACTGAATTCACCAGCAAACAACACTTACTGCAGTAATCATTTTAAATGTGTCTTCACTGGGGGGGGGACAGCACCTGGCTGTGGTATGAGCTGCTACAGGTTCAGTTCTCATCAGTGTATCCATTTGGTTATTTCTCATTTAGCCAAGAGTTTGGTGACTATTTATTAAAAAAAAAAGTCTTTGATATTTCATGATTTTAATGGGAAGGTGTGTATTAAAGATTGTTTAAAGAAGCCAGATATTAAAAGCAGCCTTTGCTTGTAGTGACAGCTGGTTTCCTCTCTCAATATGTGTAGTTTTAAATCACCTAACTGTTGATAATACGTGAGTACAACATTCTTGCTTCCTTCCAGTACTGGATACACATACAGCTGACACACTCCAACGTGGCAGTGTTGTTGACTTCACAGGACACTTGTGTAACAGCACAAAGTACTCTTTTTTCTGATAGCTGTATCGAGGATTATCAGAGAATAATTAATGGCCAGTTTTTCCTGGCTTTTATAACAATCTCATCTATTATGCAGCTAGCAATTAAGGGGAAGCTACATTTTCATTGCATTGCAGTCTGGGACGATCCTCTGCAAATGTTTGAAGTAAAATTAATGAAATTCAGATTAAAAAGTCCATCACTGTGTAACTTGGAATTATTGTCTTTGAAATGTAATTAAATTTAGCATCCTTTTATCCAGAATACATATTGTTTTAATTTTAAAACATTCACTTTTTAATTTGATGACAGCAAAATGGTCACAATTTTTATTTGTCAACATAGGTTTATATCTCATGGGTTTCATTTTATCTTTTGACTTTAATCAAACTTATGAAAGTGAATTTTAATTAAAAAAATAACGGTGTCTGGTGGAAGATTTCATCTTATACTTTCTTATTATTTACAAAATACTTAGAATCTTTTTATCATAACACAGAGCATAAATTATACCAATTTATTGTTCAGCATGAAAATATCCAACAGTGAACTTTGTTGTCTTGAGAATCAAAACAAGCCAGTATTCATGATTTGAATCATTTACAAAAATGTTTAAAACATGTTTTGAAATTATAGTAACTACTGGTTAAAATTAAGATATCCAAAAACAAATTTTTGTTGTTTTTAAAATGAAAACTATCATCTGGTCATCATTTGAATTATTTACAAAATATTTGTTTATTCCTTTAAATTATAAATTAACAAATTATTATTTAGAATCAAAACAAGTCAATGTCCATCATTTGTTCACAAATTTGTTTAAAATACTGATAGATAAAATATACATTACATCAAGTGTTGTTCAAAATGAAGATATCAAATAATAAATCTTTATCGCCATTAAAAATTAAACAAACAACTTATTAAGTAAATTATGTAGAGATAATTTCTGACATAAATTAAAGAAAGTATTGTTTAACATAATCACATCACTAACCATCATTGTCTTCAGAACAAAACACTGCTCATTGTGTATTTTCTTACTGCTCTAATTATCCCCACATGATTAATGCAAAACCTTGCTCTCTGATAGATTAGAGATTATGTGCATGCCTAAAGGGCTAAATAATGGCCTTAATCACCATATAAATGAGAAAGGTATTATCTGGCAACACAGACTTGAAACACTTCTATTCTGCATCAGGAAAATCAATCTATTATGAGTTCAAGGGCTGCGTAAGAGCTGGTAATGTTAAATAATAGATGGGATAAGAGTGACTATCCAGTTTATAACTGGACTCGAGGGAGATGGATACATCAGTTCTGTATCTTTTGACCATTTAGCTACCTGAGAGATTTAGGATGTCAGTACAGAATATTTTGTGTAATGTTTTTATTTATTAAGTTTAGCCAATTTTCTGGAACATTACCAAGTTTATAGCATTAATTACAGGATTTCCTTAAACAAACACATCTAGAAAGTGCATACAAATGCAATAAAATTATAATATAAGACTATAATCAAATTTTACATCTGCCTGGTATAAGAATTTCATTTTAATTTTTTATATAAGAGTATCACTTAAACTCATGCTTGTTATAAAATTATGGGATGATAGAAAATTTATCATTAAAATATACGTCAGTATATCATGGTTTTGTAATTAAAGGCTACAATATTACAACTTAAAATTAACAATGCACAAGCAAGCTTTTATTAACTATAAGCAGGTTAAAATTATACTATTAAAAAAAGAAAATGTTTAACAATAATAATGAAATTGAAAAAATAAAATGGTCTTAGTTTTGAATATAGCTTCTAAAAGTGTGACATGCAAAACAAGCTAATTTTCTTCTCTTGTTAGCAGAATGTTTTATCACTGTCGTATTTTATTCTAATCAAAGATGCCAGCTTATCACTTCAGATTACTATCATCCATTAAAAGTAACATACAGATAGTAATACTTCATAACTACAGCATATTCCTTGTTTTTGTGGAAATTATTAACTGTTTAACTCTATTTCATATTAAAAATTTAAATATACATTAACCAAACACTATTTTCCATATTCTGAATTAATTTTGAATAAACTGCACAGATAAGTTTTAGTGTTAAGAATATTAAACTGCATAAAATGTTCTTAAATTTGGTTAAAAAAATCAGTGAAGATAACAAAGACATTTTGATAAATATAAATGTCTGCATCATTTTTCTTTGAAACAGAGAGGTTCAGCTGTAAAGTATAGGTATCTGCCACTTACAGGTATCAGTAAGTGATAAGTGTAACTGATGTGATAACATGTATCAGTAAGTGATAAGTGTAACTGATGTGATAACATGTATCAGTAAGTGATAAGTGTAACTGATGTGATAACATGTATCAGTTAGTGATAAGTGTAACTGATGTGATAACGTATCAGTAAGTGATAAGTGTAACTGATGTGATAACATGTATCAGTTACTGATAAGTGTAACTGATGTGATAACATGTATCAGTAAGTGATAAGTGTAACTGATGTGATAACATGTATCAGTTAGTGATAAGTGTAACTGATGTGATAACATGTATCAGTAAGTGATAAGTGTAACTGATGTGATAACATGTATCAGTAAGTGATAAGTGTAACTGATGTTATAACATGTATCAGTTAGTGACAAGTGTAACTGATGTGATAACATGTATCAGTTAGTGATAAGTGTAACTGATGTGATAACATGTATCAGTGATAAGTGTAACTGATGTGATAACATGTATCAGTAAGTGATAAGTGTAACTGATGTGATAACATGTATCAGTAAGTGATAAGTGTAACTGATGTGATAACATGTATCAGTTAGTGACAAGTGTAACTGATGTGATAACATGTATCAGTTAGTGATAAGTGTAACTGATGTGATAACATGTATCAGTAAGTGATTTGAAAAGATTTATCAGTCAGATGTTTGCTTACCGATGCAGAATTGACTAATTTATCAAATATTCATAAGAATGAAAATGCATATTAAGCACATTTCAGATTATTTATTATTAGAATTTCTTATTTTCATTTGTGAGAACTTCTGGGTGAGAACACTGACACACTGGTCCTAATGAAAAATTAGATACATTGTACGAAATGAAAATTTCAGTAGTGTTCCTAGTAAGAATCTTGATACAGTGTTCCTAGTAAGAATCTTGATACAGTGTGTTCCTAGTAAGAATCTTGATACAGTGTTCCTAGTAAGAATCTTGATACAGTGTTCCTAGTAAGAATCTTGATACAGTGTGTTCCTAGTAAGAATCTTGATACAGTGTTCTAAGTGACAGTTTTGATACCACATTCTTGATTCAGCATTCCTAGCAAAATTGAGTCTTGACACTTTATACTTATCCAGATTAGTTGATATAAAATTTGCTGAATATATAATCTTTCTAGTAAAAACATTGAAATAATCTAGAGGAAAACCTTGATACAGTGCTCCAAGTGATACTTGTAAATGTGTCTGGATCACTGCCTCTGAAGAATAGTTCTTTTCTGATACCAAAATAGCTAAACAATGACCAATCCTTTCCTAAACAAGTTTCAATAAGTCAAGTGAGGGCTTACTGATTACCTTCTAACAACTATGCCATGATTTCAAAGGCATCATGAAGGGGCTACTTATCTGTATGAAGTTAGTGCAAGTGGTCAGAATAATCACATTACAATCCAGCCTCTCCAAAACTAATTCTGGGATGGCAAACATATGTTGAACGTGGCTTATGGAAACAGTTGTTGGCATGCTGTAGGCACTGTCACCCCAAGATTTGTGTTTTATAACATAAAGCAAACCGTATGACTCCACTAACATGTTGTTATCAATATTATTTATAGATGGCTTTATTTTTCAGACATATTAGTATTTGATAGACTTTCTAAAGTATTTTTATTTCATGTTAATCTCTCTTATGTTAACAGTTAAAACCATGAATGTTAATTTGTATTGTGACTATCAAGTATACAACACAAGAACTAGTAAAAAATAATGTATACTTTACTGGTTAGCTTAAAACAGTTCAAGATCTCTATGGTTGTTATAGCTAATCTGTATACAAACCCAGACTCTAAGTATTTTCAGTGAAGCTATCTCTGTTTCACAGGACATGAGCTGTTTTGATGTTATTTCACTAGCTGTTTGTTGTTCTTTTTGTCTAGCTTTTGTAAGGATGAAGCAGTTACTATCATATATATATATACATATAATTAAAACAACCAACGATCCATTCAGTATAATTTAAATAAGTATGTAAATTAGTTCTTCTTCTTTTTTCTCTTTTTTAACAGCAATGTGTATTAGAAAATAGGAATATAATTTGTGTAATTAATATAAAAATAAAAGAGTAAATTTTATTTTAATTAATTACTCTGATGGACTAATTAGTATCATTATCTACCATTTAGCTTAATTCACACTTCGCTGACAATATTAACCTGATCATTAATCATCTTTTTATTTTACCTCAGTGACTACATGTTTAAATTCCTTCTAGTTAACAATATTAACATACATTAATTTATTTTTTCTGGGTGACTGACTGCATATTTTAAATGCCTTCTAGGTGACTGTATTAACAGATATAATTTAATTTATCTGGGTGGCTGCATATTTTAAATTCCTTCTGGTTAGCAATGTTAACCAATGCTAATTAATTTTATTTTCTAACAATATAACACTCTTATTGCACAGATCCTCCTACTGAACATATTTTTGAAACTTGTTATTTCACTAATTAATAATTACACACGCTCCAGGGTAATTTTAAAGAATAAAGATTATTTGCACATTAATTGAAGCTCTGCCTACAGGGTAATTGTGCTTCTACCTTGTGATGACTAACCCTGTAATAGCATGCAGCACATAAAAAGACTTGATTACCAAAATGTTGGAAACGTCATGTTAATCAACAGACTTTCAAACCTAATCCATCTGAACCCCTACTGATGGAAACACAGTGAGCTGTGTCAGTGTGAATGACAATGTTGCAATGAGATGTTGCTAAATACCAGAAAGAATATAGCTTCTGAACAGAGTTGTCAAACTATTGTGAAAAAAAAAAAAAACAGATTCAAAACAGAAATCATAAAATTGTAAAAAAAAGTTTCTTAACACTTGTCATATGTTTATAAAAAAAATTCCAAATTTTTGAAATACAACTTCTGAACAGACTTAACATAGGACTGTAAAAAGAAAAACAGACTTGTCACATGACTGTAAAACACACCTTGACATTTTCCACAACCGACGAGTGAAAAAAGTCATTTAACAGAAGATAGCCGGAAATGTGTGCTAACGTCTCTCTTTGAAGTGTGGGCCTGGGTTTAACAGCCACAGAGATCAACAAAGGTGTGTGTTGGTCCAACAAAGGCATTTTTCCATTTGTGACAATATTTCTTTAAGCCAGAAAACATTGAGTTCTTTTTCTTTTAACCTTAATTCAGCAGACTAAGCAGAATAAAGAAAATAACAGGTTTTAGTCAAAAAATATTTTTATTAGAAAACTAGCTCATAGCTATTGAACTCAGAATGTAAAATTATCACTTTTATTGTCATAACAATAATAATTATTATTATAATTATGTGGGTGTAACCATATATCAAAGATAAAAATCTCAGGTAATACTGTATGCCTTGACAATGGAGTGTTTGTACACACCCAGCTTACTAATTATAATACCCATCCTTTATAGAAATCCTCTCCAATCAGAGTTTTCATATGTCAGATGTCGTCAAGCAAATCTTTTCAAACAAATGATTGAAACTGCTAAAAGAGCAAGATTCATAATCAGAATTTTAATTTTTTTTTAATCCTTTGCTGTTTTTTTGCTGGTGAATAATTATATTGAATTATTTTTTCTTTTCAAATATGGTATAAAAAAAATGTCTATTAGTATTGATAATTGACTTATTAGAGGATTACTTCATCTAGCAAAGCTTAACTCCCACTGATTTGGTTAGCATGGTCAAAGAGCTGCTTATTATAATGAAATGATGTGTTCATTGGTTGTAGTTATTTGATACTTACACAAAGTTTTAGTTTTTTTTTTTTTTTTTAAATGTACAAACTAATAATAGTTTGAATTATTTGAAGTTGTTCAAATTTATTTCTGTAATTTGCCAAAATTCATCTCATTTAAAACACTTATAAAAAATAAAAAATATACTTTAAAAAAAAAAGGTAATAATAATAATTTTGATAGTTTTCTCTGTCAACTAATCACTGTTCTAACCACTGAAATAAGTAGTAATTGTTGTAACTAGTAAAGTAAAATAAGCAATCACATAATCAATGTTGTAATCAAAGCGTCATCTTACTGTGGTTACAGACAGATTAAACACAGCACAATCACTAAACATTTCAACATAAACATCAAAATATTCCTCACAACTTTACATCATTATCCATGTTGCCATCTGGAGACACTTCATTACTGTATGGTTACCACAAAGACTAGATACACAGGTATGTTGCCATCTGGAGACACTTCATTACTGTATGGTTACCACAAAGACTAGATACACAGGTATGTTGGCTTCTAACTGACTATCATCTGACAATTCAGAAACTCTCTTATAATACAACTCTGTAGTCTCCATTTCCTAACATTTTCCTCAGAGGCTGTTTGTCCAGGTTTTTTGTTTGGTATTCGTATTATTACATCTTCTGGAGCAAAGCTTTTTCTTGCAGCCACATTGTGGACAGTAAAAACAAACTGGTGCATGATCTTTCAACTCCATCAAAAATTGGCTGAGGAATCATAATGAAGTGAGCACATTTAAAAATTAAGTTTTGAACTCATGTCAAACTGATATTGTTTCTCCTCAGAAATGAATCCTTTGTCAAAATGTGCAACTGGTAGACCCTTCAAGGCATTACAAGTGACAAATTACCTCTACAATAAACCTGTCAAAGTTTCAGCTCTTAACTGGAACAATCATTACTTTCTAATAAAAAATAATAATAATAAATTTAAAAAAAATAGTAATGTCTTCACTACTGAAATGATTATCAACATTCACAATATTTTAAATATATCAGAAGCCGATGATACCTAGACATCATTCTGGATTAATGGAAGTATATCACACACAGGAGGTTCTGTTTTAATTCAGTGTATTGTGACCAGTGAAATAGCACGTACAGGAAAGTTGATATAGTGACTGTTATAGCAATCAGTAAAGGTAGCCAAGAGATTTAAATAAACTTTATTTTTTTGCCTCCATTTCTATATATAGATAAAAAAAAGTGCCAATAATAAAAACAACATGAGATATTCAAAAAACAAATGTAAGACTGTTTAATTTCACAAGTCTGTGTTGAGGGTTTGTGTTTCATCAGTCTGATTCATTCTTTCAATAGAGAGATTCTTTTATAAACATATCCAAACACATTTCAACAACAAAGTCAGTCACTAGTATTGTTCCCTGCTTAGAATCTGTCAACAGACTAATTACTGTGGTTCTATGTTGTGTACACTGTCAGTGAGGTCAACCAGGTCAAGTGGAATGATGAATATGTGACTTAAAGGTAAAAATAAAATAATTTTTATTACTGAAGAATATTTGAAAAATAATAATAATGATGATGATTATGAAAAAAAGTAATATTTGTAAATTACTCAAAATTAATAATTATGAATTTTTGAATGTTGAAGAAATCTGAAGAAATTACCAAAAAATAAATAAATAAAAATATACAATGAAAATAAAGTTTTACAAATAAATAAACTGGTATCAAAGATTTTTCTAAAACAATTTAATATCTATTCACTGGCTATCCATAAAAATAAATATTTATAAATTTTTAAATTCTGAAGATATCACCAAAAATGTGAAAAATATACATTTTACAGTAAGTAAACTAACATTACAGATTTTGGATGACAGTCTTCTATGTATTCACATTTGTATGTTAGGAAAAAAAGGCAAATTGCTGCTGAGACTGCTTATAACATAATGCAGGGTGAAAACTTCAATACATGTTATCTACTCTAGCAGGTTTGGTAGGAGGGACAACACACAAAATGGTCTCCAACTGAGTGATTCAGATGAAAGCAAATTGTATGTGTAGAATAGATGGGAGGGGGCGCTGTTGATACAAGGGCTAAGAGAGAAACTGAACAAAGTGGAGTCAGGGTAAGTTATTTCCACCATTCTGCAGCAACAGAATGGAGTACTTTATTGTCAACAATTACTTCAGCTGAGAATTAATAACTCAAACACATAATGGGTTATAAAAAACACTTCATAAATGATAGTCAAATGTCTATTAAGCACTTGAGAGTAAGCAGAATGTGTGAAGAGATTTATAAACTCTCACAAAAGGAGACACTGCAGCATTAATAGGATTTTACAAAAATAATAATAAGATTGCTGTAATAGATTTATTCTACATATATCATCTTTTCAAATGTCTCTTTAACTTAGATCTACTTTTCTTTATTTATGTCTCAGTGAAAAAATCACATTGCTTAATGTAAGTCAAATATTCAGGCTGAAATTAAACATCATGACAAAACATGTTGCTTTTTTTTGAAAGGTTTAGTTTTCTTTAACAATCTTGTTTGAAATTTCCATAATAATGTAGTATTAATTAGATAGTTTGAAAAGTAAAGAAAGTTATTTTACTAAGACAACCTGAATAATTATCAGGAATTGAGAATAGTTTGATAAATACACATTAATTAAAATTAAATAATTTGATAAATACACATTAATTAAAATTAACACCAAATAGCAGAACTTGGTAATAAGAAAGGATAAATATAGAAATGGATAGAAACTAACATTAAAGAATCATTAACTAAAAGGATTAATTAGTTTTACCATAATCCAATGGTTCAGAACTCCAAATATATTTAATGATGCAATTAGAAAATGCAAATGAAATTTACTAACAAATTTAATTGAGCTAAAATTAGAACTTTCTTGTGGCAGAGAGCTATCAAGGTCAGCGGAGTGTGGAAGTCAACCAGCTATGATAGTTTTGCCTCTTGGGAGTGGAACAGTTCAAGCTTGAAGGTATGTTTCATGACCCAAGAAATGTGACCTGCCATCTTCTGTAATTTAATTAAGTGGTAAAATGAAGACAAACATCTGCTCTTTTTAAAGACCCCCTTAACATAACCATATGTATAATCACTGAAAAAATCAAATTAAAAAAATAATAAAATAGCACTCAAAACAAAAAACAACAGACACTTACAAAAATAAATAAATAAAATAATAATGTTGATAAGACAGCAAAAGCTTTTTTTTTTAAAAGAAAGGAAATAGAAATAAAGAAATATTTAATACTGTTACCTGAAACGTAATATTAGTATCTGTGCACACAAAAGGAAACAGAGACTCCAATAGAAAGAATTTTAAAAATATTATATATATATAAATATGAAAGTAAACAAAACAATAAAAGCAAATCTTTCACTCATTGACAATTTTTGGGTTTCACTTAATTACTCTATGAACTATGCAAATTATTTTCCATCCTGGGACATTTTCCAAAACTGCCACAGGATTCCATTTTTAGCATCAATCAATGCTAGCCACATGGTAACACAGTGTCACTGATGAGATATGCAAACAAATTAAATTATTTGTTGTAATTAACAAGCTGAAAATAATTTGGACATAGAGACCAACATGAAGTGTGTATGCACAGATGGCAAGTCAGTGTTTGAGGGGGGAGTCCGTAACAAAATGTTCGTATGAGAAGAATAATAATATTACATCAGGAAAGAGGATTTGGACATTTTAAATCACACACAAAATTCAATTTGTTTAAAATATTGAAACAAACTTCTGTTATATATTAAAAATGACTGGTATGTAAAATATATTAAAATTGTATTTTTAACTGAATTCAACTGACTTTAAGTATACAAGATTTTGATATTGCTTCTGTTAATTAAAATAATGTGGTGAATTTGTTACAAATTGAGTGTATAAGAAACATTGTACAAGGTGCAGAAGATGGAAATTTAAAAAAAAATAACATTCACATTTTTATGGAACTGCTCAGTGTTTGCAGCTATTGTTTTCACACAATTAAATATGACAAGTTTGTATTAAGAGTTTCCTGATCTCATTTTAAACAAATTCTTATTTGGTTGAGGATGGAAGTTTGTCTTTCACTCCTAGCTAATGATTAAATTAATTTGTTTTCCTCTGCTTTGTCTTCTGATGAGCTTAACTTTCTTCAAGAGGCTGCACTAGATTGAATCATGATTAAGTTTGTGAGATCCTGTCTCCTCTGAACAAAGCTGTCCTTTTTTTCTTTTCTGAGGGCAGGCTTCACCTCAGTGGTTACATCTGGCACAGAGTGTTACGGGTTGCAAGATCAATCCTCTGTGGAGTACCCATTGACCTATTTGCCATTCTAACCAACATCATTTGGGTTATCATTAAATTATCATTATGTGCTTACAAGCTATATATGAAGATGCTTATAAAATAAAAGATAATTTAGTAGTAGTAGTAAGAGTAGTCTCAGTGACAACAGCTGGTTATCTATCTAAAAACTATTATGGACCATGCAGCAAAATATTCTTCATTGTATACCTTTTCATAGACATGAATATTTATATTAGATAGAGATTTTGATAAACTACTGAGTTCTGGCTGTCTTGGGAAATATCTTAGTCTAAGAAGGACTGAAGATACTTTAAGAAGGACTTTAAGAAGGACTACATTCTATACTGAGTATTTTCTGTTATCATTAATGATAAAGAAATTAACCAAGATGGATCAATCTTTGACCCATTTCGCTCAAATTCTATTTTATCTTCAACCTGCCAGTTTTCTTCTTTTTAATTCTTTTCTTTCTGGTTTAGTAAAAATAGATCTATTTCAAATAGAGAAATTTAAGACAGTAATTTTACTACAAATGATATTATTGACAAAAAAGATATAAATAAGTTAGTGTAAACAAAAGTTTCAGAAATTATGTAAAAACAAATTGATCTTTTTTTTTCTTTTTTTCGTAAATTGAGGCAGTAACAAAAGATACTGGAAGGTGAAGATGATTCAGAAAGTTTTAACCTCAAAACATTCATTATTTATTTATTAAAAGTTTGGAATACAAGATATTACTCCTTTACTTGTAAAATATTTTAAAATGCTGATGTAAGTAACTGCATATTAACATTATATTTAATATTTATTTATTTTATTGTTGCTGTGCTTATTTGTTAACACCAGGTAGTGCAACTCCCAGAACTATTAATACTGCTATTAATCTTAGTAATGTTGTTGTTGTTGTTGTTGTTGTTGTTTTTTGTTATTATTATTACTACACTGCTGGTGGAAGTAGTGTTATTGTTGTCATTGTTGTTACTTTAACATTTGCAAATAAAATGCAACCACAAAACTGAAACGCACATTTGTCATCAGCAGCGCTTCTGTTATTATGATGTTGTTGATGCTGTCTGTGTAAATAAACCAAAAACAGTGAGTTATGAAAACATAGATGTAAATATCTGCTGATACACTTCTTACAAACCTTTGTTACAATTCACTCAAAACTCTTAGAAATGTGCCAACAATCATTTTATTTTTTTTTTTTTTTTTCTGGTTGCCATGGCCAAGCCAAGATGAAGCTCAGGTGGCTGCAAGAATCCCCTGAAGGAAAGATCTCACCAGGCAGGAAGTCGTGAAAATTCAGCTTACACTGGTGGAAGCGACTGCCATGTCATACTTGGAGTCTTTGTTTCCATTCACAGACAAAGCACGACACTAACAGTAGCTTTATTTCTTCTGCGACTACATGACTGATTAGCACAATGTCACACATCCAGTGCCGTTGACCCAGAAAAGAGACAAAGAATTAAATGCTGGGATAAATTTTCCATCATCTAATAACGAACAAAACCTTCTGTCTGATGGAGGAAATTTGACAAAATGAATATAGCCTGAGGCTTTTGATCATCAAGAGAGAAAAAACAAAAAAATACAAAATGGGTTTCTATTAATGCAGTGAATTGTTACAAATTTGTTCAAACATTTTTCTGTAGTTTTAACAATAGAAAATTAGGATCATAATAAAATAATTAACAGTGATAATTAATCATATCTGATTTCTAGCTCATTTCAAACTGTTATTCATAAAAAGTCTATGTTTAAATTTAGATGTGAGGAAAGATTCATTTGTCTTCTTTATTTACTTTCTTTGTTATTTTCTGCATTATTGTCAGTTGTCAGTCTGTTTGGTTGTTTAATTACTGTTACTATGTCAAGTTTACACAAGAAAGAATAGTAATATTTGATATCTGCTTGCTGCATGATAATTACAAACAAAGCTGTTAAAACCTTATTTTCAGCAAAGTGTGGTTTGCAATAATAAATAAAACAATCACTTAGTACTTACAATTTAGTCTATTTATTCACATTATCACAATTATTTTTAATTTAATAAAGATGATTTTGTATTTTATGATATAAAAAAATAGAAATTTAAAAATTTAACTTAGTACATCTGTAACTTTCAATATTTTTTTTTTAAATTACATAAAAATGAACCAGTTTCAATCTAATAAACTACCATCATAGTTAAAACACATATAAAATAAATCTGTGAACTAATTATAACAAACACATTACTAGTATTATTACAGCACTGTCAGTGCTGAATTAGTAAAAGTCAGTTTAGCAAATGGTTTTAGCTTTTATCAAGTTCTTAGATTTAAGTAATTAATACCTTTGCAACTCAAGCATATATGTTGTGGGGCACCATGCCAGACATCCAGCTCAGGAAAAGCATTCCCCTCTGACTGAGGATCACACCCTTGAATCAATCTGACTTGATGTGATGCAGTTCTGTGTTTGCTCTGATGGTGGTAACATAGTAATGTAAATGTGTGGTCTACTCAGAGTGTAACAGGTTCACTTCCCAAACATCCAGACTCCGAAATGATAACACTTTTAAGAAGTGATATACATATTTAATATTTCATTTCAGTGACATGCTAATATAAGGAATCTCTCAGTCACTGTTAAAAGCAATTTGATAATTTTTATTATTATCAATTGTTTTCTCTCTCTCTCTCTCTCTCTCTCTCTCTCTCTCTCTCTCTCTCTCTCTCTCACACACACACACCATTTAATGTTGCAGTTTTGTATGTTAAAGACAAAAAAATGTTTACAAATGTGATAAAAATGTTTATTAATTTTGCACTAATAAACATTAATCTTTTATAATTAGAATATTTTAAAAGAAAAAATATAGTTTTGATAAATCTTCTAAAGAGAATTAAAACAAAAATCTAAACAGAATTAACTGACTTTGTTTTAATTAAATTTTGCAAGGAAAAGCAGGTTTCATAAAATTCATTCTCTTTCTAAAATCTGATACTGTACAATAAATTTTCTGTAATTATGTAAAACACAGAAAAATTCTTTTTCTTTCTAAAATCTGATACTTTTAGTTAAATTCTGTGAAGAAAAGCAGAAGTTTGATGTGATATAAAATTATTTCTCTCTCTAAAACCTGATACTTTGTAGCTGAAAGCTGTCACTGTGGGGAAGAGAGTGAAGCACACACAATGTCAGTTGTGGTTATTTGTTGAAGGTCTAATGTATTTTATTTAATACCCCAAGGCTGGATTAACACTGTTAAAAGCAGCCATGAAGTACTGGTTCTGTTTTTCTTTTTTACACATTATTATTACAAAATTACGTTTGACACCAGATAACCATTAATACAAAAACATCTTGAGGTTTCATTAAACAAATATTCATTCATTCGTTAGCAGTGGTTTACAATGTTTGAACAGTACGTGAGTAAACATCTTTAGGTTACATTACAATGACCATAAAATGAAATAAAGAAATAAAAGATTTTAATTTTATTTATTTAGGTTTGTTTATTATTTTTTGTAATTATTGTTATTTATTTATTTATTTATTATTACTTTTTTTGTTTTAATCTATTTTTTATTATTAATTAATTTATTCATTGATTTAGCTTACAATAACTAGAACGCTCTGTGTAGAAGTAGAAAGAAAAAATATTTCTTTAAATTCTGGTCTAGTATAGCCTTACATAACAGTAATGAGATTATCAAAGCCATATTTTACTGAATGTCAGATAACTATACAAAAAATATTTACAATAAAATATATCACACCCATAGAAACTGTAAATGCAATTTGCTCTAACTTTATATAAAAATAAAACGATAATGAAAACAAATAAAACAAAAAAATAATAAAATGAGAACAGTTTCTGCTCTTTTTTTCTTTTCTTTTTTTAGTTAGAATAAAAACAGCAGCAGCAACTTTGAATTATTATGTTTGACACAAAAATTTTCATTATTTCCTAACTTTCTTGAAAAAGTACAATAGACTGAATCACGATTAAACATAGACTCAGGATTCTGTTTCCTGTCTTTTGTTGTTTTATTTTCTTCTTTTTTTTCATTATAATTATACTTTATTATTATTATTATTATACTTTTTATTTTTTTTTTTTTTTTTTTTCCTGAAAATGAACAGTGAACAATATCCAATTAGGTAGTTTCTGGTTAAGGAGGAATTATGTCATGAATAATTTACTAAATAAAAATCTATTTTTATTGTTATTGTACAATAACATATGGGAAAACATTTAAATTGTGGTTTGACAGCTATAACACAGATTTAGCTATCTTGTTTGGTAAAACCTTAATTATAGGTAAAGTGATAGTTTAAAATTTTGAAGAGCAAGAGTTTCAAGAAAACCTGTAATCAAGTCAAAATAAATGAACATAATTTTTGTCTTTGTAGGTTTACAAGATTAGATGATGTTAGATCTATGACTAACTTGTGGTCTGGACTGTCACACAATCTGTTTGTGATGCAGACTATGATATTAAGCTGTCCCAAAGCACTGGTTATCCTTTAACCATTCGTGAATAAAATAAAATAAAATAAAAAATAAAATTTAGTGTAACACTGTTTAACAGTTTATATTTTTGTTCATGACATTAGCTTGGTTATATCTTATTGTCTCATTTTTCCTTCACTAAACCTCACTTCTTCCTAATGTGTCTAGAGATAGAAGTCACTTATACCTATTTTTCTAGCCTAGGTTGAACCTTTATAATGTAACACTAAAGGACCTGTTTTCCAATGACCATCACCAAGAATAACCTCTTGATTTCTGAGTTTCACATTTTGTCACAAAATAACATTTAGCATTCTCCAGTTTAACAGACCTCTGGCCTATTCAGGATCCTGGAAGGAAGGTTAATAGGTCAATGACTAGAATATTAGCCTGAGGTCTGATGGATCACAGGATCAAGTCACTTTACTAGCCCTAATCTGGCTACTTAGTAATTCAGCAAGTGGCACATGAATGAATAAGCTAAAGCCAGGTTCATGTTTGCCTGTAATTTAGAATAAAAAACCTTATTTCCTGCTGAAAATAAAAGTTGTTCTCTATTATAGTAGAAGTTCACCAAAAAAAAAAAATAATAAAATAAAAAATGTTTATCTATTCTATTTTGATGGAACAATGTGTTGAAGTTTAAGTTATTCATTTATTTATTTAAAACCAAGGACTTTGTATTATTAATGAACCACTTTATAAGAGAATCCACTGTAAAGTGCCAAGTAATAAGTAAGTGATGTAACAGGAAAAAACAGCCTGATAAATATGTTTAATATAGAAACTGTTTTAGAAACATTAAACTGTTTCTTTTGTGCTTTTTTCTTTTATTCTTTGAAGATTTTGCCCTCTCATTTTAAATTTATTATTATTACTTTTTTAATTTATTTCATTCTTTAATTGTATCATCCAGATTCATTGTTTTCATTTCCTGGTGTGATGGTGTAAGAAAAATGAACTTTACATAATTAACACTGTTTAGGCATTGAAAAATAAATCAATAAATATTCATTATTCATTCTGCCCCCAGTCTATAAACCCTGACCCCACATGGCAACCAATTCTTACATAAAAGTACTTTTCAGACTAATCTCATTGCAGAGAATAAAAATACATGTCTGAACTTCAACAGAAAACAAGCCCATGATTAAAATATGTTCAGTGAATAGGTTTTTTATAAGTTGTCTAAAGTAATCATGGTAATAACAGACAGCTAATACCACGTAGAAAAGCAATTCTGTTTACTACTACAATTTGAAAACATAACTGTAAATTAATATTTAAAATATATATATATATATATATATATTTTTTATTCTGGTCATTTTCTAAATGTACATACTTTTAATTAGTAGATTGTTTTGAAAATAGTTGTTATTTTGTTGAAATTTTTAAATCATTTAATTTCCAAAGACTTACTCAACTTACAAACACTTTGATTATATCTATTATTGTTATTTGTTTGTACATTTTACTAAACATTCATTTTTCCTTATATATATTTAGCCCTAGAAAACAATGATGAATCTGTAATGTAAAAAAAATATCTTTATTTGTTTTATACACATTTTACATTATTATCATCAATATTTTTTTTTCTTAATATTATGAAGTATTAAAAACTATTGGTTAACTGTTTATATACTCTAATACAAATATTTTCTAAAAACTGACTTAAACTTTGAAGAGATTTCTCATAACAAATCTGTCTAAACATATTAACACACTAAAAGGATTACATGAGGCCATGACCTGAGTGTTAATAAAAGGATTAGGCTGACAGTGAAAATGGAGGTGGTCTTGGTACAAGTTGTTTGTACAGCATTATCCTTACACAACACTGACTGCCAGGTCTGGTCACAAACCTGCTGACCAAATTACCTCACATCAAGCAGACAGTTCAGTCTCACTTGGTGGCCCTTTATTACCTCTATCCTCAGTGCAATTACCACTAGGTTTTAATTTTACAAACACTACTCTTTGACACCTGAAATAATTTATTTTAAAAATACCCCAGCCATTTCTTTTATTACTAAAGATGAATATTTATTTTAAAAAAATAAAATAAAATAAGAAACTGTGATATTACATACAATAGTAAGTATACAAATTACAACACAGACCAATACCAAATGTTAGTCTTAAACATATAAATTAGGATTGAAACCTGATATTAAATGCAACAATAAGAATATGGATTAGGATAAATAAGGTATAAATCATATAAGAATTAAGATAGAAAAGGGTATCCAATGCAAAGCAAGCATTTGATAAGCAGGGAGCTGGTATCAAATGCACTAGAATAAATGAATTAGGATAGAAACAAATTTTAATGCTACAGTAAATATATAAATTAGGATGGAAACATATATCAAATGAATCATTTTGCATCTGGTTACAGTGCAACAGTATACAAATGAATAAGGTTGAAGGTGGTATTAAATGCTAAAGCAAACATATGAATTATATCAAAACTTGTACAAATAACACTAAGCAATTGCATTAGTATGAAAGAGGACAGAAAACACATGAATTAGAACAAAACTTGCCACATACCACACAATTACTTGTGGTAGAGATAAAAGTTTGATAACATACAAACACTGTGCATTTGCTTTTGAACAACACAAAATTCCTTGCTCTATTCTGTGACATCAGAGGTAAGCAGGATCATATTTCCATTGTCAAAGAAATATTGTAAAATATAAATGACAAGTAAATTTTGCTTTATTAAAACATGGCCAACTTGACAGTGTTGAGAGAGGACCTGACAACATAGCATTACCTTTCTCCACCTGTCCATGTGAGACATAAATCTTTGCTATCGTAAAATCAGTATGTATTGAATAACAACCTTCCACGCTTTGATGAAAAAGCACCAAACCTCTGTGTTGTTGTCCCTACCCACTCAATGTACACCTGGCCAAGGGCAAGTAGGTGTTAAACATTTTTATTTTTTATTTTTGTATTGATAAAAAACAAAGACATCCACTTCGCATCTGATTTATGATCAAAATAAAACATGCTTTTCTTTACTGAATAAATATAATAAAAAAATGCTAGATGTCTGATAAATAAAAAAAGTCACCTGTCACCCCTTGTCATTCCAATGGACTCTTTCAAACATCAGGTGTGCATTTACCTGCCTGCTGAAGTTTACAATTATGCACATGTCACTGATCCATAGACTGAATACTATGACCTCTAAATCCATGTTAGTTAAACACGATACCAGACACCAACTTTAACACAGCAGGCTTCAGGAAGACGCTTCACAATTATGAAGTGGGATTTGAAGATTTTTTTTAACCCACCAATGTTTATTCACTCAAATGAGGCCTTTTGTGTGCAAAGATAACTGACTGAAGTATACTTAAAGATTATGAAAATAGAGTATCCTCACAGGTCACATTTTTACATTTATGTTATCAGCTTATTCTTTTGCCAGTGGAATTAACAATAAAGCTATATAATAGATGGCATGAAGTCACTGTTAATTGTTTCATTACTACAAGATAATTGTTACCAGTGACAAATAATATTTGGTGTAGATTAATGAATGAATGAATGTTTGAAGACATTTCAATATCTTTTGTATGAAAAGTCTCCAGATGTGACAAAAATGCCTACTTACTGTTCTTAATGATATGTATTATAAAACTGGCAAAAATCGCCATATCAAAAAAGGAGACTGGATTATTATTCTTAATAACATTATGCATTATAAATTTGTTAAAAAATCCTATGTTAAAATACCATATTGATCTTAGTAAAATATATTATTAGTAAACTATCAAAAATCACCAGGGAAAACTACCAAAATAAGACCATATTATTATTCTTAATAAAAATATCGTATTCATTCCTTTAAGACAACATGGTAAAAATATTTAATTGTTATGAAATTTATAGTTGCATTTTTAAGCAAATGTTTCAAACAGACTAAATAAATAATCAAGTGTCAGTTTTTGTTTTTTTCCTTCTTTAATGTGCAGACAGTTAAAACAACATTATTCATCTGCTGAATACTCATCTTTTAAAACACTCTGAGGAAGACAATGCTTAAAACACTGATACAAGTAACTTACAAATGTGAAACCCAGTTTAATCTTTTTCTTTTCATTAATAAGGAGAACAAATTTCAAAATAAACTGAAAACCAGAGACATTAATATTTTATTCTAATATTTAAACCAGTCCTAGATGTTTTTTTATTTCAGACATTTGACCCATAAAACAAAAACTAGAGAGAAAGATTTAATCTTCTACATAAGTAGAAAATGAGATAAAATATCAAAGAATCATTTCTTTTCTTTTCTTACAGTTCTTAAATAAAAAATCAAAACAGAAGCTATTCATCTGTTTACAGTTAAAGAATCTACAGACAATAAAATTCATCCAAGTCAGATATTATAAAATTGGCCATACTGTAAAAGATTTAACAATCTAAATTGTAATTATAAAAAGAACAATAGTAATTAAGAAAAGATTGATGGATCTCATTGTCAGTATCAATAAATCTTCCTGCCTCTTTTATTAATAGTATTAATAAATCTTCTAATAACATATTTTTGTTATATTAATAAATTGTATAACCTCATATTACTATTAATAATAAATTCAATAAATCTTACAATTTCTATTATTTTTGGTATTAATAAATCTTACAATCTATAAATGTTTGTTAGTATCAATAAATCTTACAATTACTTTTATTGTTAGTATTAACAAATCTTACACTTTCATATTTTTGTTGGAATCAATAAATATTACAAATATTGTATTAGTGCCACAGTGTCTATAAAAAGACTGAAATCAAACTGTCAAGTTGTTTTGCACATTAATTTTTTTAATGAATATTATTGTTAAATATGAACAACTATACTGATGCATCTGTTTTAACAAAGTGTGAAGAATTTCTAATTTCTGAACACTGCAATCTTTCATCAGTTAACAAACACTCACATACACTGCCTAGTATAAAATACTGTGACAGGAAGATTCATTGTTGTTGGATATGTGTACTGGCTTTATGGCTTATTTTGATAAATAACATTATTTATGTATTGTAGATATTATCATGGTCATGGATGTTGGTTTGTTTTTTATTTTTATATTGTTATTAGAGAGCTGCTAGACCTACCTCATAGATGGTGTCACAAATATGAAGTCTAAGTCTGCCAGACACAATAACTACTTGCTATATATATTATGTATTCTTGTTTCACTTAAACAGTCTGGATAAACAATGTTTTATTGTTTGGTGTTATTTAAAATCTTTTCTATAATATTATCCTAACACATTATATATTACAAAGCTTTGGTTTTGGGGTAACTGTAAAACAAAATGAGTGTCTGCACTCTTAATGAGAAAATGGAATATTAAAAGTTAAATGATTACTGTAATTACCAAAAGGACAAATTTAAATTTAAAACATTTAGTCTGACAGGATATTTTGTTTCTTGATTAACAGATTTAAAGAGTAGGGTTTCAGTAGATATTCTAAATGGACTTTATTATTATTATTTGATATTTGACGTACAGTCTTCTTTTTATCATTATTGTTATTGTTGTTATTATACCACAGACAGAATGAATAGAGATTTCAGGCATTTCCAATTATTTATATGATATAATTATAACTTAACTCAATTTCAAAAATAGTACACACACACAAACACACACACAGATACAAAAATAATAATAATAATAAAATTAAAAAAGATAAAGAATAATAAAAAAATAAAAAAAAATAAAAACATAAAAAAATAAAAGAACTAAAAATAAAAATTATAAACCAGCATTATTTGGAAGAGATGTGGTCTGTAGTTAATTATAGAAGTTATCTCAGGCACACAGATGCAGTAAGTATGAATCCATTAAACTGAAAAGAAACAAGACACATTAATGAATCAACTGCTAGGAAAACTTTTGAATAACACGTATTTGAAATTACCCAGTTGAAAGGATATTAGTTTGCTTTCTTTAATTAAATCCAGAGAAAACTTGGCAGAGTTTAATTTCTAGATCTAAATTAGGAAGCAGTAAGCTTTGCTGAAACAACTGGAACTGTTTAAGCACTCTGCATCATAAACTGCATTTCACACTGGCACAGTTTAAGACATTTCTGATAACTTCATTTAACATTCACATATATACAAATGTAACAATTCTTGAAGGGGTTAACTTAATAGTCTTTAGTTTTTTTAAAGGACTGTTCTTGAACCAATTAGTTAAAAGAAAGAATTTGTAATTTTTAATATTGCTGATCACAACTTAAGAAGTGAAAAGACTTGCTTTCACAGATTAGCAATGATTAGACAGTATAGAAATCTCTCTAGGCTTAATAAGGTTGTCTGAGTTTGAGCCTGGATATATCAAAATATATTCATCAAATTCTCATTATAAAACTTATGGCTTATGTATTTATATTGTAAACTTCTTTCTCTATATTTACTAGATGGTAGTAAGCTTCTTGCCAGAGTCATACATTATTTTCCACCATAGTATCTTAATCTAAACCAAGATGTAACTTAACTGTTTGCTTCTGGTAAAATAGTTTAGCTATAATGGAAAGGTAGAAATTACTTTAGCAAACATCTATGATTAAAAATGTTTTATAAATTTGAGTTTAAAATGATATGTTACAGTTAGAATGCGATCTACATTTCTGGTATAATAATTAAGGAAATATTTAATAGAACAATAAAGTTTTTGGTATAATGCCACTTTTTTATGGCTTTATGTCAGGTTTTTAGACCCAAGTTGAATAAGAGAAACACTTTCCTCCCCAAACATCTCCAGTATATTGCACTGAATCAAACTAAAGGCATGCAAACTTAATTACTAAATGTCTGATGTCATGCCAAATAACAAATGGAAATATTTAGAGGAATAAATAACAAAGTGTGGTTAAACAGAAAAGGAACGCACTTTACTGTTGTTAAACCAAGTGTCACAAAATAAAACTTACAAGAAGGGAAAAGGTTGCAGACCAGTGATAGAACATTCACCTGATAAGTGTCCGATTTCAGGATTAAAAGCATCATGGAGTATCCACATGACTATTTCCTGTTCTAACCAGAGAGATGGCTAAAGCTAATTGATTAGAATATTAATCATTCTTCCTCATTATAACCTTTGGAATAGTTCCCAATCTAGCCATGTCCAATAGCTTGTTTTAATGTCATGGGAAGGTGGACATAAAAATGTTTGTTGCTGCTAACTGATAAGAGTGGACCAGAGAATGACAGTAGCAGGCCTCTTTGTTCACTTAATGAAACAAGAAACATGATTGACACCTAATATCTGTTATTATTAAAATGTTTTGTTAAACAGTCATTCATTCTTTGTGACAGGAACAATGAATATTATTTTATTTAATGTTAAGATAACTTCTCAAGTGCTTGATCACAATCTCATGAAAATAATGTATTATACCAGCATGACACTTATAAAGATAATGTCATGCTTGAAATGTCAAAAAAACAACAGCTGCAGGGCTTTATTAAAATCTAATGATGGCAGGTATAATATTGTTGTTAATACCCCTAGAGATAAATTAAGTTTTCTATTCACAGCAGTCTATTTTAATCTACATTATGTTACGATAATTAAACAGAACTGATATCTTAATATTCTTATGTTTGACTGTTCTGTATGTTTTTAGAAATATATATATATTACTTAGGTTTAACTGCAGACAAATTTGTTTTACATAAATGTCCCCAGAAGTCTTTTTTAATTATTGCTTATACATTTTTGTGACAAATCAAAAACAGCTGAATGGGCAATTGCTACATTTTTGTTTCATGTCAGTAATATTATTGAAATAAACTTAAGATATTATTAACCAAAAACACAAACACATTTATATATAAAGATTTTAAAAGATATATAAATTAAACAACCAAAAATGCTCTTTTTAAAAATTTATTTACAAAAGAAAATAAATAAATAAAAAATAAACTCTTTCATTTTAAATTATATTTAAAAACAATACCACAAAAAACAATACCACAAAAAACATATTTACAAATCAAAAATTTACATACAAAAACATGATACTGTTTGAAAATTTATTTAAACAAACCCCATTCCAAAGTTTATATACTGCTGGAAAAACAAAAAAATGTAATTGAAAATCAAACAAGACCCTGCTTATACAAAGTTAAATTATAACTGTTTCTTAATAAACAAGTGTCAAGAAAATATAAATTAGAATTTTCCTGCCATCCAGAAGACAAGCCATACTGGGTTAATCTGTAATAAACAGTGTAAATCATATTTAAATTACTCTAGATTTCCCTCTTCACATCCAGCAACCTCTCTTCACCAAATCAATGAAAATAACAAAGTTGTTATTCTATTGTGACAATTCTGTTTTTGCAGTTTCAGGTTATGTTTAATTTTCAACACAAAAGATCTATTGTATTCATTTTGTGAGCTCAGTTTTCTCAAATAATTATTATACATTTTGTGGAAGATGAAGGTTCATAGGGAAGTTAAACTGATCTGGTAAACAAATAAATTATTAATACACAGTAATGTTTTGTTTGTTTTTTTGATGTTTTTGATGTTGTTTTTAAATTGAAAAGAAAAAAAAGGCCCATATAAATACTAAATTTATCAAATATTTAAGAGGTTCCAAGAAAACAGTAAGACATTTTCTAACATTATTGTTTGAAGATTAAAATTTTGAAATTGTTCTTAAAATTGTAAATTACAAATCTTTGATTCGTTTGAGATCTGTGATTATTTTAAACTTAAAATATTATATGCAAAACTAAGGCTTTACCTAGAGTTCCAATTATTGTTATTATATCTGCTTTTGATTGTTAAGTAATTCTTAATGATACATCTACTCTACATACATAGGTGCAGATCTAGCATTTCAAAAAATGTATTTGAACAGCTGTTATATAAAAAAATTCTATTACCTTCTTAAATGAATATTGTGGATTCATCAGTAATTAACTAAGAACCAACAATTAGTTTCAAACAGCTTTTCTTAATATTAACAAATCTGCAAAATCTTTAAAAGGGTTGAACATCTTCACTCCAGCAGAACTCTAGATGGGTAAAGCACTCTAACACAAGAACCAAACAATTAAAACAAGTCTGTAGCCATTTGCTGGCACACCATCAATTACCTACAAGCAGAAGCAGTAAATTAGAAGTCAGTGAGGCAGAGAAAAGAAACAGACAGGGAGGAGGGTGGTGTGCACTCCATCACAACCATTCCAGATGCTCAATTAATTGCAGTGCTAGAAGAAATACCATTAGTCACACTGTTACTCCATGAAAGCAATCACATGCTTCCCAGTTCAGTTTATTGCCACTAAAATTTTCTTGTCCCTATTTTTCTAATTTTCCTAACACTAGTCATCCTTGTTGTTAGAATAAAAATTCAAAGATGTGTTTGTTAAATGAGAAGAAAAGTTCTGCTCAGCTGTCTGTCTGCTTTTGAGGTTGATAAATATTCTAGTAACCCGTCTGCTTTTAAAAAATAATTACTCCTTTAACTGTCTTTTTCATGGCTAAGCAACACTGTTTCATTAACAACAACAACAACAAAAAATTGTGGTTATTTATTTACATAAAACCTACCTTTTTGCTGTGAATGTATATTTAGATTTCCTTCCAAGAACATAAGATTTGAATTATGTTTACTACATTAAACAAAGCACTTGAAATTAATTTAAAATTGTATTTTAGCCAAAACCCATAATTTTATTGTAATATGAAAAAATTCTTAATTATAATAGTTAATGCACTTTATCAATTTTATGTGTAAAAAAAACAAAAAAAAAAAAAAAATTGTTTTGTTTTGTTAAATCTTAATTTCAATAATCTTTATTTTAAAATTCTTATTTATTTAGTAAAAGAATTACTGTTGTTTAAGCTTTTTGATAATTGAAAAAAATATGTTCTACATTCCTATTAAAACAATTTAACATAATAACTGATCTATCATTATATTGCACATACTCAAACCAGTAATAATTTCTGGCATCCCCTCAGGTCAGCTGGATCTCCCCCAGGCTCAATGCCAGTGTTATCTCACTGCCTTTTTAAGACAATATTTGTTTAGTTTACACCACAAGGTCCATTAGCTAGGAGATGCACTTGAGATCAGCTAGAAGGTCGACAGTACCATGTGTACAATTATTTGTAAACCGTATCTCTTTCTTCACATATGGTCTCAAATAATTGTTCTCTCCTGTCAGTGATGACTATCTAGCTTCAAGTTCATGGGAAATCTGCTCATTTGTTGGGGTTTTTCTGTTGCTAGAAGACATGTTAAAAATAAAAGAGGAAAAAAGCTACTGATGTTAATTCTTTTCTTAGTGTCGGTGTAAAAAAAAAATCATATTTCTCCTTGTTACTTCCTTTCTTTTTATTTTAGAATTTAAAGTTATTCTTCAAAACTAAAACTAAAAATAATCCATGAAAAAAAATTGCAAATATTTAATATCTGCTTAATATTTGGCATCAGATGATACATTGAACCAATGTGGTTCAAAAGATATGTGCAAATTCTTCTTGAAAGAGTTCAGATTTACTGAGTGTCCACAACACAGCTGTATTGGATCAGTTAGTGTGTGCAGTAAACAGTCAAAGGAGGGTCAGTCTGTGGAGTATTCCTACCTGTGTTTGACCAGCTAAACAAGTTCTACGTGGTCAACAATTCTCTCTTACAGTTTAGCTCATAAAAACGTAGATGTGAGCTAATGACACTGTTTGAAGTACTACACTAAATGTGAAGCCTCTGTCCAGAGTTTTACAGGACTGACAGAACATAGCTGACATTTATTGAAGGGCTGTGGTTGTGAAGTTATTTCATACAGAGAACTAGCCTAACAACATCTATAAAATAAAATAAATATAAAATAGACACACTAATAATAATAATAATAATAAAAAAATCATTAAGAAAACAACAGTTAAAAAAGAACACTTGTGTATAATGATATGCCTTTCTTTTAAGAAACAGAACATTTCTTTTAAACATGAATACAAACTACATTTTGTTTTTATTTTCTACCTGTTATTATTAATAAAGACAAATTTAACCCCAAGACCTCACTAAATGCCCAAAAGAGAAAAGGTGTTGTATTACTTTGTTCCTTTTTGTTTTGTTCTTTATTTATGACACCAGGGTGAGTTTTACTAAAATCTTTAAACATCTGACATAAACAAACTACAAAGTTAACAGAAAATAATTTACATTACAGAAAAAAAAAAAAAAAATCATTGTGTTCACTTTATTTCAATTTAACTGCTGGCTTCTTGTTTCATGTTTTAGTGCACACCTGATATAAATTGCTTCTTTCAGGTCATAAGTGTCGACATTTGTGACAGGGGCAACTTTATACACATTAGTGGCACTCACACTGGTCCTTCCATTCACATTCACTCTAGCCTCTCCTCCACAGAACTAACGACTCACAGTCAGGCGATACACACAACACCTGACAGTCTGCAATCCAAGAGCCACACAAACAGGTGTTATGCTCAGCATGCATGTCCACATCTGCAGATATAAAAGCCAAGGCTAATGACAAGAGGAAAGAAATAACAACAAATGGAATACACAATGTGTGTAGTAATTCAATTCAGCAGGGGTGGTACTTTTTTATTTTCTTTTCTTTTTTGTACACCTGAAAAATCATAAAAATCAATCTTGTAAATGTAAGATATGATGCATAACAGACAAGTAAAGTATGGGTGTAATAATGCTAGTGAACACAATACAGAATAGGTCTGCTTCGTTTTATAAATCAGAGGAAAAAATAAACTGCTGCCTTGTTTTACTATTGATATCTTCTTTATGTTCAAGCATATCAGTTGACTGACTGGAAATGTGATATAGCAAAAACATAAAAATTAAAATTAAATTAGAGGCAGCAAGGAGCTGAAAGTTAGTTGTTAATGCAGTTGTGCAGCATGAACTAATTTGCTTTTTATCACTCTGTTATTTTCTTTCCTAAAAGTCATATATAACTGTTTTGTCACATGTATTTTCTTTTTTAAATATATTAGTAGATTCATAACACTTGTTGTTGAAGTTGTAAACAGTTTTCTATGATTTTCACTGTTATCACTGACAATATAAAAACAGTGAGCTGAGATATATGCATAAAAATGATCCTATTCTGTTAAAGAACCATTTCCTCACACACTATAACAGTACTGAGACAGATGGCTTAAAAGGTTAATCTCTTGCTTGCCCCAGACATAACAAATATGAAAAGAAAAACATCATCATATACTGTGATAACATGATTAAAAACTGATGAAATCATTTATAAATTTTATTAATTTAAAATTATCACTTTCTCATGATTGAAATCAAGGATGATACATGTTCACATTGACTCAACATGTAAAGATGAAAACTTAAAAATTCATATAATTGATGCTTAACTACTCAAAAAATTGTCATTATTAAAAAACATGTTTTCTGGATTATGTCAGCAAAATGGACTGTATGTAAATGGTGCATGTAAAGTATATTCTAACAGATCTGTCTGATGAATAAAAGATTTTTAAAAATAAAATTTTAAACCATTTAAAAAATTAAATACTTGTGTTATCAACTTCAGTACTTTCCAATTTTGATCAGTATGTTTCTTTGTTTTTTGTATAACTCTTAACCTCTTACATAATTTTAGTAGTCACAATATATTATATTATACCTGATTCTCATTTCTATTTTTTATTAGTCCAGTGTGATGCAAATGTATCATCTACTTCCACCATTTTTTAAATTTTATTATCTTGCACCTAAAGCCATATCAGTTTGGAACAACTTCAGTTTGAATGTAGCTAAAATGAAGGAAAGTTGATCATAATCTAACCATCCATAATTCTAATAACACACAGACATAAATTAGTCACAAAGAAGTTAAGATTCTAACACTTCAGCAAAATTACAAGAATGCCGGGAAGGCTTTCTGTCATCTGGAGGAACATTACTTTGAAAAAAGCCCAGCACATAATAATGAGATATGTACCTTATTCAAAATTAATGATAGCTTAGATCTGAGCAATCAGACCTCACACACAGACGCTCATAAAAACTGAAAGATAAAATAAATGCATTTCTATTCTTTTAAGAAGTCAGAAATTATCAAACAGAACAGCTGCACTATAGACTGACACAAAAATGATTTGGATAATATATCTAAATGAAGATAACAACATTTCACAGGCCTTTCTCTGTATGACTGCAGACATGTTATAATTTTAGTTAATATTCAAAAGATGAAAAAATACTTTTTAACTTAAAAAAAAGATAAACCAAAGATGTAGTTTGATGCATTAACAAACAGGATAAATAAATCTCCACTGATATTAGACAAAACAAAACAAGACAATATTACACATATCAAACAAATTAAATTTAACTTCGTGTTAAGTATATTAAAAGCCAAAAATTAATGTTTTTGAATTACAATTCTTAATAAAATATAAAATGTCTTATGCATTATGCAGACTCATCTTGACTCTACAAAACAAAACTTGTGTTGGTGTGGAACTAAAAACAGAGTTCGGTGCAATAAATTTACAAAGCTTAAATAAAGAAAATATAAACACAGTAAACAAAACTTTATTGTTTAACTTGTGAGGGGAAAAAAAGCACTTGTGTATTGAAAACATTAGCTTTAACAGTGAAATCCTGTCTCAAACAGTCACTATATGCCGGTATGCAAGTGGAAAACCTAGCAACAATGTTTAACAGAGATTTGTCTGCTGCCCATGTAAACAGTGCATGTTCTGCCCACCCTCTTTGTAAATGCTGTCCTACTCTAGCTCACTTACCATACAAGGAAAACAAAGAGTTGTTCCGCTCTTTAACAATGAAAACCAAACAAGAGGGATTTTCATTTCTGTTGTCAGAGGTATGGCTGTCCTTGTTTGGTGTAGTTAGTTATGTGGTCAGTTTGCCCAAATGGACCTGCTCAAAGAGCCTCCTGTCCAGCAAGTGCAGATTTCAGAATGTCTTTCATGTCCTTGGATTTGAAAGGATTTCTTTCTTTAGTTCTGTTGTTTGTGTGTTTAACTGTCATTATATAAAGTCTGTTTAGTAGTAAAATCCCAGAAATTTAAGATACTTAGAACTGTACATAAATTATACTGAATACAAGACTTGAAAATGTCTGATAATCTTCAGCATTACACCAACTATAAAAATGGCATTTACCATTTATGAAATCTGTCCCTGTATTTATATTGTATACCCACTGAAAGATTTTTCACACACACACACAAAGAAAATCAAGGTAAAATGGTGAAAAAAAATTGGTTAAATGGTGGGTAAATTTGTATTGATATTAAAGCAACCAAAGCCTGGAGATGATTTTTATACATACTTTAAGAAAAATGATAAGCAAGACTATTAAAGACAAAAAACAGACAGAAAGATCAGCAGATAACAAAATGCAGGCCATCATTAAAATATGATGTAGAAAGAAAAACAGCCACTGTGACAAAAAAAACAGAGGTAGATAAAAAAAAAAGGGGAAGGATATAAAAAGTTAACCAAGAACCAAATGTACCCTTAATGTTTCAACAATAAATAATATATACATTCAGTTTGTGGACAATAAGGATTTAATTTCAGCAAGTAATAAATAAAATTAATTACCACACACATTTATCTCACATGACTGAAAATACTGAGTGTCATTTTTCACTCATCTGTGGTTTTCAGAAGCTACAGTTACCTTAATTTAAAATATATATGCATTTTTTTTTTCCTTTTCTCATATAGCTGACAGCCATAAAATGTACTGAAATCTTCAACCATATGCTAGTGACCTGAATTTGTCAGATCCCTTTTCAAAAAATGACAGAAATTCACACAGGGAGCTGTGCAAATGACAGGAACCCAGATCCATGACAGGACATCTTTTGGCTGGAGGGTAACTGGTTCCTAACAGTACAGATGTTTTTATTTGTTTTGCTTTTCATCTCTTTCACAATTCATTTCAGTGATAAATAAGGATCATTAAACAATTTATCATACAATACTGTGACTCAACCTCACTCATTATGCAGTTGGTTCAGTGGTTAGATCATAAGTCTGGAGTTCAAGACTTTACAGATCAATCTTAATTAGTTAACTGTATCCCATTCTAACCTGTGCCCCATATAGTTTAATCAAATGCTTTAGTATGTGTTTTACTGTTAATGAAAAGGTGGAGGCATCTTAATGCTAACCAATAAGATAATGAATGCTATTTTGAGCTGAAATATCACAAGAACAATAAAACTGACATTTAACATGTGTTGAGGTATCATTAACTATTCATTCATTCTATTAGCTACAGATTTTTTCAAATTTTGTCCTTCATCTACGTTTTCTTTAAAAAATCATGAAATATTAAAAAGCTTAATATTTATTAAATGGATATGATCAGGTCACATGGAATACATTATTTTAATATTTATCAATAAAGTATTAACAACAGGGACAGACCCAGGTTTCAAGTAAAAAAAGTGTTCATAATCACAGTGATGGATAATTTCAATTAAAAACATTTCATTGTAAAGGAAATAAAAATTAGGAGATGCACATCCACAGATTTATGTGTACATGTCTGTGTGTGTTTGTCAGTGTGGACTGTGCGTGTACAAGGCCTTGTGTATGTGTGTAAAACATATTCCTCAAAAATTTACACTGTAACTAAGTTTTTAATAACAGTCTGATATTTTGAACATTTCTGATAATAAAATTAGATTTTTTTATGGCTTTTCGTAATCAGGTTAAATAAATAATCTGTTAATATAATTGTAAACAGCGTTTAGTAAATCTGTATTCTTTGTAGTTTATGATATCTTAATTCTTGTTAAATATTACAAGCTGATTCTTATACATAATTAACTAAATGTTTGTAAAAGCATAGCAGAATATTTCAAACAAATTTCAAAAATCACTATTTTAAATAACCACCAGAACTGGTTTTTATAATTAATGAAACTTAAGGCAGAGTCATGAATTTCATTTCAGTGATTCTTTTTTCTTTTTTAAAAATATCTTTAAAATTATGTATAATTTTTCTGTTAATTCAACTATTGTTTCCTTTTTTATAAAAACAGAATCAGTTCAGCCCTGTTCTAGTCAGACTACACCAGCAATGTGACAGAATTTTATTTATAGAATTCATTTTAACAATACTTCATGCTGAGTGACTACCATCTGCCTACAATTACTTCAGTCATTATGCTTCTTTTTTGGGGGATAATTTGAAGGATCTGCTTGTAATTCAGTAAAAAAAAAAAACAAATGTGCAGTGTTCTCATATTTTTTTATATTTACAATGTTTGTCTAAAATGTAAAAACAAAAATCATCAGAACATATCAGTTTTTCTTTTTGTTTTATTTTGTATACAGGCATATAATATATATAAGTTGTTTTTCTTTTTTTATTATGTGCATATGTTGTGTTTAATAAAATAAAATTATATACATGTTTTGTTTTTTTGCATTTACCATGAAACAAAATCCACTGAAATATATATATATCTGGGCTTTTGTGTTTTTATCTTTATTATAAGCATGTGTGCATGTGTGCTTATGTACATATGTGTGTTTGTGTATTTATGTGTGTGTTTTTTGTACATTTGGGTGTTTGTATGTGTTTTATGAAGCATTTAGAAACTTTAAACCTCTACTCTCCATATGTGTGTGTGTTTTAAATATAACTTTTCTCTCTTTTTTTCCTTTTATTATCTTGATGTGGGCTGTATCAAATTACACAGTCTTTGTCAGGCTGGAACTTATGCCTTTGGGCAAGAAAATGTCATAATGTCTTGAAACTGATCACTTTCAACCATTGGAGACATTCTGCAAGCCTACAGAGCCATGTGATGAAGTTTAATGTCCAGATTACTTGAGTCTTACTAGATCTATTTATTTCATTTACTGCTCTGTTCTGACAGTCAGCAAATCGATCAATACACACTTTATAGAAAAAAAGCTGCACACGCACTTTTTATTTGTTTATTTTGTTGATTAAAACAATATTTTTTGTAAAAATGGGATAATATACAAATCTGAAAAGAGATTATGACAAATATAAAAATTTAATCTGATTTTATTGTTTTTAAATTTGATCTGATTAAGTCATCTTTTTCTCTCTTTTATTTTACATTATTATTTTTATTATTATTTGTTTGTTCTTGTTTTGTTTTGTGTTTTTTTCTTTTTGTTATAAGCCATCTATTTGGCCAAAACTTATTAAATTATTTTTAAAAAAATTTCTCATTTTGATTTTGACAAGATTAATTTTTTTCCCCTCTTCCATGCTGGTATTAATTAAAATTTTAAGTAAATCCTATTCTTTATTTTAGTTCAATAATAGGAGATTGTATTTTGTGTTTCTGTGTCACTGTTTAACAATATTAACACAGTTTTCTTTCTTTTTAATAAAAACTGTAAGAACATGGTGGTAACTTTATACGGTCTAAAATAGTTAATGTTTTTTCTGTTATCTGACTTCAAATAAATGTTACGTCCAGGTGTTGCAGCCAACTTGGGCAATCAACTCCTTGTATAAAATAATCAATTCTTCTCAACAAAAGTGTACGATTCCATATCTTAGCTGAAATAATAAAGTCTTGCATATGGATTATAAGACATTAGACATTTGTAATTACTTACCTCCGGTTGCGACAAGGCACAGTACAGCAATACAAGATGACAAAAGCCATCTTGAAGACGTCCCCTCGATCATAGCGACAAACGTTTTCATGGTAACATCCACTGTAAAAGGGTTATCACGATGATCACTTGGGTCTGTCTCGCCGAAAATGGTAATCCACTTAAAAACAATCACAGGTCTTTGCCATATTGATATATTTCTAATCCGAAGAAAAGATAGGTCACCGGTTCACGGATTCGTTGAAAATGATTCACAAAAAAACAACAAAAAAAACAAAAACAAAAAAAACAGCGTGAGTTTTGAAGCAAACAAAAACAAACTTTGGCTGCTGCTTCCGAATGAGCAGAAAGTAAAGCTTGTCTTCTTCTTGTAGTTATTCCAAAATTCTACGTAGTGCCGTCTGTTGCATGCTGATTCCCTTCAGCAAAGATAAAACCGACCTGAAACAAAACATAATTACGATCAGTTTCAAACAACGATTTTCTTGAGTAACTTTACTAATATCCATTCATTCCTTCCATCATGAAACCATATAACGTTTGGGATACTAAAATCGCTCGATTGCATCGAGGGTATGGGAGTTAATCATCTGAAATGATTGGCTTATACAAATGAGACACCGCCTCTTATTAGACCCTTGAAAAGGATTGGTCAACTGTTCCGGATGACTGACAGTTGGGAAATAACGGGTAAACGTGAAACTGCAAGCGGACGTTAGCTACTGTATTACTGTAACGGGCGCCTGTACTATATGAGTCGTTGAATGCAGAAGTTTACACTGAGGAATTTATGTTTATCAATCAAAGTTGACTGAATGGCATACGCTGAGAACTATAGAAAAATGAACCATTGTATTGTACGTTTACTTTGATTTACTAATAAACAGTACAAAACAAATACTGAAATGGTTTGAGTTCGTTTTTTATTGTTACAGTTTCTGTGAGTTTTTATTTATTTTTTATTTATTTATTTTTTTATTTATTTAACGTGTTCTGATTTTTATTAATATTTTTTATATATAAAGTCTGTAATATTTTGTTTTTCGTACAAAGGATGTTACTAAATTGTTGTTGGGTCTAATCTACTACAGTTATTCAAATAATGAATATATTATTATTATTATTATTATTAATTATTATTATTATTATTTATTATTATTATTATTATTTATTCAAATCACCTTTAGAGAACAATATAAAGTAAAAATAATATTCTATGTAAAGCAAACCATGTTCTGAAAGAGACTCATCTAACAAACAAGTTTTATTTGACTGAATTATTAATATACTGATTAATGAGAAATACTGGGAATATTTTAACAAAAGAAAACTGACTGAACTTATAATGGGTTATATATATAACAAAAAATGTCAGGTTACACAGGTCTAGAACAGTTTTACCAGCAGAATCTGTCATTCTTTCAAGTCATTACATTAACTGAGCAAGGCCAGACAAATGTGATAATGTACAGATTACTTCAGTCCTCTTCTGGTTAGTTACTGGTTACACACATTCACTTATTTATTTATTTATTTATTTATTTATTTATTTATATATTTATTTTTAATTTATTACTATTTTATTTTTTTTAAATTTTGTTAATGAATACATAAACTAAATAAAAATCAGTATATATGTGTGATATTTATTTTGAAATGAGAGATAGAATATTTCTGCATAAAAACTGTTGTAAATGTGAGAATCTGCTAACAGATTCAAGAAGTTATCTACTTCGGTTTTTGTGTTTAATATTCTGGTTGACATTATTCTTCCCCACCCTTGCTTGTTGACAGGATGGTGTGGATACAAGATATCTTTTACATACAGCATCATCATTTTATTTAATGTAACAGTTATTGTGGAAAGGGTATTTAGTTGAAAATTCTGTTTTACAGTATGTAAAATAGGTGTTTTAGTTTACACACTATTATTTAACAGCATATTAGGTAACTGAGATTGTATATGGTAATTTAACTTAGAAAGCGTTCTTACAGTATGCAAAATATGTAAATTTTTATACAGTTTATGTAATATGAACACTGATATGTACATTTAAAAACTTGGATATTATTTCTCTGCATGGTAACAGATTCTATGTGGAAAAATGAAAAAAATAAAATAAAAATGTATGACTCTTAGTTTATCATAAAGCACAAAAACAGATAAACTAGTTTTATTTTCATACATTTTGGTAAATGATATAGGACAAAGTCAACAGCAGTTGACATTTTAATGCAAGTGGTGGCTGAAATGTCTAAATAATACATTTTTAATGTTAGCAAATACATATAACTGTGACATTCAGTTTATAAAGTGACCTGTGCTGTTTAATCATTTTCTCAAACTTTTTTTAAACACAGGGTCTAAATTGTGTGACTGAGTCTCAACCCATGGGGGTCTGACACTGGTCTGACACTGACACTAACATCCAGGCCTGATTTACAGCAGATAATGGACATTTTGACACATAACTTCTCCTTTTATTTTTTAAATGAGTGGCTAACAAATTCACGTGTGGTGTAGTATGTGAATGATTCATTTTATTCTGTGTCAAAATATCTGGACACCAGGCAACCATCTCTGTTTTGTTAACATTACATCATTAATTATTTAATGAGGATTCAAAAAGAGTTTTGTCTTTTGAAATTATTCCTATAAAAATCAACATTAAATGTGGATAATAATTTAAATAAATTTGAAACTGATAAATGCAAACATATACAAAACTGATATTGCCTTATGAAGTTGATAATTTCACTGATATTTTTAATTTATCTGTTATCTTGAAAATATTTTTATTTTTAATTTGTCAGATAAATGTATTTAGTTTGTGAATTTAGCATTGTATTAATGAATAATTTGTAATGTAATTTTTAATTTCTGAACATCATGGAACATAAACTCATAAATAAATTTTAACATTTGGAAGATAATTATATGTATGAATTTGAGCAAATATCATTATTTTATTCATCTAATAATTAATGTGCCAAAATACTGTTAGACAAAATACTGAAAAACAAAATTCACTAAGACAGCATTATTTGCATATATAAATAAAATGTGACATGATTAATGGAATGTAAAGATTCCCAAACAAGGTGATGTCTGCCTCTGAAGACTGCTTTTAAATATATACCATACGTAAATGTTTGTCACTCTTATCTCCCTAAAATACCAACGTTAATTGCTAATGCAAGCAAAATTTCACTGTCTTGTGTAAACAAAAATTAATATACCAGGCCATCTGGTCACAGTTAAACATGAAATAAGATGACCTGAACTTTCTTTTCTGAAATATGCATAATGTTATCAACTTAAGGGAATTCTTGGGAACATCACCACTTATTCTAGATTAATCTTAGCTTTGCAGTTTCTTTTCAGAAATGTTTCTGAGAATATACTTTCATTCAATTTTTAAAATAAAAAATTATATTTAAATGAGAATTATGAATAATAATAATAATAATAATAATAATAATCAGATGATGATTATGGTGAAGAAATTAAGAAGTTAACATGATCTATAGTGACTATTGTCTTTTAGCTTTATTGTGTTTTTATTCATTAAAAAAAAGCACTAATTAAGAGTGAAAATAATACAGGCTTGAAATATAAATAAAACATCTCTGAGAAGAAAGCATTATGAAAATGTAATCCATAAAAACTAATGACAACTAAGTGTTCATCCATCCATGAAAATTGTTCACTTTCGTGTCAAAGACACATAAAAAAAAATTAGATTGACAAAATCAGTTTGTAAAAGCAAGTGATACAAATTTTTCAACAGCTGGTGAATGAATTAATGAGCATTGTTATATGTTGAGGGATGGTAAAGAGGATGTATTTTTTCATGAACAAAGGGATAAATGGAGTGCAGTTCTTTGCTGCACTTTAAGATGTATGATCAGGCCTCATGAACAAGAGAAATAAGCTTGGTGTCAATTAAGGATGTTGATTATCAGACTGAAGTAATTACGTTTGACGACTGTGGTGAATATCACTTTGTTTTATTAGTCAAGTGTACAACTTCTAATAATTATATCTGTCATATACAAAACACAGGCACATTCAATAAATAACTTTACACACACACATAGTAGTATTTAAACCACTGTACATACAAAATATTTGTAATATTGTGAAATGGGCTGGTATAAAACACTGTTTATGCTGGCAAAATGTTTCAGATTTCCTTCAAGTCCACATATCACAATAACCAGATGATAGAAAATTAATAAATATCTTTTTGGAAATGTCATTTAAAAAAAAATAATAATAGCTTCAAAAATATCTTTATAAGCCTTGCTTATTTTATTTTATTTATTTATTTATTTTTATTTTTATTTTTTTTTCATTCAAATAAATGTTAATAAATCAGAAAAGAAATGATTAAATATAACTTTGGACAAATCACTTTTCTAAATAGAATTCCTTATTAACTTGCTAGACACTAACTTTCAAATATATTCATGTATATTAGACAAAAATAAAGATTTAATTTTTATTTTTTCTAAATTTAAATAAAAAAAATAATAGTCAAACATAGGACTAAATTTAAAGAATATTATTTATCCAGTGCTAATAAGCTATGATATTCACTGCTGAAATGTTAATTGGTGTCCAATGCTGAAATGTTAATTGGTGTCCAATGCTGAAATGTTAATTGGTGTCCAATGCTGAAATGTTAACTGGTGTCCAATGCTGAAATGTTAATTGGTGTCCAAGCACTGAAAATCACTCCGCTGTGTTATTGACATGTTACCCAAAGTACATTTATGATCTATTTCTTATCGACCAAGCCAAACAGCAAATATTTTGATGGCTATGTTACAAAGATATGTCTAGTGCAGCCATCATTTGCATAAAAGTCTCCTTCCATTATAAATGCCTTTAGCTTCACCTGAGCCCTGCTTTCTTTACGACTGTTTTTATTGTCCACAAGAGAAGGTTACTCTTGTACCATAGCTTAACTTGCTCCATTAATATAGTCCTAGCTTTGAATGAAAATCAATTGCTCATTGGGGGTATTATAAATTCTTATTGACCCATTTGATTTTCCACATATTAACAAAATCAGTTTTGTGGGGCATGTATCCATATTTTTTATTGCATGCCTGAGAGAGAGAGCTGTGACTTTATTTTATTTAATAAACACTTAGTGTCATGCTGTGTATATGAGTGTGCAAGTAAAGATGATCTCACTAGTGTTTATGATACTTCACTTTTTCTCTCACAGTGTGTTAGAAAAAGTTAGAATAAAATGACTTTTGTGACAATAATAAATCTTCAGTTTTACAGGAATTTCTTTGCTTTTGTTATTTTTTATTTTTTTATTCATTAAAAAAAAAAATCATTTCAACATTTCACAGATTTATGTAACATCATTAGTTCAGTATATTAATGCTACCAGAGGTCCTGTCTGTTTTAAATCTCATCCTGACTATATATATATATATATATATATATATAAATATATATTTATATATGTACATATTTTTTTTTTTTTTTTAATTTCTTTAATCAGTTATTCTCTTCAGATAAAATAAAAGAAAAAAAAAGAAACTGAATATTTCAGGAATAAAAACGCCTTCTTTGTACTGTTTTTATTGCCAGTATTGTCCTTTTTTAATATTCTGGTTTAAGAGTAATAATTCAGCTAATAATACTAACAGTTTGATACTGATACAGTTATAGTATCAAGTCCAAGATTGACATGTTTTAGACTAAGAAATTCCATAACAATATTTTGACCAATGATTTAAGATAACACTTAAAATAGCAAGTCCACATGAATCCAAGTCCCAATGATCTTTGAAAAAAACCAATAAAAATTTATAATATTGTATTTTGATAACATCTTCTGAGTTTAGTTCATATTTAACAATTTTT
The DNA here is from genome assembly GCA_012295275.1 of Chrysomallon squamiferum. Lineage (NCBI taxonomy): Eukaryota > Metazoa > Mollusca > Gastropoda > Neomphalida > Peltospiridae > Chrysomallon > Chrysomallon squamiferum. The sequence goes on from CM022679.1 coordinate 17,100,093, forward strand.
TTAGCTGTTTATTATTATGCTCTTATATCACTTTCTTTAGCTAATACATTTTACATTAAATTTTGTTATAAATAATAGTATCATTGGATACATATTCATTCAAAAAAGACAGGTCTTTTCAGAATTTTCAGCAATTATTAAAATACATATATATTAAATAGAAAATATAGAATGACACAAACTGAACTATATACTGCACTTAATTATAACTATTCATTCAAAACTGAGCACAGTCTTTTAAAGACAGATGGATAGATAGATATACATATATTCTAATTTCCTGGACATACAGGTACAAATCATAGATTGCACATATGCACAGTTTGGTTTTAAAGTAATGCTCTGCCAGCTTGCAGAAGAGTATTTTGAATGACAAAAGCTGAAACAAGCAAACTCTCATTAAATCAACAATTGGTCAGCTTCACTGTGGAGACTCACTATAGAAAACACTGCCATGTTTTAAAATATTTATTTAATGTAGTTATGGCATTAGCATTTCAAAGTGTATGTCAGTGATTTTAGCATCAAGCTTTTGATAGTGGAATGTATTCTCATTAAATATTTATATGCCTAATGTCAGGAAATAATTGATTTTTATATGTTGAAATGGTCAAATAAGTCAGTGGGTTGATTTATGGAAATGTATTTCTCTTAGTTTAGCACAGTATAACCTGACAAATGAAATTTCAGGAACAATTATACAGGTGAAATGGCTACTGTATATTTTATGTATGGGCCACAAAAAACATATGAAAATATAGACATTAATACCTTGATTTGAGATAAATAAGTATTGTAATGCACACCATGATGATGGCATAGACAGATAATAACTTAATTATCACAGTGGGATGTGAGTCAAGATAGTCAAAACAGTGTTCTACACTTTTATATAATCTTAACATTTGTCTGCATGTTCATTTTCCTCAATGTGTGTGTGTATATATATATACGTCTGTGCATGCTTCATTATCTATGTTTCAAGAGTATCCTCTTGTATGCAAGCATGGTTGGGCATTCATGCATAAATGTGCATCTCTTCTGTATTTGTATGAATTATGAATGAATGAGTGAATCTAAAATATATAATACATATGCATACATAAAAACAGTCACACCTATACATCTACATTATATGTGTACAAACATACATACCTGTATATGTATGTGTGTATATGTGTGTTTGTTGTCTGTATATATATATACACACACACACTCACACATGCATATACAAATTATACATGTACCTATATACCCATATACATATGCACACAATATGCATATATACAAACACAGTCGACACACACATACAAATATACCTACAGGTTATGGGTCAGAAGATCAACACTCATCAGTGAACTAAGTCAAGATCCGTGACAGACATATCAAAGAGCTTTCCTGTGTTCGTGCATATGAAAGAAAATATTGTCAATCAATACGATTAGCCACCGAGTGATTGCAGCTGGTTACCTCTGTCATTTCTCATTACAGCTGAAGCATTTGACCCTTATTAGCCACTGATATTAAAATGGGTGGATGTATCATTAAACACGTATTTGTTCATTCATTCATTCATTCTTTATGGCCAGTGTTCTAACAGACTTGGAAGACTTCTGTGTTTAGCCGAGGATTAACTATAAAGGCTTCACCCACTTGACCTGCACATAAAGTGCTGTATGTAAACTCCCAGTAAATGAAGTCCAGGACAGGCAAAGAGACATTCTGTAAAACTGTCCAACTGGTAAAAGTGAAAAAAAATAAAAGTAATGAAATATAAAATTAAAGTAAATAAATAGATAGATAGAGACACAGACAGCTAGACAGATGAATAAAAAGAAAGAAAGAAATATAAATAAATAGATAAACAGACAAATATATAGAAAGAAGGAAGGAAAGAAAAAGATAAATATATTTATTGATAAATAAATAAATAGAAATTAAATTAATTAGTTAAAAAAAAATAATATTGATTGAAATAAAACAAATAAGTAAATAAATAACAAATTCAATGTAAAATGTTATAAATAAATAAAATCTACAACTCACAAAAGTATACAATTACAAATATATATCAGAATCCAGACCTGTAGTATTACAACTGTACTTTGTTATCTTCGCTTACATTCACACAAGTCTGGATGCAGAGAAAAAATATCTCTTTTAAACAAGTCTCAGACTATCTGTTACAGCTGAAAGCTGCTTATAAAAATTTAATTCTTGATATTATATTATTGATTATCAAAGGTAAATCTGTCCAGTTAATCTGTTATTTCCCGTGGAATTAAAAAAACTCAACTTCATAAGCCTACAATCAGACTTCTATGTTTACAACAGTATAAATATTTTAACAAACATATCTATGTTATGTCTAAAAAATGTATGTTTTAAATGAAAAAAGCACAATCAAAACTATCAGACTTCTGTGTTATAAGCTTACAATGATGTGCTTTACAGGTCTAAACAAAATGTGAGTTTCAGCACATAAAGCACAAAATATTAACAGAAAAGAAATTATCATATGAAAATTTTCATTTCAACTGACTGCATATTCATCAAAGTATCACTGGCAGGTTTCCATTGTGTTTTTATTCACTTGTTTGTGATCTTTGCTTTTTATCAATAGGACTGTCTATCAAGTAAAATGAATTTTCAAATTAATTATTTTACATCTGCCATTGAATTTGTAATATTTGTCAACACTGTTGTCTGAATGTCCTGGGTGCATGATCTTGTTTGAGATGACCGAGCCATTTCATTAGAAACAAAACAAGATCTGAACTTAAGTGCATCTGTTAAACATTTCTAGTTCCACTAAATCTAGGTTGTATGTTCATTTCTAATAGTCTGTACATTTATCCTTGAAATCATTAATTTTATACTATTATTACAATACTAAAATGCATTACAACCATATTTAATGGATAAAATTCTTGTTGCTATTATTATTATTATATTATTTATGTTGTTATTATTTATTAAATTTTTACATATTTATTCTATTTTTTAATTATTTTGTTATTATTATTATTATTATTATTATTATTATTATTATTATTATTATTATTATTATTATTAATCAATTTATTATGTATCTTTTTATATATTTATTATTTTATTTATTTATTTATTTTATGTATTCACCTTTTTTCGATATAAGTGAGTCTCTAGCCACTAGAAAGTGTACCCAGAGACACAGGATAAACAAAACATTAGATTGCTTACATAGATTATCTCTAACAGTCTGGACAACAGGTAAATATTGACCAGGCACTAGACAGGGATACTAGGTATGTTATCTACAGTATATCATTTCACCATAATTACTGTGTGGAAAATTCTTTGTATCTGTGCAGTTAGAGTTTTCACTTGCATGATTCACAAAGACATAATTGTACTTGTACTATTTCTATTTCAAATAGTCTTTTTTTTTCTTTCTTTTTTTAATTCAGACTAATAGGACTGGTAAATTAAGAATAAATTATTAAAACTGTTTTGCAGTTTCTGAAGAAATTATTTAATTTCTTTTTTAATATTGATTTAAAATTAAGTTTAATTTATCAAAACTGATTTTTGTGCACTAGCAGGAATGTCAGGGTTATAGAGAGCAGTTCTTAATTTTAAATATATTATTTAATTTCTAAATTACGAAAAAAAAAGAAAAAAAAAATTAAGAAGAAATCAGATAATAATATAAATTATAAAGCACAATATATCCTAACACCAAAATAAATAAATCTACAAAATAAGAATTTTATGAGCAAAAAATATTTTACAAATATTAAGCTCAAACATGATAGTGTTTATGTTTGAAAAAGCTCCCAGGTGAATGATATGAATATGACATATCAGATTGGCTTGTTCACCTCAGTTTTAATGTGGTTTTCTGTTATATTGTTATGCATTCTCCTGATGTTCTTTTATTATTTTTAAATTAAAAAAGATTTAAATAATGAGTTTTTGAAAATTATTTCACATAAAGGTATATTTAAAACAAAAAAAATCTTTTAAATATATATATATATATATATATATATATATATATCAATTTTGTGGGAATATTCATACCTAGAGCAAAGTTACTTGAATTAAAGAAAATGTGTGATTGTTGAAACAATTATAATTCTAAGAATACAAAGACACAAAATGTCTACAAAATAATAAACTTCATATTCAGCGAAAGACTTTACAGTGTAGGCCATCAGGTCTTCTTCTGTGGTACCTATATATAGGAAATGTAAAGTCTGGATTATTTTTTTTTTTTTTTTTTTTTTTTTAAAACATTCACAAAATAAGAACTTAATGCTAAGTTAGTAGTACTTAAAAAAATAAAAATAATAATAATAATCTTTTCATAATACAGTTCATTATTGATAATGTGTCATCCATTTTTAACTGCAAAGTTTTAATTTATTTATAATCCGTATCACAAATGGTGATATCCCCTTGTATCTTGATAGTCTCTGAGGTTTTTATTTTCATAAAATTTGAATTTATTGACAGCAATCATTTGTACTGTAAAACAACTAGAAATGGCTCTCCCCAGATAATCATGAAGGCAGTCAGGTTTTGATTTGCGATCTTTGTAAATGCAGTGAAGCTAAATGAAAAAGGCTCTAAATCCATTTAGCTGCAAATCTCAACAATAGATTTATGATAGTGTCTGTATTGCTCTTGCATCTTTAATTTCTGCATGGCCTGTTGAAGAAATAAGTGATTCCAGAAGTCTAAAGTTAAAACAAAAAAATAAAAAAATAAAAAAATATAAAAAATAATTTAATAAATAAATAAATAAATAAATAAAATGAGAGAAAAGAAAACCCAACAAAATATAGTAAGGCAGTTGGTTTAAATTTGCCAGTAATTAAACAAAATACTATCTGACAGTGAAATAAAATTTTGAAGAAGCAAGTCAGTTCTCCGGAAATATTTAGGATAAAGTCTTATTTTTCTCATTTCTTATGGTAAACACATTCAGTTGTCACAATTCTGTATGTAAATGTTACACCATCTTGACAAACATGTTTCTAAAAATATTCACCATTTGTTTTCTTTTTTATAGATTAATATATGTATTTATTGTAGCTTCATCATGAAATACTTAGTAAATACAGTTTATTCACTGCAGATTGTGTAATAAAAGCAGAATCAATAATTGAAAGACAGTGATGTACACTGGTGTTTTAATAATGTAACTGAATCCAAACCGTGAGAGCTTCAGGAAATGTAATTAATCTGCATTTTCTCTTTTAATATTATTACAGATAAAAGAAAGAAAATAAATCTTACAAACAAATGTTTTAAAAAAGAAATCTGAAAGGTATTTCTCATAATATATAAAGACCTGACTGTTTAAAATGTTATTTAAAACTAATGTATACTGTCAGTAAAAAGAACAATACAAATATATACATTCTGTAATGTAGCTTACATCTGAGTTTATAATGGTAATTTTAGAAGACGTAACAAAAAATATTTACTGTATTTTCTAATTTGATAATGTTTTAAAGTGAATTTCTGTGATGTTTTAACTTTGATGTGTCATAGTATTTGTGTATCCTTTAACAGCAAGCTAATGTGTATCTTGTACTTAAGTATTTTTTTTAAAGATTTTTGCACATCTAAGCAGCTTTCTTTGAATATTTTTGAGTAAAGAGTTTTGATTATGAAACTCTCAGAATTTAGGAAAACTAAAAAAGTGTTATAAACATCCATTTTTCAACTAATATAGAGCTAAACCATCAATAAATTAAAAAAAAAAAAAATAAATAAAAATAAAATTCATATCTACATAAAGATAAACCTGTCACAGAGGTGACCAGAAGCTGCCAAGGCTCTGTGGTGGACAGTTGCCTAAGGCATGTTGGATTGCATGATTAACTCTTCTTTTTTTGTGTGTCCTCTGACCTATTTCCTATTCCAAACAGAGCTCAAACATTTATTCTAGCTGTGGATGAATGCTTTCCTATGTAAAACATATAAAAGATTTTTTCTCTTATGTATTATTTAAAAAAATAAAAAACAAGCATTATTGTTAAAATGTATCAAGAAATAGTTAGGGAAATATTAATTTATCTGGACAGAGAAACATATACACCGATAAAAGTGGAATGATGAGTACAAATAGAAAGTTGTTTTATACTTGAGCAGAAAATTTCACTGTACAATATTGATTATTAGTTACATACAGCTAATAATGACTGTTACTATCTCAAAGTCTAATCTAAATAGACTTATAAAAGCTTGTAACATTATATTTAATATTTTATGTGCTGGTTCCAGTATAATGTTAGCTTTTAGCAGTTTAGGTTTATACTGTAAATAAAGTCATCAATAATGAACAATATGAGGACAAAATGATGTTTTATTTTAAAATCAAAACTAATTAGAAATATGTAGTTTTCAAAATGCTTTGAAATATAGAATATTTAATATGAAGACAAAAATGGTGTTTTTATATAAAAATCATAGTGGAAGAAATAATGTAGTTTTCAAAATTCTTGGTTTATGGAATCTTTAATCTTGAAACATGAAATATTTAAAATGGATGCAGCAAACTAAACATTTAACTGGAGCCATTTCCTAGCAATTTACCACTCTTCAGAATAAAACCAAATTTGCTTAACAGACAACAAATCAATGATTTGAACTTTTTCTTAATTTTCAAATGTCATGTTGTCCAGTCATGGAATAGAATTCTAGGAAATAATTTGGCAAACTCGAATCTTCTCAATTATACAGGTTGCTTGAGATAAGCTAATAGTGTGTAAATCTGATTACAGGAACATTATTTTTCTTGCTATTATCAGCAAGTGGCACCCTCTGTTTGTTTCCCATAACACATGTCAAAGATGCAAAACAAACTGCAACAAATACAATCTTAAAGTTAAGTGGATTATCAAATATTTACACAGTAAAATGCAATAAAAATACTAAGAAAATCCAATTTAAATAAAATACACAAATTTTCTGATGGCTATAAAATGAACAGTACTATGGAATTTATACAATGTATTCAAATGTAGTTAAAATTAACCAAAGAAATTCTGTTTAGAACCATAAATTTTCAAATGTTGAAAGAATGAAATGACTCAGTTATATAAAATTATGTGGAATTTATATTTAAGATCAGTAAAAACAATTATTTTATTTTATTTATTATTTTAATCCAGTTTAGAACAACAAATTTTCAGATGATTATAAAATGAAATTTAAGATAATTTAAATATTTATACTTCTTCTATTAAAATTGTTTAAAAGAACTCAAAGAAAATTTAGTTTAAATGAAGACAGAATGAGACATAGGAAAGCTTAAATGTGTGGTTCATATGGTAATAGTTAAACTTGTTAAGTAATTATATAATGATTGACCTTTCTTTATCTAATTTATTTCTGAATATTTTGGAATCATTACATTTAATTTTTAATTTTTAATTTTTTTCATAGAGAAAAAAACAAGAAAACAACACCAAACAACGTGAGTTTGTATAACTGAATAAAGTGTAATAATCTCATAAAAGTGTAAATATGCATAACACATCATGTTCTCAGCAAGACTTTGTAAAGTTTATGTCGGAAAACAGATATAATGAAGCTGATGGGAGTTCACAACCTGAAATAAATGCTGATATTTACATTTAATTAGTCACTTTGGAATATCTACCTATTTAATGCAAGAATTAAAAACAGTGTATGTACAACCAGAAAATTCAGCTTATAATAACATGTACTTGATCTGTAAATAAAATAATCATGACAATATTAAAGATCTTCATGTGTTGTTGTTTTGCCAAGTAAACCAAGCAAAAACTGGAAATTCAAATATATTTTTTGTAGTTGTTGTTTTTTGGACAGTGAAGTCATGGTATTTGGATTCTTCTGTCATTACATATTATCTGAAACATATACCTGAAACCTAAAAATCATTAACATGTGATGGGATACTGCTAAACCAGTATATTTTTAATTAATCAATTCATAATTTTACTCATTCCACTGTTCTTTCAATCCTCAATCCTTCCATTCATATATCCAATCATTCTTTCATCCATCCAATCATTCTTTCATCCATCCATCCATTTATTCATCCATCCATCCATCTGTATGTCCTTTCATTTATTCATTCACGAAAGCCAGCCTGACAGATTTGTCTTGAGCAAACCAGAGTTTATATTGAACATTTAAAAATTAAGTAAAGATGATATTCATGAAACCTAGTAACAAAACCAAAAAAAAAAAAAAAAAAAAAAGACAGAAAACCTTCAAAACAACAACAAACACCCCCCTCCAAAAAAAACCCACATAGAAGTTTCTTTATAAACAAGAAGATGCAGCATTGTTATTTTTTTCACTTAAATAAACGGTAATTATAAAACAATTTTATTTTTCTCTGATAATATCTAAAATGATATAATTTGGAAAAAATGTTTAATCTTATTTTTTTGAATGATTTTTTTTTTTTTTTTTTTGCTTGATGCAACACAAGAAAACTTCAACAAAAAATTATAACATTTTTAAGGGTTGTGCACTGAAAACATTACTTATAATTAAGTAAAGTTTCAGACCAAAAAAAAAAAAAAAATTATTCCCTACATTTTAATTGTGAACTTTTATGTAAAGTCAGGAAAAAATCAAATACAGAGGCTGACTGTGCTTTTGAAACTTCTATCACAAAAGATTAGGATGTCCAATAAAATGGCAGATTATACTGATAGAGATTTTTTCATAAAATGGCTTTTTTCATTCAGTATTTAAGATTTATCAAATGATGGTGAGTCAGTGTATTTGCTGGCAACAAGTGATAATGTCAAACAGGTGCCAGGGGGATAAGTAGAGGGTAGAGAAAATCTCTTTACATCAGCTTTGTTTGACAATTATTGTAATCAGTGTTCAAAAAATTACTACAACACAGTCTTTCCAATAAGCACTTGTACAATTAACAAATTGTTTTCACATCACAATAGTGCTGGCAATCTCTTGGGAATTCAGACAGTGTCTTAATACCATTTATATCTCCTTTCAAGTATTCAGAGCAGTACCACTATTCAGTAATTTTTATAAATACTAAAAACATGTCATAATTTTATCAGTTTTAAAAATCAAATTAGGCAAGAATTCATTTTGATTACTTACAGCTAACGAGTAAATGTGCCTTTAGGCTTTTTTATACTGATGTTTGCATGTATATTCAGGGCAAAAGTATTAAAAACAAAACATAAAACATTTGAAAAATATTTTTAATTTTGTAAATGTAGAAACATATGCATGTATCAAGATAGGGAGAACAACAAAATATTTTATTAAAAAATATGTTTTTCTGTGACCACGCAAATGTCACTATATATATGTGTGTGTCTGTGTGTGCATGTATAATTTGTGTATGTCTGATAAGTTATAATATTTTTATACTTGTCTGACCATGTATTTTAAACACCATTCATGTTATTTTATAATGATCACAATTTTTGTCAGTTTTATTTTCTGATATCTGTCAGATATATTAGAATTTAAACAAAAATTAAATATTCTTTAAAAAAAAAAAAGAATTTCCTTCAGTTCAGATTGAAAAGTTGAAATCATGCAAATATTCAAGAGAAAATAAAATATTTATTTACAAGTCTAAAATAAAAAAGTTATTAATATCAATTCAATTCCAATTACCTAAGTAACATGTTAAAATACAACTCCTCTCTCTACATGCAGTAACATTCAATTATCTTCTCTCTCACAAACATTAGGTTTAATAGAGATACTTCTGAAATTTTATTTCAGGTGTATCTTTTAATTAATGATATATGTTATTAATATTATTAATATAAATATCTGAATTCCAAATTATGTGTTTTCAAGATGTAGAGCTGATGATTTAAGACATACTAGTGAACTTTTATTTCATGTGCAGCCTGCAATAAACTGTGATGTTAATATAAGTCTCTGAATTGAGAATTATGAACATGTAGACCTGATCACACTCACTGATGATGTTAATTTACAGAGACAGAGAGAAGTGTCTGGGGAAGGTAATCAGTCTGGTGATAAATGCTGAGACAACCCAGTATGGCAGGTAGTCAACTCACATCTTTGATCAACATTTATTGGTAGTGATCTTCACTTTGAGGCTTTTCAAAATCCAGCCATTACCATTTTGTTATATATCTGTTTGTAGATGATACGTAGCAATGAAATAGTTTTTTTCACTTCAGATATAAAAGCTAATAATGTGTGTTCATTTAATCTGTAAAACAAAAGAAGGGAGATGTTAGTACACAGAGGATTCTGAAAAATGATTTTAATTGAGATACATAAACTAATAATTATATCATAAAATACAAAGACACCTAGTTTAATTAATCTACATAAAAAAAAAATATGCAGGTTATCAAAAACAAAAAACAAAAAAGCATTTAAGTTCAGATACGTAAACTAATAATTATATTATGAAATACACAGACACTTATGTTTGGTTAACCTAAAAAATAAGAGGAAATATCAGTACATCCAGGTTATTAAAAAAATTCATTTTAATTGTCATATTAGACTAATAATTATATCATGAAATACACTGACATGTGTGTCAGTTAATACATAAAACCTAAGAAAGAAGATATAGGTACACTCTGGTTAATAAATTAACTAAATAAATACATGTGTTCATTTAATCTTTATCTGCAAAAAAGTGGAGATATTGGATATGAATACAAGATTAGTTAATAAATATTTAAATTGAGATATAAATTTATAATAAATTAATAAAATACTAAATACTTACACACATATTTAGGTAATATGCAATGCAAATGAATTGAAGTAGAAAAGTATTAAACAGTGGAGATTTTGGATATGAATACAAGACTAGTTAATAAATATTTCAATTGATATATAAACTTAAAATAAATGAATAACTTATTAAATACTTACACACATACTTAAGCAATATGTAATGCAAATGAATTGAAGTAGAAAAGTATTAAACATTACTTATTATTTAATCTTATCATTCAGCTATCTTAAAAACTTTGAATGAATTAAAAGCACTATGAATATATAAATAACTAAAAAAAGCAATATCATTTTTTAAATGAAGAAGCTGTGAAATATAAAATAGTAATAATCTAAATTTGAGAAAACATCTCAAATGCTGGTTAATCTTGTTTACAAGTTTTGCAATATAAAAACTGTTCGGAGAATTCTTTTGTTGGAAGCATATTGTCAGTAATACGTAATAGCCCATTAATTAATAGTAATTGATTGTTTTTGCAGTTACAGTAACCATTAGCACATTCAGTAAGTACTAATTTTATTGCCCATATTAACAGTATAAGAGATAAATGTCTAATTCAGAATTGGCAACATTGGCAAAGATGACGATGTTCTATAGAGAGATGTAGGCAGAATGGGGTTAAAGACAACTAAAAGTCTTTACAGTGAATTAGAACAAGTTCTTGATTGCATGCAAACAAAAGTTATTTCAATTTGCTGGAGCCAGCATACCAAACAAAGACTACTGATGAGGCTAAATGATGCCAGTAATAGCTTGAAGAGAATTCACAGAGAATTTTTCATTTCATCAAGAGAATACAGAATATGTCATATTTTTCACTACATCTGTAATTAGCAACATGAAAATTCTTTGCAGATCATGGACGCTCAAGAAAATCAGCATTTGACAAGAGTCAAATTATCAAATCGTAAGATTTAATTTCGTTTCATCAGCATACAGACGTTAATATACAAATATAATTTTTTTGTAACAAATGTATTAAGTGAAAAACAAAGATTGTCATAAATGATGAAGTTTTTGAGACTTGTTCTTATTTCTGAAAAGGCAAGACAGATGTTATTTTATATATATTTTTTTATAACTGATCTTGGTAAACTTTGATTTATTCCAGCCATGACCAAGACCCAGATTCTACAGTTTCATAACCTCTTACACTTGAGTTGTAGAGAAAAGGAGATAAACACTTAAGCTCTATCATTTTAATTCACACAATACATTACACTGAGCAGTAAGAAGGCCATTTCTGATAAGCTAATGTCTGTTTGACAGGCCTTTGTTTGTTCAGTGTTTAGTACACTTTGTCAAACTCTAAGCTCAGCCTAATGGAGTTGGCAGTGGTTTCTAAGTAAATGGCCCTTGGTGATAACATCATAAGTTTATGTAATTTCAGGTTATGCATTATTTCTTAATTCTCCATTAGCATGAATAACTTAAGGAATATCTTTTGCTATTATAGATTATTATTTTTAAGAATATATCCAGTATGAGAAATCAGTATTCATATTTTGTTTTAAAAATTAGAATTAAAATTGAAATATATTTATATGATTTGTTAAAAATAATCTTAATTTGCAAAAAAGATTTGATTAATTAAAACACATCTGGAGAAACAAAAACAAAAATAAAACCACACTTTATTCTGTAAACTTAAAATATTTATTTCATTATATAGCTTTAATTCTTTCAGCCAACCACTTTTGATGCACTATTTCCATGTTGAAAAAAAAAAAAGAAAAAAAAAAGAAGAAAAAAAGAATAAATAGATGTTATCATGACAGTTGTTCTCGCTAAAATTTACAAGAAATAAATGCTGTTGGATAGCAAAAAGTTAAAAGAAGAATAATTAAAACAGGGCAAGAAATATTTGCTACAACTGCTACAGATATAATGCAAACATTTGAAACATTACTACATACCAATTAAAAATTAATTCTCACACCAACTATTATAACTGTATTGACAATTTAAACATAGAATACAAAATATCACATTAGTGGAATATTGCTATTAACCAGACAATAAATAAATCCAGCCTAAATTTCATCATAACGTAATTTTATTTATTACCATACTGAAACATCCATCTGTAGAATTAACAAAAATTTCATTCAATCGTAGTGTTTTTACACTGTTGAAGGCAACAGACTATTTATAAAATATTATCAAATGTAAACTGAAAAAAGAGTAAGCACAAGTTTACACCAAATTAAGTCATTCTGGGTTATTATAAAGGACTGTGATATTTGTGCAGATGAATTGTAATGGCCATTTCTGATCAGACCATATAGACAACAACAAACAATAGAAATATAAAGACTAAAAACAGATTTAAAAACAGCTATCACGTTTTTGGTCTACAAATTCAACAGATATATTTTATTTGTAATACAAATATACAATCAAAAACACACTTTTGTGAGTTAAAATATTCAAAAAATCAACAAAAGAGTCAAAAACAATGTAAATAAGATCAGAATTCATCATTGGCTGTTTGAAGAATGGTTTAATGTTTCAGTTGGTTATAACAAGTTTGAATGTTTTCTATACTCCTAGAAGGAAAGCGTGCTTCGCTGACTGCAGATTGTGGACAGGATCTAGTGGTTGTGCTAGTGGGTTGTTCAGGGTGGCATTGAAAGTTCCCTTTAATACTGTGTCTTGAATGAGTGGTGAAAACTGAAAAAGAAGAAACATATAATATTAAATAAAAATGTCTAAAAATTCATACTGTCCATTTAAACTAGTTTTTGAAAAGGATGGTACCACACTTTAGTATTATTATGAGATTTTCATACAAACAGGTAAAAGATAACTTGACACTAAGTGATCTGACTATATATACGACATGTCCCACATTAATTCTGTGGGTTTTATTATTATCACTTATCAGAAATTACATCTATATTTATTTGTGCACACGCACACGCACACGCACACACACACGCACACACACACACACACATACACACACACACACCTATATAATTACACATGCATATATATCTATATCTAAATCTATATATTTATATATTATATAGGTGTTTGCAATACCTAAAAAAAAAAGTCAGAATGTCAAATATTTTTGTAAACTGTAATCTATATGATTAATGTGTATATATTTATTAACTTAGATAAATCTGGATATTTGGATAAAATTTTTGGATAAGGTTTTTTACTGTTATCAGTGCTGTAATAATGCTGATGATGAAGATTCTACTTGTTGCATTAATAAAATTACATTTGATGAAAACAGGTTTTAAGTTTCATTTCTCTCAGTGGAAATAAACAGACTGCAGACTGCTGAACACTGTGATTTAAGATTGTCACTAAGCGACTTTAAAGCAGACAGTGGAAAATGGTATCACTTCATCAAACTCATCCATCACCCAGAGATTTACTGAACAGTGAAGTGGTTATCTAGCTAAATAATGTTCACTGGGAAAACTCCTCTATCAAGTTCATCATTTTCTTACATTAATTAAACTAAAATCTTCTAATTGGGTTTTCGCTTAATGTGTATTTAATTGTTTCTGTTTCAATCATGTCTTTCTTAGTGAATCCTGCTAATTATTCATATAAAATACTTCTTTTTACTGCAGAATAAGGAAGTGCAGAATGGTATATATGAAAGCAAAGAGTTGAAATTTAGTAACATTGAGTAATAGATAAAAATGTAAGCATGAAACTGATTAGGATGAAAATAAATACACTGATACATATACCCCATATACACACAAAAACATGATACTAAAAAAAATAATAGTAAAAAAAAAAAAAAAAATGATAAAATAGTCACAACAGAAGCCAAAATGCAAAACATTCTTATAAACACATTAGCCAAAATGTACATTCCCTGAAAGGAAAATGACCATCTTCAACAAACCATTATGCAGTAGTATTTCTATATTACAGTCAATATTCTGTATGATATTAACTAATATGAAATCATGCAAATGTGGCAATATTTATCACAGGGTGTACAGAATGATATGCTAACATATACACTACTAATCAAATTCAGATCATTTTCCTTTATGGTATAACAGCTCTGTACACAGATATGAAACAAATTTTCTATGTTACAGCATTATGGCAGTTTTGTCTGGGGGAGGCCATTATATCTGACTTCACTGGCTAATTAATCCAGTCATTTGCCCATGACACCCAAATCCACTTCTGTGTATCCACAAAACATCCCATAAAATCACTGTATTAGATTTGTCATTCAAATTCCATTACTGCAGATGCATGCAGTCATAAATTGTCAATTATTTTGTCATCTTAAAGTGAACTTAGAGAAATTTAATTTTTGATGTTTAATATACATTAATAACAGAATTCCTATCAGGAACTTTCATCTAGATTATAAGAATAGGAAAGCCTGGAGACTGACATAAATTGAATCTTTAATGATGGCACTTGTGTGGCAGTATATTATAGAAGTAATTGTACATGTCTAAACTCTCTGTAGATGTTAGCTTGTGTAAGTCAGATGACAGTGTGTGGGATTGCAATGTCTAGCAAACTTATCTCAGAAGTAAATATACTGAACACATTAACTTGTGATTTACTGTGTCTGATGACTCAGTCAGCCTAACACTAATGTGTTTTTCTTTATAATACTAGCCATAACTGTAGACAAGTACAAGGTTAAGATTTGAAGGAAATATAAAGAATATGGGGTATAATAATAATAATAATAATAATAACAATGATGATGATGATGATGATAACTATAATCATGAAACATACACAATTTACAGACTTCATTATTTTTGCTCAGCAGATTTCAATTACCATGACACAGTATTTAGTTACAGTCACAGCACAAAAAAATTCTGACTTCTTTTATAAATATGAAACATATGTATCTATCATAAACATTATGTGTGAGAGAAAACATATTGATAAACAGGTTATTATCATGCTAAAAATTCATAATCAAAACAGACATTTTCCTAGAAGTCATGTATACAGTATGAACTAGATGTCTGATTAAAACTGGGAGACTAGAGTGTTTGGGTTTCAGACAGTTTTTCATTTCACTTCTGAATGCTTAATTTATTTTCTTATACCTATTCACATATGCAGGTAATAATAAACATTAAATTAGAAAAGTATTATAGCATGTCTGTCATGGGTTTAACTTCTGATTTCAGTGGAGAGGTATTCCAAAGGTTTACAGAATGTTTTATCTAAATATCTATATTTAGATGTATATATAGATGAAACAAAAATAAAAATAACAATTAAAAACAAACACTACATACTAATAGATATAAATGTGTATAAAAGATTTAAATAAAATTTGCTACAGTGTGAAAAGTCTGTTTGTTAACAACTCATAGGCTGTATCATAAATTATTTCAAGAGTTCATTCTATTGTTAGTTGTGTAATGATGAGCATTGTGCTCAAGACAAAACAAAGAATAAAGACTATTATTACTCTGTTTAGTCATCAACTATAGATGTTTTCAAAACAATGTTCATAACTCAACTTTTCAAAGTGGATCAGATATCAAAGATAAAAGGCAATAATATAAAATTTCCACAGGGCAGATACGTGGATTAATGCATGTTTGAAACCTGTAATTAAGTTGTTTGTATAATTAACTAATGGACTGAAGCTCATGGTAGAAATAACTGCTGAAGACAGATATCAGACTCAGGTAATGCAGGGATTAACTTCATCACATCCAGCCTTTGTTTTCTTCTCTGTCATGCATGAGAAGACAAAAAGGAAAAAAAAAAGCTCCAGCAATAAAAAGGATGAACCTACTGTTTTATTGCTACTGGCGTTTACCATTGTCAACAGATAATGTACAGAAAGATTAATAAATTCAGAAAAATTGTGTTTGGTTAGAAATTTGAAACATTATGACAAAATGATAAATAAATGTGACAGAACCTGTTTGCTCTATGCTAATGTTATGACAGACAAAAGCTGCAAATTCTAGTATTGATGCTTATGAACAAGCTTTTACCATAAAGTTTCAATTTTGTTACTTTGTATGTATTAAACACACATGACCTTTTTATATCAACAAATTATGTTCAAATTGCATAAAAGATTAATAATAAACATTATAAAAATAAATACATAAATTAAAAATAAAATAAAAATTAATAATGATGATGAAAGCCAAATACTGAAATGTGAAGCTCAAAAGTGCAGTATCCTGTCTCAGTTAAAATTAACAATTTGTCTGTAATTTAATCATTATTCTCCTTTTTATACTGCAGAAAATAACATAACATATAAACATTAAAGAAAAAAGAAACCATTATTACTCAAGTCATTAATAATGGGGCTGTGACAGTATTAATTAATCCTATTTAAATTAAATACTGAATTAAAAAAGAAAAACAAAAATCAACTGTATTTTGTAACAGCTATAAAAACCTGTTTATAACAGTTACTATCATTTCATTGCTAATGATAACAGTAGAAATCATTAATTAATTTTGTTTATTTAATAATAACAAGAAGAATAAAAACATAAGATTTTTGTTACAGAAATAAAAGATAAATTAATGTTACTTATCTTGTAAATCATTTACACTAATGTTTAAATCATTATGATTACAGTAATCATTTTATTTAGATCATATCACATAGTAAGAAGAATGAAGAAAAATATGTTTGTTACAGAAATTTCAGAAGTAACATCATTGTAACAGGGTCTGCAGAGACGAGAAATGTCTGGTGTGTGAATGATGTGACAGAAACAAAAGCAGTAAATTGCACAATGACATCACACTGTCTGAGAATTTGAAATGTTTTCTATCTGCTTGACAGTTAAGACAGGTTCATATTCCAGACACTTCAACACAGTACTGTTTTCTTCTTGATTTTAAATGTTTATATATTTATTTATTGATGAATACATTTTTTTTTTTAATGTTAATTAAAGTTAATTTCATTTCATTTTTTCTTTTAAAAATAAAAATCTGTGTTCAGAAATGATTAACTTTTAATATTATATTTGCAGAAATAAATGCATTTGGTACAAAAAACTGTTTCACTCATATATTTAAATTTATTTATATATCTTTATTAACTTTCATACATTTTCTAATATAAGATTAACACACTTTTGCTTCTTTTGAAATCAACAACATAAAAATCTACTTTTGCATTTTATAGGTCACTGTAAGTATGAAATCATATTCTCTATTGTTATCAATAAACAAATGCAAGATTTATTCTGTAATCTTATTACATTATTAAAATACATTCATTCATCCTGAAGTGATACAAATTAATGTGAACCCTGTATGAGATTACAAAGAGGTACAAAGTTTGAGATTAATACCACATGCATGCTGATTAGAACACCAAATCTAAGCTTGTTGGCATTAAAATTCTGTAGAAATGAAAAGAATGAATATCTAACACAATCTCAAGAAATATGTGTCAGTTATACTAGATGTTACAAAGATATGAGAGAGGAAACCTGCAACTATAATCGAATGGGCTACTGTTGTAGTATTAATTTTATATGAACAGAAAACATAAGTTAATGGTACCTGATGTTATTTTTCAAACATATATAATTCAGTATTCACAAATATTAAATGAATGTATTAAAAACAGATTTTATATCAGATCACATAACATTTTAGATGAGTACTTGAATAAATTGTAACTTAATCTGACCAGATGAATAAAAATAATGAATTTAATAAACTATTATTTCATCAAGTTCAGTGGTTTTCAAGAAGTGTACTGGAGTGTGGCAAGGTCAGTTGTCAGTTGATGGATTTCATATGCAGGTGCCCCTGTTGATAAACTGACAACTGTAATGGAGTAGCAGTGACCATGAAACAAAATCTGAAAGAAATATTTTCAATAATTGGTTTTGTTAAACTGATCCTCTGGTTTGATAAATGTATGGTTCCATGTGGCTTGAGAAAATCACACTTGAGAAAATGTACATAACTTGTAAAGTATATACTACTTGTAAAGTCACATTATTTTTTTACACTGTACCTATATACTGTAGTACTGTAAATCACACTATGTTTTACTGTATGTGTCTACTGTAGACTGTAATTTGTGGAAATCACAGTACATTTTACTTTTTATGTATGTACTGTTGTACTGCAACTTGTCGAAATCACACTATATATTACACTGTATGTATGTACTATAGGAATGTAAGTTGTGGAAATCACACTATGCTTTATACTGTCTGAAAGTTTTGTAATTAAAAAAGTCACATTGTATGTCTTAACTACAGGATGTCATACTGAATGTTTTGTAACTACAGAAGATCACAGAAATTGTTTGGTAACTGTAGAAAGTTACACTGAATGTTTTATAACTACAGGAAGTTACCCTGTATGTCTTGTAATTATTGATAGTCACACTGTATATTTTTTAATTATACAAAATCACTGATTGTTTGTTGACTACAGAAAGTCACTATATGCTTTGTAACTATAGGAAATCTTACAATATTTTTTTTTATTACAACAGAAAATCACACTATATGTCTTTTAACTATAGAAAAGCATACTGTATAGCATGTAACTATAGAAAACAGACTGTGTATGTCTTGTAACTATAAAAAATCACAATCTATGTCTTGAAAAAATCACACTGTGTGGCTTGTAACTATAGAAAGTCACACTGTATATTTTTGTAACTACATAAAGTCACACTGTATGTTTTTGTAACTATTAAAAATCTTACTGTATGTCAAGTAACTATGGGAAACCAGACTCTATGTTTTGTAACTATAAAAAATCACAATGTATGTCTTGTAACTATAAAAAATCACTGTATGTCTTGTAAGTAATTTAAAATAGAAAAAAGTGTGTCTTTTCTTAGGTTATAACTTGAAAGGTAAGGCAGGCAATAAATGACTTTTCTTTTGTGTATGTAGGATTTTATTATTTTGTTTGCTTTTTCCTTAAAAATATCAGGGTTGCATCTAGATCATAGGAGAATGGTCTGAATTGGCAGATTTGCTAAAGCAAAAAGCAGTACTTAATAATTAATAGATAGCAATAAGAACAATTTTGGGTGGGGGAGGTATATCCTTATCACTGTTAGTATAATGGCTGTAGACATTATGTTTTGCTTTTTCACTAGATGTATATTTTTACACAGGTAATTTAAATTTTGAAGTTAAGGCATGAGAATGGCATGAAGATGTAAAACAGGACATTTTAAGTTAAAGATAACAAAGAGCATTGTTTGTAATTTCTAAATGATTCCACATAACCATAGGCCAAGTCTCTTGCGTGCCATTCATTTCCAAATTTGTTAAAATATGCAGATCGCTAATTCGTCAAAATCTCCTTCTAATCATTTTATAATGTAAATGTCACTGAAACATATTGCATTTTGTAACTGAAACCATTGTGCAGATACATTTCAAAATGCCATGTAAACTGATATTAAAGTGAATAGATGAAAGATCACTAAAAGCAATGACTAATAGCTGCAAAATAATGGTGTATCTCAGTGTGAGACTTGTTAAATGGATACAGTGTTAAGTTGTGGATGAGACCACAGATGACAGAACAAAGGCAAATGGGACAGACTTGAGACAAGGTTAGAAATTGAAATCTTTCAGGCTTAATTATAAATGCATTAATCTTTGGATTAGATATTTTCATTGCATGTGCATTTAATCTTTTGTCACAAGAGTTATTAGTTTCATTTTCACCATCTATTTTATTTCACACAAACTTTTCATTTCCACTTTTCCTGTCAAATAAAAATTAAAGGTCAATAAACTTTAAGTAATAATAATCATTATAACATCAGTTAACTGTATTATAACTTTAAAATCTAGTAATATTTAAAAGAGAAAGCGTAACATGCTTCTTGAACATGTGTCAGTTTAACATTTTCCTAGTGATGGCATTAAAAAAATTACTTTTATTTTATTTATCTTCTTTATTTAGATTACATGATACATAGATTCAAAATAAATAAATAAAAATAAATAATATAATCAGTACACATACTGATATCAACTGGTTGCATGGAATCTGCTTATTTAAAAGAAACTGATAGCAGTATTTATCTGTTCATTTATGGGGTGGGTTTTTTAAAATGATTACTCTGATGTAATAATTGGGTTCAAGCACAATTTCCAGACTGTTCAGATCTTTAATTCTGGAACAAAACTGAATTAGAAAGAGCAGTTTATTTCAAACCCCTAAAGAATTGGTTGATTTTTGGAAAAGCAAAATTAAACATTTTGAATTTTCATGTGAAGAAATTTATGACTTTATTTTTTTGTGTTTTTCATTTTAATGTAACTAGGCATGACCAGTGTGATCTATTTGTCAGTGACCAGAACAGGTGCATGAAATTGTTAGGAGATTTTTATTAGATTGAAGAAAACTATAGACTGACACTTAACTCTAAGAAGATACTATCTTGCTTAGAATGGACAGTTTATTAACATTTTTTCTTCTCCAGTAGATATTTGATCTTTTCCTTCCAGTGGAATATGTTTGAAAATAGGCATTTTTGAGTTTATAGCAGTTGACATTTGTTTATTTGATTGCATTCAAGCAATTTTTATTGGTTATGGAAGGCAGATTTTTATGTGCATTGTACTGGATGCAGGAAAAAAAATGTGCTCAAGATGTATGAGTCATTGAATTATCATTGACTTTATTGATGTGAATGGTCCTCACACAAACATGTAAAATGCCAAACAATCAATTTAATTTATTATTTTCATCAATTCAAAAAACTGTTATTGTTTTAATGGGTAATCTTTGGTTGTTTATATATATATATATATATATATATATATGAAAACTATAAAATGTGATTTATAAAATGCAACTGAAATACTGTGAGCAGTTATTTTCTTGAAAAAGAGTTTATATTTATTATAATTATAATTAATACCTTTTCAATATACAAAATTAGAATACTTTTTTCCCCTGCAGAGCTATAAGGTTTCATATAATTTTTGCAAATTAGGTACACACAGACACAAAACATTTAATTACAATGTTAGAATGACAAACACTTGAGTGTTAATAATTAATGAACAGCAATTATCATTATGAAAATCAGGAAACTAGAAGAACAAAGGAAGAAATGACAAAAATGGATTTAAACTAATCTCAGCAAAAAATTTAAAGATTCAAGAATATATGAGAATAGAAAAAAATGTATTTACCTCTAAGTGTGTATTGTATGTGTCTCTGCTGTTTTCAGATTGTTTTGTTCAGAGTAAGTAATGTACCATGGACAGTAGTCTCTTTTTGAGTACTTAGTGTTTTCACAACAAACATGATTACTGAATTATTCATAATATTTATCCTTGGTAAAATGTTTTCTCAATTTAGCATCATTTATTAAATACATGACAATTCACAAATTATTTTCATGCTTTTTTTCTTTTACAGTGGTGTACTACTTAAGTATTAAAGATAATTATCCTGCATTAAACAGTTAATGATACTGATTTAATTGCAAGAGTTCACTTGTTTAAATCACTTGTTGCTAATATTGATACTTTACCTCATAAGCTCCAGGGCCAGGAGTATCACTCTTGATTTCCTTAAACCTCTTATCCTTTGTCACCATCAAACCATTCTTAGGATCAAGTTCTGATGGAGGATGCTCATAGGCACCTGGACCTGTAAAACACAGAACAATAATCAAATTTAATTCAGTTAAAAATATGTGTCATACATATCAGTAGATATTCTCATCTAATTCAGTACTAGTAAGTATCTGTAGCTGTATCAGTAGATGTACTCAAAACAATTTAGTCTCAGTTTGTATTAATTTGTGCACTCTGTAAAATTGAGTAAATTAGTGTAAATTTGTAATACAACATTACTGTACTTCTTTTACTTTAAATTGTGTCTTCTTTAACAACAACAAAACAACAAAATACTATTAAGAAGAAAAAGAAAGAGAAAGAATTATATATATATATTATTTTAAAAATTTAATGTCGATGAGATTTAGTGCTTTCTGAATATCAGAATTGCAGAAAATTAATAAAATATATTTTATTAGTAAAAAAATTCCAAAATAAATAAATTAATTAATTTATATATGAAGCATCATTTATCATAAATAACCATAAACATATGACAGAGACATTTTAATATCAGCATTCATGGGTGGTCTTTTGGCTTATGCAGTTTCCACTTTTGCATTTGACTTTTCTCATCTTTTGAATTGGTGTTGGCTGGACCAATCAATGTCAACCTAATGCAACTAATTAATTTTGAAAGTCATTTAGAACACCCAGAGCTTAGACCACAGACATCCAGAAAGATTTAGAGCTCAGAAATTGTTTAAGCATTTAAAGACTGAACCTATGCAAAAGTGCAGTTGCTCATTCAATCATGGTCTATCTGATTGTGTAGATGTTTATCAGGAAATCCATACTGTCAGAAGTCAGACACCATTAAGTATTGTGTTGTTTTATTCAGCAACTCTAGATTCCTGATATGAAGATACAAGTTTTATGTTCAAATAGAATAAATCAAAACAGCTGCTTGCCAGATAGAAATACTGGGAGAGGAAAATAGTTATTAAAAAGGCCTGTGAGTAAACTCTAAATGAAATAAATACAAAGAGATTTGGTGAAGATTTGTAAACATACATAATGCAGACATGTAATACTATATCAAACCCCTAATTTTATTTATAATACCATTTCTTGTCCTATTCAGCTAGTCTTTTAATTTGCTGAAGTCCAGTAAATTTGAATAAAAATCTATGTTCAAAACATTACAAAAAAATAAAAAAAAAAAATGAAGAAGAGGAAAAATAAAGAATTAAAATAAATTAAAATTTAAGAAAGAAATAAAGCCAAGAAGCCTGTATAAGAGGTAATATATAAATAAGTGGATTTAATTTTAAGAGCTGTAAAAACAAAATAATATTTATAGTAAAGTTCTAAACACATGTTTGTCATCTCACACAGAGGAAGGGTGTGGACAGGGATGAAAATGGCTGCTAGTGAGAAGAAAGCCAGTGAAATAGAACATTCCACATTATTCTCTTTCTTTGGCCTCCTGACATTTGTTTTATCTACACAAGGGAAGCCGCCAGAGTTTACCAGCTTTTACATCATGTAGACTTCTACACTGAAATAACCTCTGGCTTCTCTGCAGAGGGCCATGACTGAAACATCAGTGTTTTTACTTTGTCAGGGATTGGAGAAGCAAACATCTTTAAACTTTCATCATGAAGATTGAAAGACAAACCCTAAGTGAATTACACAAATGTTTTCATGTCTTTTTTTTTTTCACAAAGACCAAATCAGAGTTATCAAATAACACACAAAGTAATCAATAGGCTATACAAAACAACAAAACAAAATTATAATTCTCTACATGAAATCTTTTTTTATATATAGATGTAGGAATATGTCTATTCGAAACCTTACATTTCACAGCTTAAATATTAAAAAATCATTTATTAGGCTTTATTATGCTTTGCATTCAGGGAAAGACTTGTTTTTATTATTTTCAAACAAATAAAGAAAACAATATTTATATTGTCGTCTTTTTAAATTATATTTAACGTATGTTATATTTTAAAAAAAAACATAAGTTGGTTAATTTATAAATACTGAAATAAATAAAATAATAAATTAAATATTTTACCCAATCTGTAGTTTATTTCCTTCTTTACAATCATCATAAAACTAGAGTAAATAATTTCTGATGTTTCTTTTGAATAATTAAATCTATTTAAATTGCTGTTTTCAATTTAACTGAACTTAAAATATAAAAAAAAACATTTAAAATTCATTTACACTTTCATTCATTTCATATCAGAATTATATGAAGTCAAGTGATTTACTTTATTTATTATTTCTGAAACTGAGCATCAGTCAAGTTGTTAAAAGCGATTAGACCAAACATTTTAATGAATTATTTAACATTAAATAATCTAAATATTGTTAAATAAATAATTATTTTTTCAGTATATTTATCATGAATGTTGGATTACTGGATCTAATGAATCAGATTTGAAATTACAAAAATGTTGTTCTTAAAACAGGTATATTGTTTTTCTTATAGAAGGAATTAACCGGCAAGTGAACATCTGTAGCAAAGATAGAAAAAGGGAGACTAGAAAATAACTAAATTTCTGAGCTATGTGGGTGACACACCTGCATTTACAGGTGGACTTCAGATGGACCTCAGGTGCAGACCTAACATTTAAAACATGACTGTTTGCACTCCGACTAACCCATTTGCATCTACAGTGGTTCGGTCTACCATCCTCGACTTTTCACTACTTGTTAAATCCAGTGTAAAATGTTAATTCACATTCCTAATATCTTGTTTGTTACTTTTTGTTTGTTTTTTTTCATCTAAATAACTGTAAGGTGACAATCAGCCAGTAACCACTTAACTTCATAAAAGATTTTAACAAAAAAAATAAATAATAAATAATAAAAAAAATTACATAAAGACCCCAAAAAATAAAATAAAATAAAATAAAATAAACATAAACATATATATAATTTTAGAAGAACTAGATCATCTGTATCAGTAATAAAAATAAAACTGTAAGAAATTAATTAAATCCAGTAAATGTGAATGGAAGAGTCAAACATCAGTTAGTTAATTGTGAATATAAAATAGTGACACGAAGAATGACAAAGTAAATGCAGTGTCACAGTGTACAAATGTGCTTAATACTCTAACATGACATTTAAATTATGACCATTTTTCTACATCATAGAAATGTGCTACTGTGTGCTGGAATGG
This sequence comes from Chrysomallon squamiferum, assembly GCA_012295275.1. Taxonomy (NCBI): domain Eukaryota; kingdom Metazoa; phylum Mollusca; class Gastropoda; order Neomphalida; family Peltospiridae; genus Chrysomallon; species Chrysomallon squamiferum. Next base: position 17,125,600 of record CM022679.1, read on the forward strand.
ATGATTTCTTCTTATTTCAAGTGACCACCCTTCATTCTTTACTACTGTCCAATTTGCCAGCTGGCTGGATGGTCATTAGAAACATGGTATTAACCAATAAATTCAGTAACTGGACTCTGTCAACAATCACAGTTGGTCTCATTTAGCATGACCTATAGCACCCCAGCTACGAAATAGTGGCCATAAATTCTGACCTCGGGCCTTTATCTTCAAGGGCAGCTGGCCATGGAAACATAAATCTCAACATTATACTCCGACTCCAAATAAACACATCACATTCTCTCCACTCAACTCCTTTGTTCTCTATGCTTTCATAACTACTGACACAAATTTATTATGTACAATATTTAATAAACAGTTTGTTGTATTTATTTCTTTGTTGAATGTAATGAAGGGCTTGTTTGCTAGTGTATTTATTAACTGTTACATTCCATGGTTAAACTGATATATCAAAGAATGCTAAAACAATTGATTTTTTTTTTCATTACACACTGCTTAAAAGTTATATTTGTTTTTATTATTTGAGAACAGATTTTTGTTTCAGAGCTCTAAATTAGTTAATCTTAACTTGGTCAGTAGCACCTCCTTTGGATTCTCTCCCTGTAAATACAGGGTTGGAGCTGTAAACACTATATATTTATAAATGATTATAACTTCACTACATTGGTATTGTACATCTATGGTCAGTATAAAATTTATATTAATAGTGGTACAAAAAAAGAAAAAATATGAAGACAGGGTTAAGAACCACTGCTCTAGATTAAACAATTATGAATCTGTGGTTGTGTTGATGGTCAGATGATTTATAATGACACAACAAGAGATTTATGTTTACAGTTATGATGATGAAACTGTGGGAAGTGCAATGTGGTTAGTTTAGTTACTTGTATGACTCACAAAACCTGTCAGAAATAAATAATATCAAAAATAATAAATTTAAAGAGAAAAAAAATTAATTGACAGATGATTAATTATTCACGTGGACTAAATGAAATTACATCAATATAATTTTGATTAGCAGTAAAGAAAGGTTATGAAATATTCAGAAACAATTTTAAATCAGAAAATGATATGCCCCTTTTAAAACCATTTCAAAATGAAGTGATCTCATTGAATTCTATAAAATCATAAATATATTTCAGTATTTCATAGTCTTTATTTTATTATTATTATTCTTTTTTTAAATTGTTTGACCACATGTTAAATTTTAGGTATTACCATGTTTGTCAGATTTTCAAATATTCCAAGTAAAATTCTTAAATTTTTATTTTATTGTTCACCATAAATTATTGGTTTTCTGTCCATATGGTAATATGAGAATAGTTTTAAGATGCATATAATAAATATGAATTACTAAAAATGCAAACAAAAAGCAAGCAAGTAACAGCAGTAACCCTTGCTTATGTTTAACACTCTATATGAATCACAGTGATTATGATTATTCAAATGTAAGGCCCACCATGTTATTATTGTCAGTGTATTACTATTCAGTCTGCTCTCAGTGGTAAAACAAAATAATTAGTCATCAGCCTTAAACATGACATCTTAAAGTCAATATTGATAGTTAATTTACAAAACCTAGTATTTTATTCACAGTCTTGCCTGAAACTGATTTCTGCTGTTTTATAAAATGAGAGATGTTACTAAGTTTTTTAATTCTTTTACATACAACTTTATAATTTAAAAAAAATGTTGCAATAATATTAATAAGAGACAGGTCATGTCTTGATTATAGATGAGAATGGATCCAAATGGTAATCCAACAGAGAGATAGAATGGGAAAGTGTTCAACATTATTTAGATAAAAAATTGAAAATGTAGGAAAATGTAAAACAAACATGGCTCTAACTGACTTTAAAAGTTATTTCAGTTTTGAGAAGTTCAATGTTTGTGATCGGAAAGAAAAACATATGGTGCATATTAGAACCAGAAGGAAGAGATCTGATCTCTCCAGGAGCAATTCAAACCATTCTAATGCAATTCTTCCATTGGGTTTTATGTTTTAAGTCTGTATTCACTTAGTTACTAAAGTGCTTTCTTCACCTATTTCAGTTTTCAGGAAGAGTTTGTTTCTAACCTAAATTTTTAAAACTGTCTTAATAAATATTTTCAATTTCCATTTTATCTAATAGTCACTAGTCTCATCTTCTCAAAGAAAGTGTGTAACTCTGACTAAATATTTTTGATAATATAAATATTTATATGCTTGTATTTCTGTGTGATATTATCTAAGAAAACTTATCATATTTCTGATTTATAAATACTCTTTGTTTATCTGCAAATGTCATGTTTCATGTACTGATGTTTCTTATATTGTCCCTCAATGTATATTGAAAGTGGTAATTTACCCCACTGTACATACTCAGTTTTCTTTTTTAAACTATATCAAACATATATCTCTGAAGGCAATCTCTGGATTCAAACCAAAATTTTTCTTCAGTGTGACTGCTCTTTGCATCTTAACCCTTATCACTACTACTGAAGAAGAAAGATTTGCATCTTGTTTGCTTTTTACAACTTTTTCACTGTCTTCTGTGAGACATTTAGTACACTCATTTCATGGTGGAAGTGCAGTGTTCTTGGAGCAGTCATCTATGTGAAACTAGAAATTCCAGCCAGTTTTAAAGAATGTATTCATTAATAAAGGAACAACATAATGGCTCTGCTGAAACTGTGATAAGTATTCTTGTAACCATACTTATTGATGTTTTAATATTAGCACAAGGAATTGCCACATTGAAATAAAAAAATAAACAATAATAATATTATAAATAAAATATAATCACAGCTCAAAAAGTAATAATTTCATTAATTTAGCTCAAAACTGAAATGATTAATGCTATTGAGCATGGATAATTAGAGCCAGTCAAAAACAAAAAATATACTTATACATAGATAGATATAAGTAGTTTTTATTTCTATCAAAACCGACAATCTTACGGTTATATAAGAATGTATAAAGAATAATATCTGTTGTCCAACAATTGCAATAAGAGAAAACCACAATGACCTCTATGCTGAACAGTAGCTAAATTACACATGTTGAAACTATCTCTAATTTATGATTCAAACAGAGAATCCACTTTGACAACAAGTTGTAATTACTGGAGGTAAACAGCTGAAATGCTTCTCAAAGCATTCCCAATGGGACTGCTGCATTCTCAACTAAGAAAGCTGGGTGATGGTTCAATTTTTCACATCAATAAACCCAATCACATGGACAAGATTTCCAGTTTAATATTTGTCAATGTCACTTCTCCAGCAATTTCTAGTTGAGCAATACCTGTTCATATCTGCATGTCAAAAGGTCAACACATGAGAAGAAATAAAATAATACTAAAGAAATAGATGGAAATGCACATGGTGGAATTAAAAGCCATTTGATACTCTAATCAGTTTCTGAATTAGATATTGGATTTTTGTTAGTGACTGCATAATGGGTAGAGCTAAAAATTCTATATGGTTTACCTAAATATTTGAGTTTAAAAAGTTAGTGAATATTACTGAAGTGATAATTTTTATGTATTAAAATATTATTTGAACAAACTTTAACTACTGAAACCTAAGAGTCAAAAACATTCTACAAAACTAAATACAGAAACTGATTTGAAATAACCAAAATTATTGTAACTTGTTGAAACTTTAATCAAAACTAAAAACACTACAACATGATTTTGAAATATGTTAAAAAAGCAACAAGTTTCATTTTAAATAATGTAATAATTAAGAGTTCAGAATGGGACTTCAAAACTAAAATCATTCTGGCTCTGATATTACACTCACTATAAACTACACTTAGTAAGTCAAGAAATACTGGACAAATCTTGTGTGTGAATCTTTTTTTTTTTTAAATCGGAGCATTATACAAGATTCTTTGATAAACAGTGGGGAACACTAGTTAAAAAAGAAAACAATGAAAAACCTGTTGTAACAGGAATTTCCAGAAACCCAGCATATCTAAAGTTTGTACTCTAAGCTAATGCTATTCTCCTCAAATGAAGAGATAGGGTGATTAGTTATAATGGTGATTATGAAAATTTGAAACATCTGATTTCAAGGCATGGTCTCTCTTCCTCTCTGAACAGTGAATAACAAAAATACTCTGCCAGTTCATTTACTGTAGAAAGCCAGTGAGGGAAATGGCATGATTAAAGGATTAACATTCACAGTCGGTAAAACCATGTGGCTGAATGTGCAGCATTAAGTATTTAGATTTAATTAGTACCAGTTTGATTACTGGATGCAAATAAATTATACTAGCTATAGTTAATATAAGTGACAAAGTAAAGAATGAAAAGATGTTCTAGACAAAGCATTAATTTTTCATTTTCAGAAATATCATCAAAAAAACTGTAACATGAAAAAACAACAAGGTTGCTCTTATTTCATTTAGTCAATTACTTGTCTTTTTAATTTGTTAAGTAGAAATAATGAATTACTTGAAATATATATATATTTTTTTTTTCCCCCCCATTTCTAAATCTTGATAACATGTGCACAAAACATATTCATGTCTTGAAGACAGAAATGAACCTTTAACTGGTACATTTTTTTCTTGGATAAACTAGTAAAATATGATAAATTATTAGTAAATAAAATAAAACACCCAACCCCAGATTTCACCAAAAACAATAAAAAGAATGTATATATATTTCTTATTTGATTAAAGTATGACTAAGAGAATAACCAGTGAAAGTGTGATAAATATGTACACAGATGAGATGGATTTCATCCTACCAAGAACTGAATCAACAACTGAGAAATTACCTTGTATTTGGTCAAATGGGGAAATAAATCATTTCTTATAGCAAACACAACACTGCTGTATTGAGCTCATACGCTGACCTGCAGACATTTATAAACTTTGTCTATTTTTTAATGAATTATTCAAAGAGATTATTTACAAAGGAACATAAGACATTAATTTGTTGTGTTTTAGATTAGTTTCAAAATGTTAGATGATTATAGTGTAAAGAAAAAAAAAAAATCAGAAATGTATAATGTAAAATAAAAATAAGAACATCCCAATAATGTATCTATTCTTTAAAATGTATATAAATTTGCATTTTTTGTTAGATACTGAAATATAACAATGCATTTGCTATCCATATCATCATATCAGCTTGTAGACTAAAATATAAAAAAATATAAAATATTTATGTCTACAAAAATGCTAATTGAATTATTTCTGTAAATTAAACTTAATGAAATCTGCTGATAATAATTTTCATAAAATGATCAACAGTTTTTACCTCTGAGCTTAAAAAGAAATCAATAGAGAGCAAAGTGCCAGTATTGTAATGAAATTTGTTGTAAATTATTTAATAATCATCACTGACACTTGAGAAATTGATCTATGTGTTAATTCCCCAGTCAATGATCCTCAAGTAATAAGAGCAACCGATGCATTCATTCCCAGATCCTTTAGATCCATAGTGAGATAAAAAAAAGAAAGAAGCAAAAACATCCCTTTCCCTGTCTCAGTTATATGCTATTAATTGATTTTGGAATATTCAATAAGATGAGTGTAAGAAAAAAAAAAGATTAAAAATAAGACTGTCTATACTGAACAATTTTGACTAGGTTTATTTAATCAAATGTTTGTATCCAGTCTTCACGATAGGACATTTTCTTCATGGCACAAACAGAAAAGAGTATAAAAAAAAATGTTTTGATAAAATGTGGCAGACTTCTGAGTCATCTGTCTGTAGAACCTCGAATGATCCATCAAAGTGACTGGAGAAATAGTTGTGTATTATCAGAACAAGTGCTCAGCAGAGTTTCATAATTTCAAAACACTCGACAGCCTTGGTGCAAGTTAATGTGAGGCAATCTCATTGCCTCCAACAATCATTTATGATTAACTCTGGTTTTGCCCATCTATTGAGCAGAGATTTATTTCCTTGTCTTGTCACATGATTTGATTCTCTCATCATGGAAGAGATGTGGCTCGAGCCAGAAATAAGCCAAAAGTATATTGTAATTTGTTGCACAAATGGGTGCTATTCAGAAGCAAACAGCTGAGCACTCGTAAATGCCTCAGATTATTGCAAAATAGAAAACATTTAATCAATATGGCTCAGAAAGGTCTGCGTAAATTTGCTTCCTTTTATATCACTAATAGCCACAACAGTGAGGAAAAACTTGGAGCCACGATGCTACTCTTTTCCAAGGTAATAACTTGCTCATTCATATCTGATTGGTGTACTGATGGATGAAGGCATCAGACACTTCTATTAGTACACATGTGCCATTTTTCATTAGCTTTTTCTTCTGCAGTCAGAATATTTCTACTGTTAATTTTCACATGAAAGTCATGTGTGAAAGAAGATAAGTGAAATAAGGTTGAGAAGAGAACTAATTAACAATAATATTGGGAGGTCCATAAATGCACTTAGCTGATGTTGGTTAGAAAATATTTTTATTTATTTTTTAAATTGATTGCTCAGTAAAAAAATATGTGAAATAATTTGCTTAATTTTACATACTAAGTGTTACCAGAAATATCTGACTGATTGCAAATGCAATATATATAAAAATAAAAATTGATTGCCATGTTTCATTTAATAGTTCTAGAATGAACTATATAAACAATAATTATAAAATTACTACATCATGTCAAAAATGAGCAGCAGGCAAATAAAGCTGACCAGTGGCATGATCAGCATCCTGGTTAGTGTGCTCTAAGGATAATGAAATCTGAATGTTTGCAAATAAATCATGTGGTTTATCAGTGTTGATAGCCTCTTTGTACCAGCCCTGACTCAATGTCAAATGACCAATGTGTGTTTACATTAATTTCCATAGATTAATTACCATACAATTCTAATTATAAACAGTACATGCTTTAGAATAATGAAGAGTATTATATAATCAGAATACCATTTAGTTATTCACTGCCCACAACTATAGATAACTAAAAGTGACATTCCACCATCAATATAAAAAACAAAAATAAAATAAAAACAATAATATTAAAAAAAGGAGAAAAAGGAGAAAATAATTAAATAAAAATAATTTTTAAAAATTTCAAAGAAGTAGAAGAATGACAGATATTATTAATATTATGAAAAATATTTGTTGTATTTTATATAAGTAATTTAGCTGTATATAAGTACCTGGCACTTCAGCATCAGGTTGTTCCACCACAATGTCCCTAGGAGGAGCAAATCGAGAGGCAGCAGAAAGGAAGGAGCCATGTTTTCTCTTTGCAGCATCTGATCTAGGTTTAGCATATTTTGTCTTCACTTGTGATTCTTCATAAGACTTTGACACATCATAAGTACCAGGTGGAGGAATTTCCTAAACATACAAAAAAAAATCATAATAAATAAATAGATAAAAAATCATAATTAAACATTAAAAAAAATAAAATATTTAATTCTGTTCTGATTGTTTTAAAAATAAAAAATTGTATAATGACCAAAATTCAAACTAAGATATTAGAAAAGAAAATTGTCATGACAATAAGGCTATTTCTAATCTGTGGAGGAAATATTTTCAGCAAACAATAATAATCACTTAAAGAAACAAGAACAGAAATCCAGATTAAATTAAAGGATTCCTGTGAAAAACAAATTATTATTAAAAAAAAGAAGTCTGAAAAAATTTAGGAAAATCAACAAATATTTTTCATTAAGGATTTCATTGTATTTAGAAAGAAAAAACCCACCAACTGTCACCAGGGATTTCCAATCCTTGTTTTATTATTGCATTCTTCCAAAACATAAAAGAAAGGTTTCAAGTTTAATGTTCATTACAAGTCTTGATTTAGAGTGAACAAAAAGATAATTTATGTTGTTAGAGATGGATTAAGGAAATATATTATGGGGATTAATGCAGACTCAATGGTTAGACAATGACACAAATTGATTCCATTACGTTATAGCATCAAACATAACAGACTTAAAGCTTTAGGTTTATTGGCTCAAGGAAAAAATATTTTCTATTCCATTCCAGTGAGCATTGCTGTTGTAAGATTAGAGCAGATAATTTGTGTAATTTGAAGAGGATGGAAATGAAAAAATGCATCCAAAAAAGTGTAATCCCTCAACAGATTTTAAGATATTAATGGATTGTGATCAATGCAAAGCAAAAAAATAAATGGCTCTACTTCATGCCAATACACACAAAGTGCTATTTTTCAAGAGAACAGTAAGACTTCTATTCTAAGTGACAATTCATGCTCCAGGATAAACTTTTTTTTTTTTTAATTTCAGATTATTTTAAAACAACATTTCAGCTTGTATTTTGATGGTGGACATGGCTATGTATTTATAGTTTTCTAACTGGTTCTAAATTACTGATGCACATAACAGTTACCTAGGGCTTTTTAAAACTCATATTCTACCTAAAACAAATGCCACATAAGACTTTAAGTATCTGACCTTTGTAACAAGATAATGAAAAGCAGTTTATCCACTCTGATTGGTGTTTGCTTGCAACAAACAGGAATTTTCGGTGCTATCATTTTAATGTAGTTTGGAAAAGAATGATTGTGCAGTGTACAAACACTTTTATTACAAATTGTTGTTTTCTATGTTATTAATCCAATTTCAACTAAAACCTCTTATTAGTATGAGATTCAAAATGTTCTGATTAGGAAAAAGGAATCCTTTTAAGATTCTTTTTGCACAGACATAATGTATCATTGTTTTTCAATAAATCAGTTACATAAGACTGGCTGGAATGGGAAATTGTTCTGACTGCAAGCTGAGCTGATTGCGTGATTCTTCACACTTAAGAAAGCACTGAACAACAGCTGAAACAAAATCTGAAATTTTAAGAATATTTATGGACAATGCAGATTGTATATCATTGATGTCTTTTACAAAACTTGTGCAGAATTAATATTACTTACAAAAATTAAAAATTGCTGTTAAGGAATGTTTTTATGTAATTGCATCAATATATTTACATTTGAAAAATATTTGGCACACATTAATTTATTTTTTAATTTGTTTCTTTTGCTTTACTTTCTAAAAAAAACAAAACAATTCCAGACATGGATATGTTTAAATATTATATTAATATTTATCACAACTATTACAAAATAAAGGAAGCATAACAAAGAAGGAAAATATGAGATTGCTAAGAAATGGAAAATGTTTCATGAATGATTAATCATAGACTGAGGAAAAGCAGTGTCTTGTAAAGCTGACTTTATTAAAGTCTACAGTATGACAACAGTGATGGAGTGGGGATTATGACAGTTCTTCAAGAGTCTAATGTCTGTAAGGGACAGGTGAACCTGCATGGTGGCTTTTATAATGCTATTCATCTCTGTCTAAATTTATGAAAGCAATTTCTTGTTGACATAAACATTAACTTTTTTAATTTAATGGATAATTTAGGAGAAGCTTTGTTTTAAATAACTCCAGTTTACTAAACATTTTTGTATAACAGTGCAAATTATCATTCTAAAAAATCATATTTTCCTGTTGCAACCAATGCTCTGTTTATACAATGAATGTATAAAATGCAGGAAATAATTTTCATAATGAAAAATCATGTATTAATTAGTCTTAAAGGTATGATTTATATTTCAGCCTGAGTCCAAACTTTATAATAATCATTTTCATCCTTGAAATAGTAATAATATCTGACATTTTTATATAGTGAAAAGAAAATGCTATTAACCATCTAAGAGATATCAATAACCAGTGATAGATTACAATACAGACAAATTAAAATCAAAATAATTAGCTTATTTCCTTACTATTTCAAAAAAAAAAAAAAAATTAATAATTAAAAACTAGTGTATTTTAAACATTTGTTAAAATAAAATCAACCTTATACATAAAATAGGCTTTCTGTCCTAATTCTGACACTGACATAAATGGACACTGACAGTTGCTGAGTTTGCCATCAGCAGTAATCAGAAGTAAATCATTCATTGCTACTAATTAGTGATAGACATACTTAGATCACTTCAAGCCTCTTCTGTGCCTTAACCATCTATAAAACAAGTGAGACTATGTGAAGAAATTGCATAAGAGAAAATACCAGCTGTTTAACATGTGTGAGAGCTGAGATTAATTCTAATGTTTCAGGAAATACATTTTTAAATAGGAAAACAATTCCTGACACTTATTAAATCAATTTTGAAGACACTGCTGTTGTCAGTATGTTTAATTATCACAAATGTTTTTATTAATTACACAATTTGTTTATGTGTAGTGTGCACAATGCAGAATTGTAGAAAAGAAATTATTGTGTCCTTTCTAATGCATAGTTATCATTCTGTCAGTATCCTTTATTATTTAAATATTAATGATGATCAAGGTGTCTCAATACAAGTTCACACTATACTTAACAAAAAATTGTTACAGTCAAATTTATAGAAAAATATATTGTGAAGTGAAAGTAAAACATTTAGATTTATAAACCAATTGGTTTTTTTGGTTACTTACATACTTATATAAATGAAATTTGTTTTAAGCATTCCTATAGTTAAGAGAAAAAAACAAAAAAACATTCATCATCCAAATAACTATCATTAAACAGTATGCTTTATTAAAGCACAGGTTAACAAATCAAAATATATTAATTAATACCTAAGTATTTCTTTTGTCCATTAATGTCAATAAAAAAAAAAAAAAAAAAAAAATTAAAAAAAATCTTGTCAATTTAAAATCAGCTATAAAGAATAATTATTTATGCCTGTAATATAATATCAGTGATGTGGCTCCACAGCATGAAAAGAATTAGCAATTTGTACCAGGCTGTACATCTTTCATTGGTGTCAGCTAGTGACTGTTGAGTTTAGTTATAATTTATTACATTATTATAGTCATGAAACTAGTCATTAATCTTTGTTCTCTTATTTTAAGATTGGATATATCAAATAACATCACATCTTCTAATAATTAAGATGATGGTAGGTCTTGTTAAAACCAGAATTTGAATGTAAAATGGATATAGATATTTTGGGTTTTGTGTAAATGAGAATGTGGATGCAGATACTTTACGGTTTAGTTTTAAATTTGGTTATTAACTTCAGAGGTAAAATGTTTTGTTTTTTTTTGTTGTTTTTTTAAATGTGAATTTTCAGAAAAGGGTGAGCAACATAATGGAAATAAGATTCATTATAAAAAAGAACAAAAAACATCTGTGGAAACAAAACAGTAGAGAGCACACACCGAGTACACTGCCTGTAACTCTGCATGAAGGAGATCTAAATGTCATTAATAATTATTATATATAAACATTTCAAGTTGTGTAAGTACTGAGTCAGTACTGCTAGTGTGGTCTCTGTGGATGACACAGACTTGCAAGGGACATGAGTGACATGAGATTAAACAGAGGCTGACCTAAGTCACAAACTTTAATCAGAGTAGTATGAACATTAGGGCACAGGCTAGCAATGGTGACAGGCTATTCATCAGAACACGGCACAATATTGCCACTAAAACTGCCAACAATCACATTAGACTTGCCTCCACTTGTTAGCATAATACAAGATACATGGTATTACTGAAATTAGAACTGTCAACCAGAATGCTTGCTTTTGACTCTAAAGTCTGCAATATTCAACTAGTGAAACAATAATGGGTGTGACAAGTTCAGTGTTCTTTAAGTCCAATCATTGTAAAAGATGATATTGTAAAAAGTAATACTTTCTTTGGGATTTTTAAATAAGAGAATTTTTTGTTTTTAATTTTGTGATCATTATGAATGATATAAACATTATGAATAAATAATAAAATGTTCAAAACAACAGATAATAAGTAAAGAAATAAATAAGAAAGAAAGAAAGAAAGATGGAAAGAAAATAAATAAATAAGAAAATTAAAATTAAATAAAACATTTGTTTTAAATTAAAATTTAAAATTTAAAAAGAAAGCAAGCAATAAATGAAAGTTTGTAAATAAAAGAAAAGATGCTGCTGTACAGTGATGAAATCTCTGAAATGATGTTAGTGTTCAGACTTCAAGGATGTTTTCACTGAAACATTTCTTAACTTATGGATGCAGATGACAGGACTAAATTCCTGTGATCACAAAACTGATGAAAATGCTGACATCTGGACAACATATGTGCACAAACAACAGACAAAACAAACTCTTGTGTAGTTTTCTTTCTTCAAACTTTACAATATTTTAAAAACTTTACAACAAAAAAAAAAAGATAAAAGAAAAATAAGTAAAGAAACAGAAAAAATATGGAACAAAGACATTCGAAACCACGGATTTTGTTACTAAATAAAGCAGAGAATATAATGTAATTAACGCAGTTCACTGTAACTTATATCAGATATTAGATATATTTATTACCAATGGCTTAAATATTCTCAAATGAAATACCAGCTAAATATTGTTAGTGTAGCAATTTATTATAATTTTAGAAAATAAATAAAAATACATGTAGTAGTTTGGATTCTGGATTTAAAAAAATAAAAAAATAAATAAAGAATTAAAATAATTGTAAGAACTATGAATGTTCCTTTTTCATAAAAAGAAATAAAATGAAGTAAAATAAAATAAAATAATAGATAAATAAATTAAATCAAAAGTAGTCAGCTACTGAACAACAATAGGATACATTTTCAAAGCAAGAGATAAATAGTCTAGTTTTCTCTCTAAGTGTACCACTTTTCCTTCTAAGTGCACCAAAGAAGAATAAAAATGGAGTAACAAATAAGACCATTTCTAGAAAAACCTATGTTTTGGAAGAGACTTTGGATATGTTTTATTAAACACCCAGGTTTCTAACTGTTCACACAGACACTTGTACAATGGCAGAACAATATCAATAGATTGCTATCATTGTGAAGTTGCTCATTATCCAGGTCTGAAAGTAATGGCAATACAATTTTTGGTGGAAATGTATTCATTCAGTTTAATTCATTATCTTATTATCTTCAAAATAAAAGTCAAGGAATTAATAAATATACAAACATTTTTGTCATTATAAAGAAAATACCAGAACAGATATGCATATCTTGTTTCTTGTGGGGGTTTTAAAAATATGTTTGCTGAGGATATAATGAATGTAAATAGTATGGGTACCAGTATGTATTTAATTAGACAGGTACTTAATTATGAATGAAATATAGACATTTATATACAGACATTTTAGGCATCTCACATTAGTAGTTTAAACTGTATATCTAATTCCCTTTTTAATGTTATTCACTTAAATATATACAATATAATTAATTAATTTATAATTAAAGAAATCTTAAATTTTTGTTTATAATATTATTTTGGTAAAGTTTTGAAATCTGTAGATATAAACTATAGAGAGAAAAAAAAAAAAAAGAAAGAAAGAAATAATAATAATAAATAAAAAAAATCTGTTTAGTGCACAATTCTGCTTTGTACTTGCCAGTATGTAGGTTGTGAATGTTTGTGATACTGATAGTATCTTGACCAAATATAATGCTTATTTGCATTGGCTCTGCAGAGTAGATGTATGTTGTGTGCATTGTCTCAACAGATTTTGCAAGGTGTGGTAGTTTTCTCTAAATGGCATAAGTCAATAAAAAGTGTGTAGTTGTGCACTTGTTGAACTCTTTACAAATACAGTTTTGGTATGGTACATTAATAGTTTTCTGATGCTTTCCATAGTGGAATGACATTCACCAATGCAAGTGAAACTATAGTACAATTTAACTGTGTGTATGATGCTGCAGATTTCTTATTGCTTTTCCTTTTTACAATGCAGTAAGATGACACATTTCAAGAGTGTCACTAAATAATGCACACTATTTGCAAAAGTAAGCTCAGTTTCTGAAAATGACACTGAAAAATGTATTCCTAAAAAAACTGCAGCTAAAAATGTAAATAAAAAAGAAAAATGTTTGCAGATTGCAATCTTTTAAATAAATAAATTGGTGTCAAAAAAGAAAATATATTTAAAAAATGATTAAAATGTAAAAAAAAAAAAAAAGAATTCTGATAAAGGGAAAAAATGTTAAATAAGAAGAATAAGAAGAGAATGAGTAGATGTATTTTATACATTCTTTCAAAGTAAAATTAAAATTTAAAATTCTTAAATGATCAAAATAATGAATAAATCTAAAAACTGAAAAATATGCTTTCAGTTACAGTGAATTTCACAAATAAATTTTAACCATGTCATTTTATATTTTATCATATGTTTTACAATTTCTGGTTAATTTGCAAAAATAATAATTAAAAAAATTAAAAATCCAGAAACTTTGGGAAGTCTATTTTAACACGGCTTCACTTTAATCTTCTTTTTTTTTCATGCATAATCTTGGATAATGATACACAAGCCCTGCAGATATTTAGTTAGCCATGTTTCAGTGATGTAACAAAGACCAGATAATGTATCTGTTCACAAAGGATGAAAGGTAAACTGACTGACAGGAGATATGTTCATAATATGCACAGTGTTCCAGAGGCTACCTTAGCTTTCTTTGAACACTAACTAACAGTGACAGATAACCTAATGAAGTCTGACTTAGCCATATAATCATCAAGCTGTGACTACCTAACAACAGATAATGTACTCATTTAATGACCTACATCTCTCTGGCTTGATCATCATTTGAATTTTTAAACATTTGTGAATTTCAACACTGATTTAAAATTATGATCTAGTTGTATGTAGAAAGGATTATATTTGAAATTTACCATCTAATGATGCTGGAAGCAATATACTGTTAGTTTCAGAATTAGCATAGACAACCTGTAGCATGTAGAAATGTAAAATCTTTTTTCTTCTTCTCTAGGACAAATTTACTGGAATGTATTTTTAATCTGACAAATGACAATTAACTTAAATGACTATGATGATCAACAGCATATTTTAATCACGTTTAAATTTACAAAAAGAAAAAAGGATTATTACACTGAGCATGAATTCAGTTTTTGTTTGGTTTTGGGTTTTTTTGATTTATAAATAATATAACAGAAATTTAAAACAATTAGTTAACTTTAATAGTTTGAAGAAAATAAACATGGTTACTGCATTTGAAAAAACAACAATATAAAATGCAACCTGAGAAAGGGAGGTAACAGTTAAAGTTAAACATCACTATTTAAATAATAATAATAATAATAATAATAATAATAATAAAAATGATGATAATAACTTCTTGAAAAAAGTCAAACTTGCTTTAAACCCGTTAATGGTCATGTAATTAAAATTGTCAGTCACAACATAAAACTGAAAACATTTTGCTTTTGAAATCAAAAGCTGACAAAGACAAATCATTTAATAAAGGAGGAAAATATAAGTTCAAAAAAGTTAGATAACAATGAATAAATTAATAATTATTTATTTGAAGTACTGCATTGCATTTTAATATTAACAGTTTTAAGTTTTGTAACTTTGTTTTTTTTGTAAAAAAGTATTTCAGAGAGTGGAAATTTTTGTCCATGGGTTACTATTATCAGTTTATAGCAATGGATTTGTTTTTTTATGTCAACCTTCCCATAAATAGAAAGTCATAACTTTTATTAATGATCATGTAGCCTAGCTGGAAAGGAAAAAAGCCTAGAGCAAAATAAATGGTTTGTAGAGAATAATGTTAGAATGAAAAAAACTTTAATTTAAAAAGTAAAATGGTTTTTTAGATTGTTATCAAGTTCTTCTCAGAATGAAAAGATCATATCTAGAGTAATTATTCTTATTATACCTTTCAAAAGCACTCAAGTGTGTCAACTAGATTGATCTCAAATTTCTTTTAAATGATTACGGCACACATATTAATGTCATTTACAGCTGTCAAAAATAATTACTACTCAAAGCATAAAAATCAATATAATCTTAGTAAAAACATTTGATATTCACAAATGTAATTAATTTTCATGCTAAATATTACTAAATATTTAGATGGTAATTTATTTTTGTGCCAGAGATTTGAGCAAGTATTTAACTGATGCAGATATAAAAAGTTCTAAAGCATATCTGAAGGTTTAATATTCAAAAATAACTGTTGGACACTTTATCAAGAAATATGATATATATATATATTATCTGAAAGAAACTCCTGCATCCACTACAACCAGTATTACATAACAAGTATCTTGTTTAAGTCACTACTGTTAAACACTTTATATTTTGTTATTTTAATTTACCATAAAGCTGGTTAGCAAAGATAACAAAATATTCTTGAAATCCCATTATTGCATATTTCATTTAAAAGATCCCTAAAAAAACTTTAAAAATCCTAAGTATGGTGTCATATAACTTTTCTTTCTTAGAAATGATTATTATTAAAAATAATAATAAAAAGTAAAAAAATAAACAAAACAAAAACATATTTGAAACCATGTTTAAAAGCTCTGCTGAAGTATCATTAAGTAAATATTCATTCATTTACTTCTCTTTATTATCATTATGTTTTGCTTACGTCTTTTTTATTGAAAAATAATCCAGTGATGCCATATTGTCTGGTTTTGGTTCTTCTTTTATTTCTTAATGTTTTTATTTTTTTTATTTTATACTCAATATCCACGTTTTGACAGTAGCTATACTTCTAGAAATACCACAATAAGAGATAATTATTCCCTCATGAAACTGATCCTCCCAAGCCACAAATTAACTGTCTTTGATCTGTAGAAAAATGAATTTCATCTCTTCAGAAATGGATAAAAAATTCATAAGAGAGAAGGAGGATAGGACTTCTTTTAAATGTTAATGTTGGCCTTTAATCTAGGAACTATTTCAGTGATACATGGCAATTGTAGAATCTCTGGAGTAATTTGAAAATCATACACAAATAAATCATTTAAATAAAAAGGGGAACTTTAAAGATAATTCATCTTTAAAGAACATATTAAATAAGAAAAGAAATTAAAAGAACACTATGTAAGAAATAAAGTTCCAAACACAAAGAAACACAAATTAAAAAAATATAACAAGAAAAAAGTTGGGTTGGTTGATTATGTTCACTGAATCCATAAAGAAATGAGTCATACATGTGTAAACTAGTATTTCATATTATCTGAAAATTTCAATTGCTCTAAAGAATTATATTTCTGTTAATAAATAATAATAATAATAGAAAAAGAATTAATGTTTTGAGAAAAATAATTATGTATATAAATATGCTTTTGGTTATTATGGAAATAAATAAAAGTTTATGATTTTTTTTTGATATTCATTTCAAAGACACACACATGCATGCACACAACACACACACATGCATGCACACATACACACAAACATACAGAGTAAATACAAATTTCAGTTATCTTTTAATTATCATTTTATTTGATATAGACTGGAATGATGTTAAGTTGTTTTTCTTATAAATTCAGTTTTAAGCTTTTTTCCCCCTTGTCTTTCATTAATATTTATAATCTATTTCCATTTCCTTTCCCTATTTTTTATTCTGTTTTGAAAATACCTTTATGAGGTGAATTTCCAAGACACTGTTTATCACTGTCAACTGAGTAAAAAGAGGACTAAGGTATATATTTTACCATTTTAACAAACTGACAATAGTTTTCTTGTGTTATAATGGAGTTTCTGTTGTATGGAGGGGCAAATACGTGGAAGGGTATTATTTTCTTTGTCTTGCCTGTCTGTGTTGTACGTAACATAATACCATCCATTGTTAGAATCACTAGGCAACACTGGTAATTACTATCATAAATGGTAAGGAGTCATTTTTGTAGACAGCTGATCTCCATTCGTCTTTAAACTTCATATTTGATAATATTTTGAGCAGATGGTAAATCATGATTTATGACTTTAATTTGTGACTGTGGGGCTGCAGTGGTCAAGTTTTGTAGAAAGTAATCGGAGTATTGGTGGGAGGTATCCACAACTGACAGTGATCTATGGATGACATGTGCTATTCAACTTTAACATCAACAAATTTCACATTATTTCTCTTAGTTCATTAGTGAACTTAATTAATTGACTTTTTTCTCACATGATATAATGTCTAGAGTTACTTGGTAATACTTTATTTGCTATAATGTATTATTAAATTGAGGAATAATTTTTTTTTATAAAATAAGGTTTTTTCTTGGAATTAAACATTTTATCTAACTTGAAAGAAAATTTTAACTTGTAACAAACTATTAATGTTTATAATTATTAGTTGTCTGTATTGCATAAAAGGACACATAAAATTGATATTGATTGTATGAAATGACATAAAATTCCATAAGCTATCAAGTGTCAAATAGAAGTAAATGAGTATTTAAGTCAATAAAATTAAAATTAAGTTTTAATGACTGTGCAAAATAAAGACATAAATAGATAAAACTATTTTAAATAAATTTAAATTTGCAATATTAAAAGAAATTATGTAATGCTGCAATAAATAATCTTTCAGATACTATACTAAAACATAGAAAAAATAAAAAATGAAATTAAAATGGATAAAAACTGTTGATAAAATCAGGGAATAACTATAGTTGATTCTGTCACTGTGTAAATTGGAAAGCTTTGTAATGTTTGTGTAAGATTAGTTAGATTATTCATGTACTTTAATTTATTTATGTCTCTTCGCTGGAGGGTTATTAATACACTTGTATTATGGGAACAGATGGGAATGACAAGAGATTTTTTTATTTTAATTAATCTTAAAGGGTACTATTCAGTATTCTAAGCCCTCAGATTAGTTTTCATTTAGACAGTCAAGTGACAGATGAGCAATCCCTACAGAGGGTTGTTAAACAGGGCATTAATTAAACAATATCTTGATGAAACACACTCGAAAATCTTGAGACTTTCATAAGTAGAGTATTTTCAAATTAAAATTGAAATTGAAAACAAAACCAATAACAAGCAATAACAATCTGAAGCGTTGTTTCAATGTTAAAGAAATATCTTTGTCTATAAGGTTGTACAATATCTTAGTACAGTTATTTCATATTTATAATCATCTCTTATGTCACATAACTCATTTTCTTAAATTTTTTTAATTAAATAATTTTATCTTAAATAGACATGCACTCTATGTAATCTTCTTTCATTTTTTTCATATATGTGGAAAGTTATTTTAATATACATATAGTAAATTCATAATAAAATGGTTGAAAGAAAAAATAATAATCAGTGATAAGTAAACTTATAATACTTTCTCAGTTGCAAGTGATCCTAAACTGAAGTATGTATGTGTGTGTGTGTGTGTGTGTGTGTGATGATGGTTATCAAATACATCTATAACAACTTATAATTTAATGTTATAATTTATCCAGTAACATATTGATTTTAAATGGTATGTTACCAACATAAAACACAAACAAATATGCATCTATAATCAAAAAAGAAAAAAAGAACAAAAATTCTACAAATAATATAATTTGTTATTCTAAGTAAAATAGACAGATAAATAAATAAAAAAGACAGAACAGTGTACAAAACAAACATAAAAAAAAAAATAAGAAAAAAATGTTTTACCTTTATAGTTGCAGGTAGTTCAGCAATTCGATGGGTAACAGATGCAAAGTTTGATGTCAAGCTGTCATATTGACAGCAGCGAGAGTCTTTGATCTGATAGTGAGCAGGGCCAGGCTTTTCTATTTCATCCTTGTTTGAAAATATCTGAATACGGGAGGATGTGGTTCCAAACACACCTCTTCTTGTGCTCTCCAAGTATGCCTTACGCATGCTTTCTGCACCCAAACCACTGATGTTGTATGAGCCTGGACCTAAAAAATTTTTTTAGCTTATTAATATTAGTGTTATTTTACAATTTTTTTTTTTTTTAAAATACAGATATATTGTGCTAAAAAAAAAAAATAACAGTTAAAAAAGAAGAAGAAACAATTAAAGGGGAACAGTCCTATTAATTCATTTAATACACCTGAATGCAACTGTAAAACCTGTAATTAAAAAAGAAAAGAAGAAAAAATGTACATGATCAATTTACATATAAACTAACAATGTTATAATGTTTAATTTATAAATAATTGTAATCAAACATACATTTAAAAAAAAATGTGTCTGCCTCTAACTCTGATATTAAAAAAATCATAGTGTTATTGAAAGAGAACAAAACACAGATCTGATTTGATATGACTTGTACCTGGCTGTTTTTTAAGTGATGACTGCTGCTGGAATCGTACTGATGTCTGACCAAAAGGACTTTTCTTCAGACCAGTAACTCGGTTCAGAGACTCCAAGGCATTACGAGGATCATTGTAAGATCCAGGAGCTGGAGTTGTGGTTTTCAAAGGCTGAAAACGCTGAAAACACAATTTAATTTTGAGTGGTTTCAGCTTATTGATTCTGGGGGGTTTGTCTTTAAGTAAGTAGATGATTACAATGACAGTAAGGATTATCAGCATCCACTGAAGAAAACAAAATTAGAATTATCTGATCTTTGTTTCTTTTATAAGTTCTAATTATAAAAAAATAGTATCCTGAACATTTTTTGCCAAAATATTAAAAATGTTCTCTTTTCAGTTTTTCCTTTTTAACTAACTGAGAAATGGTAACAGACTGAAAACACTGGAACATGCATGAATCTGCTGCTTGTATTATTTTTTATTGTTTTCTAATATTATTATTATTTTCATATACATTTATACATGATTAGGCAGCAAATATTTTACAGAATATATTTAATGTTATCCTGGTGCTGTCAGATTACTAACAAGACAACTTACTTTTGCTTGTGACATAAATGGTGGATGTTCAACTTCAATTCCTTCTGTATTAAGTTTAGGTTCACGAGGATCAAACTGTCCTTTAATTTCATATTTGCCTGGACCTGGTATTGCCTGAAAATATAAGAC
Source organism: Chrysomallon squamiferum (assembly GCA_012295275.1). NCBI lineage: Eukaryota > Metazoa > Mollusca > Gastropoda > Neomphalida > Peltospiridae > Chrysomallon > Chrysomallon squamiferum. Next base: position 17,146,275 of record CM022679.1, read on the forward strand.
ACAAAATACAGATTCAGACTGAAGAGAACAAAAATATAAACTATTACAAATTAGGTGGAAGCACTAACCAAAGCGATAAACTTGCTCCTTCTGACTGATAAAATTGAACTTAATTGTTGTTTTGATTTTTAAATAAATAAATAAGAAATGAATGAACAAATGGAAGTCTAAATGTCAGATTTAAAACTGTTGTGTCATGTATGTATCAGAATATTTAATTAAGAAGAAACAAGGTAAAAAAATGCGTAATGAATCTACTGAGACAAGAATGGTGTAATCTAGATTATTTAGAATATTAAAGAGTGCCATGATTGCTAAAGACTTAAAATAGAGAGGTCTTAAAAACAAATAACTGATTTAAGATAAAAGACAATTTGGTGTAATTCATCTTAGCCAAAAAAGATATGATAAAGCACATCCCACATTCATTAAATATAATTTGGATGACAATCAGAACTAGACTCGAGGACTTAAGGTGATCAATCCAAAAAAAAAAAAAAAGTCTCTTGGGTCTTTTGTTTCTCCTTTGATTTCTTCTACAGCAATTTAATGGCCTCTGTGATGGCCAGACATAACATTGAGATACAAACTAATATGAATATTGATAATTCTGATGTCTAGTGGTGAAGGTGATTAACTAACTTTGAAAGGGGGAAAAAAAGCATCTATATTATTAGAGTAAACTCTAGTAGCAGAAATGAACACTTTACATCTCAATACAGGAGGGAATGATTGGATCGTGGCTGAGTTTAGAGTAGCATGATTATAGTGAAATGACTAAAACAGTTAGTGTTGAGGTCTTTTGTAGATATATATTTATACAACTTATTCATTTTGAGCTCCCTGTAGTCTGTGGACTGTTATCAGTCATTGTTCTGCACACCACACACAACTAGAAGTAATGTTGGTCTTTAAAAGCTTGATATCCTGTCTTGTTTCAATCTTGGTTCTGGATTCAATAGTTAATTTTGTTCTGTGTTTATTTTTGGATCAACTACTGTACAAGAAGAAATTAAATGACAACAGTTCTGTTTATAGTAACTATATTTAGTATTATTTACATTCAGCCCACTGTACTTGTTATATTTTGTTGTTCAAATTCAGCTATTTAATGGAATGATCTTATTTTCCCTGCAGAACTGTTTGTCTTGTAAGTTAATACATTCCCATTATCAAAAAGCAAGGTTCAGATCAAAGAAGCTTTGTCTATTTAAAAAATATAAAAATAGTGAGACTGTAAACACGTGACTTTTTTTTAGAATATTGCATGCTCCTGATCTCATCATTTAATTTTGACTTATTTGTTTATTATTATTAATACCACTCCAGTCTGTTTTTGTGTGTGTGTGCAGGTTTTGTGGGTTTTTTTAAAATTATTTATTACTAATTGTTAAATAATTAAAATATATATATATCTATTATTATTTAGTTTTAAATAGAAACCTACATTTTCTCCATTTAAAGCATTTCACATTCCTGGAGCACATTACTTCGTTTTGTGCAATGACATTAAAAAGAAAAATACTTCTGTAATTACAACAGATACTCTGCCAATGTAATATGAAATATCCAAATTGGAAAAGAATATTGTGGAGCAATTCAAAAGAAATGATAAAAAAAAAATTTTTTTTAAATTTTTTGTGATTTCTTTTCTATATACTGGTTTATACAGAACACTATATTCTGAACTTGGTACCGACAATGGAATGACTGATTATTGATGAAAGTGATTTTATCTACCATTTTCTAGAACTAAAACATCTTCAAACTGACTGACTGAATTTGCATACAGATGATTGATGAAGAGCTAGTGATATACACCTGCATTTACCACCAAGATAGAAGCAGTGACCAGAACACTGAGTGCCACATGTTTGCTGCTTATTTCATGGCGTATGAAACAGTTAAGTGGAATCAGGCCTCTACCAATTAACAGCAATACATTTTTTATTCGAGAAAGTGAGACTCATTGTAAAACATTAGCTATTAAATTATGCAATCAGCACAGCCAGAATTCATACAGTAATGGAATTGTGTATAGTTTTTGTGGATAATTTGATAAAGCTTTTCAGTAAATAAGTTTCTTTGATAAATAAGAATCACTAGTTTCTGAAGCAAGAATTTTTCATATTTTTACCCATCACTTTCATTTATAAAGATCATTAAAAACATTTTTATCTTATGGTAAAAAAAAAATCATTATTCACTGCTTTAAAATTTAAGTAAGAAGTTGAAAACATGACAGAGTGAATATGAAAATGAAGAACAAATCAAATACAAATTCTAACAGAATAAATAGAATCAATAAATTCAGCAATTAATTAAACTGAGACTTTGAGAAAAGAAACCTCACAAAATAATGTTATTTTCTTTTAACTTAAATTTAGTTCACAATGTAAATATTTTTTGTTTTCCTATCTGTAGGAAGTCTAAACAGCATAAGCAGAAATGCAAACTTAACTGAAAATAAATTTCTTACAGTTTCAATTACATCATTTACTTTCAACCTAAATGTAGTTTACATTATATATGGCTTATGTCTGTGTTTTCAAACACCATGAAATATTCAGACATCCTTTTACGTTCATCAGAAACATAGCCTGTGATATATAATATACCAGCATTATAAAAATGTTTTGAAACCTGATAACCAATTAATATACCCATTAATAAACTTACACAAATTTTGTATGTGATAAGCTTAAATATCTTTATAGTTCATATAAAAGAAAAGTGATGAAAAATATACTTCAGAAAATTGTAAAAATATAAAACTACTATTTTGAACATTTGAGTGTCTAAATCTCTGGATCAGAGGACATCAAAGAACTGGGAGAAAAAGCACATCATGAAAAGGATGTCTCACCTGACTCTGCATAAGTCAATCTTTGAATTATTTTCTAATTAAAATCAACTTCACTGGGTAATAAAAATGTTTATAATGTTAGCTTTGTTTATGATGATAATTTTCTTTGATATTAAACTGACAAAATAAGAGAAGTTAACTTACATATGAAAAAAATAGCCAAATAATGTTATATTGGTTATGGAAAATCTATATCAAACTCACCTTTTTCTTTGATTCTTTGACAATGATTTCATGATAACGTGGTAAGGTTGAGTCATGTCTGCTGCTTTCTTCTTCGTGGACATTGGCATTTTGAGCTTTGTACAGTGGTTCCTGATATGGTTCATACTCCCCTGGTCCAGGTCCTGGTGCTCCAGAAAATGTCATTCTGTTAGAACTCTGTTTCCCAAAATGGATTCCTCTGTAACATTTACTAGGTTTAGTGTCATCCTTGATAAAATAAACAAAATTGTGAAAAGTTAGCATTGTTATTATTAATGTATAATAAATAATAATAAAATTGAAATTTACATAACAACTTTTTAAAATAATAATAAAAATAGAATTAATGTAATAATTTAAAAATAATAATAATAAACATAAAATTTATGTAATAACCATATAAATAATAATAACTATATACATCTTTCAAAATTATTTTCTAATTATGTTGTCATTATTTAATAAAATCTTGATAACGGTTTCTTATGTGGAAAGATAATAAAAATATGAAAATTTAGTAAGTTACTAATGAAAGCATTTTGGTAATATAATGCACAAATTTGTAATAACTTATCAGTTACTTGGAGAAAAAGCTCAGATAAATTTAAATTTTAGTTGTTTTTATAACTGGTCACAATAATATCTCTAATTTCTTAACTTTTCTTAGGGACTTATAAACATAATAGGTGAACTAATTTTTGATCGTGTGTGTAACTATTTGTTAAGATGCTTGTAGAAGAAGTTTAATTAAATAGTGTCTCTCTAACAAGTGCAACACTAAATGTATATAAAGAACCATGGTATATATATTGCCTTGTCTCTGGGAAAGTTTGCTTGCTGCTAAAGACAAAATCAAAATTCAGTATGAAATACTTGCATCCTATGATAAAAATAACTATATCAGCTGAAAGATAACTCATTTCCACATTTTGTTTTCAGATGTATTAAGGAAAACAAATTAATAAATGAATATGTCACTCATAATTTAATTATAAAACCCCCAGCAATATGCAGATTTCATTTGATATATAAAATATAAATAAAAGTTATTTCATTATAAGAGGACTAAGTATATATTGTAGATTTTATGTCAGAGATATGAAAAAACAAAATGTTTCTGGATGAGAACGCCCACAATTCACTTTATATTCAAATTAATTATAAATAACAATAAATGTAATCAGAACAAATTAAATTTTATAATATGTGTCCTGATGAATAAAGCATGTTTATGAAAATGTCATTTAAATTAGAACAAAACTGGTTGAAACAAAACATTTTTTTAATGAATATTTTACACAAAACATATTTTTGTTAAACATAATATAATTATTTACTATTGATTTACTTTTTATTTTTTTGAACTGTTTAAAAAATGCATTAGATTATTCTTCACCTCAGAGATCTGTCATTTTATAATGCCTTGCTCCCCAAAGATGTATTGATAACCTCATGCATAATTAATTTAGCAAGCTCCTGCTGATATGTGATGCTCTTGGGTATTAAATCAGTATGTGTCTTCTTTGTCATTTCACTGTGGCCAGACACCCATTGTACTGGGCCATGTGGGCATAAAAGTATCATTGAGTTTGTGGAAAAGATATCTTGGGAGTTAAAAACATGTTGCAAAGTGAAGCATGTAATTTAACAGTGTACAATAATATGACAAGATGAAAGCTTGCTGAAGAAGAGAATGCGTGGCTAGGGAGAAACTGTGCTAAGATACGAAGCAGAGATTATTGGCGCTAGCTCCGTGCAGTCAGCAGTTTGACAAGACAGGAAGTCTTCATCTGGAAGGTGATTAGGATATTTAATTCTCACACCAAATGTTACTCAGTTTAGTATCAGTGTTAACATCAGTTTCATTTAAAACATCCTTTGTTCTTTCAGACATGAAGCAATGATTTATACCTGATCTGAAACCTCTTGCTAGCAAAGTGAACCTCAGAGTGTACATTTCAGAAAGACTCATGAATTAATAACCAAACAAGCTAATCCAAAATATTTTAATCTCTGCCCATTAATGAATTTTAAGGCCTTGTGCATTGTTCATATCCTCAAGCAAGGATTTAGTTGGACAGATGCAAGGAATCCATTAGACATCTTGTGCATTTTTGATCTGGCTTAAAAACATTATTTTTAAAAATTAAAACAATAAAATTTGAGTCCATCTGTGTATGAAAAAGTTTACAAAAAATAAAACAGATATAAATTTAAAAATATAAACTATTTCCTACATGTAAAACTTGAATTGACAGTAATTAAACTGAAAACCAGTAAGTAAAATACATATTTGATCACATATTAACTGCCACTCTAACATAGGATTGATTTCTTGTTTTTATGTGTATTAATATTTTAGAATTAGTTTACATATCATAGTTATATAAAATAGATTTCAAAAAAGATATTAAATTTTGACGGTAATTTTAAAGTTAATTTCAGCCTAAATTTATAAAGAAGTACAGAAAACAGCCTAAAACATTAGTATTTTATCTTATATGTCAAAACAAATTTAAACATGTTCCTAAGCAAAGACAAACAGAGTTAGATTTCATTTGGTCTTTTCAGTTAATCTTTTATTATAACATTTCAATGTTTTATACAGAGAACATTAAACTAATATATCACTAGTGATTCAGTTTTAGTGTATATCACTTCTGTCAATTCCCATTATATTGACTGTAAACTATTTAGTTGAAAGAATATATTTACATTAACATTAGTAAACGTACTGAAATTTTTTTTATGATTCCAGTTAATCAGTGATCCTTGTTCTCTGACACTATTTATTTATTGTTTGTGAATATACTGTCCTTATCATTTTTCAACATTTTGTGAGGTTTGGAGCTGTCAGTAATTATATGTAAAATTTACATTAACATTAATAAAGTATTGTGATTACAGTTTCTTTTTCTTTGTTATTATTTTTATTATTTAAAGATATAGCATCCAGTGAGGTTTGAGAAACTTTCTCTATGATAATATTTTCACTTTTTGTAGATATAACATTCATCTCAGTTTTCAACATATTATGATATTTGCAGAAACAGAACAGATAATATGATATTAAGTGAAAATAATAAACAATCAGGTGTTTGACTCAAATCCTTTTTTCTGAAATTACAGCACCTTTTATGTTATAGTCAGACGACCTCCAATATGTTTACCTGCCTCTTCAACAATTTAGATGTTTATTTAACAAACTGGATTTATATAAGAAGGTTAAAAAATATCACACAAATACAAACAAAATATAATGAAAACATTCTAATCAGGAATTGCACCAATCAACTTAAAGAATACAAAGTTAATAATACTTACAAATGAAGGTTTGTAGAAAGCTGGACCCAGGGACTGATCTCGGGGTGGGGGGTCCTGTTTTTTCAAAGTACCATCTTCACGCTCCTCATAACCAAATGACTGTCCTGGACATGGAATGGATGGTGCTTCTGGTTTTCTATGAAATTTGATTCGACTTGTCAGTAACTTTAAAGAAAACAAAAATAATTAATATTACCTTATGTCATAAATATTATCTAATATATAAAAAAAAAACTATACAGTATAACAATTAACACTTAATACACAAAAAACTAAAAAATCCCATCTAAAACAGAAATAAAGTTAGGCCAGCTAATTCATAAGAAGACCTAAAACAAATAATAAAAACAAAAACTATCAAATAACTTTTGTAACAATTATTTATTTTAAGTTACTTTATGAGAAATATAAAGCTAGATAGACCTATATTTATAAGTGACTATTAATTGAAAATAAACAACATATAAGCATACCATTCCCCTCCCTTGGGATTCTGGAGCTGATTTGCATATACGTGAAAAATCTGACTCCTTTTCAACCATGTATGTACCAGGTCCAGGAATATCTGGTACAGTGTGTTGAAACCGTTTGCTTTTATTTGCCATTATTCGACCGCCCTATAAATAAACATATAAGAATATATATAAATTTAGGGGAAAAAAAGAAGAAAATCAAAGATAGTAACAATTAATAGAAAAGAAAAAAAAAAAATGCAAAAAAAAAATATAAGTAGATTCATTATATGATATTCCTTTAAAATCTATTTCTTTCCTTTGAAGATGATTTGTAAAATTCTGAAATAACAGCAAAATAAGCAGGATATTTAATAGCTGTCTTGTTTTCTTTCTTTGATTTATCTGCAGAAATATACAAACAAAATTAATTATCAATTCACTAAATCTTTTTCTCTTTGGTATCTACTTTTATTCCTTTCTAGCTGTATTTATTTTACTCGTTTCACTATTCAGTTCCACATCTGATATGTCCAGGTTGGTTTCATTAGCAGCTGTTACTTTAGGATAATGATTACAGGTATTTGAAAAAAATAAAAAATAAAAAATTGACACCTTTTTTGTTTTAAAAATTAAGCAATAAAAAAAGTCATTATTAAAATTAGCGAGAGACAAGCTTCATAATAAAATATATACTAGAAAAATATAGTGTGTTTTATGGCAAGAAACAGTAAACTAGTTTTGATGAACATACTGATAGTAAAATAAATACGTGAGAATTATTGTATGAGATATTGTTTGAAATTAATTGATATGTTTTCTCTTCAGGTTTTGTAGTGATTAAAACAAAACAAAAATTAAAAAATCAGATACAGATAAAAATAATAAATAAATAAAAATAAACCAAAACAAAACACTAAGTGTTATAATTTATAATAAATATTCAAAGTTATACAAAAGAATCAAGCCAATTATAAAATGTTCTCAATATTGACACATCTAAATAAATAGCACTTATATTAATTAATCAAACTCAGAATTTTCTATAACAATTTAGAAATGCAATTATTACTAATTATCACTTATTTAGTATTTTAACATTTATAATATATGTTAGTGAAACTAAATAGGCAACCTTTTCACAGAAATAAATTTCTTCATTTAAAAAAAATAATAATAAAAGGAAAAAAAAATAATAATAAAAGGAAAATATTTTGATGTTACCCTAACAAGAGAACTATTTTTACTGCAAAGATCAGATAAAGGGACATAACTCACTTTAACATCTGTTCTTGGAGGTTGAGGGTCATAATGTCCAGGACCTGGTGCTGCTACAACTTGGTCAGTAATGTTCAGAAAGGTTTCCCTACTTGACATAGACATAAACGGAGCATAGCCATCTGAAAACAGTTTCAAAAAGTTTATATTATTTAGTTCATGTTTTCTGATTTGTCAGTTTTGTTATTTATTATTATTTATTTTAATAAAATGTAATAGGTATATTATTTATGAATACAATAATTTAAAACAAAAAATATTTATTTAAAATTATCTGCTAATCATCATCTGAAGATTTTATAATTTGAACTTTAGGTTACCTTCTGGTAGGTTAAGGCATAGGATAAAGTTAAAAAAAAGATTAATAATAATAATAACAACAACAACAACAACAACAATATGAATAATAATAATAATAATAATAAAATGGTTTAAAGGTAATGTTGAAAATGGTTGAGAGGAATTTAATAAAACAAACAAAAACAATTATATAAAACGTATATATTGTTAAAAGTAAAACAGTATCCTCATACAACACATTTAACAAAGTTAAATGACTATTAAACATAGCACTAAGATTATTTAACACAGTATTATGGAACAATAATTTTATTATCTTTTTTTTAAACTGGACTTTCTATTTAATGTGCTATTTGAATGATTTCAGTTAATTTAATAATTTGTTTTCATACGTAAAGAAAACTCACCAAATCAGATGTTTTTAAAACTTGGTGTAATTCATCTTAGCCAAAAAAGATATGATAAAGTACCATCCCACATCCATTAAATATAATTTGGATGACAATCAGAAATAGACTTGAGGACTCAAGGACTTACAGGAAGACCTCATTGTTGGGCAATGTCATTAGTAATAAAAGCACTACAAGTTTCACTTTTTTAAACTTGGGTACTGAGATTTGGCCAGCTTTGTTTACTTTATCTGTTTAAATGAGAGGACTTCTTGATGACTGCCCATTAATATACTTTACATTATTCATATATGAATTATTTTGTTTTATAACTTTTTGAAGAAATATCAACCATAATTATCTAAGGTTAATTTTAATTGTTTAGCTAAAATAATAAATGTGATAATAGTATTTAAATTATAAAAACATGAAATAATAATTGTACATGTTAATTCCTTTAAAGTTGTGTTATTAAATAAAATATATCTTAAACGTTCATGTATGAATGTATTGTTGGTATAATATGATGTCCATATAGATTGCATATTCATTTTGACTTTTATTTGAGTTTTGATTCTCACCATTTGTTCCTGTTATTTTCAGATTCTTACATTTACTCCTATATTTACTGTCTGGCATTAACAAGATCACTGGACCCAAAGTACTGGAATGTTTGTTATCATTCATGAAACTAATGCTGCTGCAACATATACAATATAATAACAAAACAATTCTCACCTGCTTTCAACTTAGACTTGGGTTGTATAAGAGTATCGTAGGTGCCAGGGCCAACATTGCTGGGTGTGCTCCCAAATGTCACCACAAGATTTCTTTCTGCTCGGTCATACATGTTTACACGCTAAAATATGTCAGAAAAACGACACAGAAAATATCTGTAAACTCACATCATATAATATTGGTTTTATTTGTGAAATGGGAAATAATCAGATCATTTTTATCAAATGAATTGTCATTCTCTGTTCATTGGCACTTGCAGACACACACACACACACACACACACACACACACACACACACATATTTATTTATTTCTAAAATTAAGAAAATAAATTAAACGGAAATCAGCAATTTTGATGCGTTAGGGTAGATAATCAAGATATAATCATTAATAATAAATTACAAATTAATCTATATTTGATATTTCAGAAATAAAATGCAACAACAAAAACATACCAACCTTTTCTAAGTTCAAAGATGTCGTGATTAAGAGAGAAAGAAAAAAGATAAATAAAAACACCGCAGACTTCAATCATCTGTTAATCTTCCAAGGCATAATTTACTGGTATCCATGGAGAAAAATGGCCGATCACGTTCCGAATCATTTTCTGATAATCGCATCGTGTCGCTATATTTAAAATGTGTAAAACAATCTTAAAAAATTGTTTGTATACATATATGACATCCTGTCGTTGCAATACTTTATCATTTCCCAAATATTCGAAAAATTGCGTTTTACGACAATGAAAATAAAAATAAACATTAGTCGTCGGTAAAGCAAGGAGGTAAGACCGATGTTGCGCTGGCGGTAATAAAAGCAGTAGGTGCATCTACTATATTGTGATATAAATAATCGCAAATATTAACCATTATGTTGTTGAAATATTCTTGTTACGTGTCAGGGGTCTTTTAATATTCAAATGTTTAAAATAAATAGTTTTGTTAATTTTGTTTTTTAATTTTTATATTTACTTGTTCGCTTGTTTGTATTCTGGAAGTGGAAGTTGGAGTTTTGGTATATGTTCATAATGTCGTTTGTTGCAGAGCCACAAGACATAAATATAACAGACAAGCCAGGCTGTATACAAACGTTGTTTGAGAACATTACATCATTTTTAGCATATTTGAAATGTTCGCTTACATTTTTTTTTTTTTAAATTTTCAGCCTTTGAACATTACCGTAGAATTATAGAATAGATTTAGTTACATATACAAGAAAGATTTCAGTTTAGTTTCAGTTTTTCAAAAATAATTGATAAAGTGTATGCATAAATATTGTTATCATCTGTTATCAAAGGATACAAATAAAATATTGACAAGATTGTAATTTAAAATAAAAAGGTTTTGCTTTTCCTTTATTTTGTATCTTTATCAGAATTGGATATTGATATTACAAAGTTTACTCTGATAGAGAGAAGAGTACATACACATACAGACACAATACTGGAGCAGTGTGATATACACGAATTATTGTTTCCAACATTTTATGTTAAAATAAGCAATAAGAATATAAAAATATTTTGCTAAAATGTTGTACAGTTTTCTTAATTCTTTTTCAAGCCTATTTTATTTCTGGCAGGTGAGAACATATGATAATCACTTTATAGCTTGTTAGTTTGTAGCTACAATGACATAATATTAAAATACAAACTATACATATATTTTATTTTATTCTTTAATTTCAGTAATCAGTTTTAATGAAGAGAGGCAGTACAAATGTTTCAAAGGGTTTACATCTTGTGATAGGTGGTGGTGGTTTTGCAGGATTTTTTCTTGGCAAAAAGCTGTCTCAAATGGGAAACAAAGTCAGATTACTTGACATTGAGGAGCCTGTGTGGATCATTCCGGAGAAGATAGATTTTATTAAGGTTCCTTGTTACATTAAAACATCATCTTTAAATTATTGTTATTAGTATCATAACTGATTCAACTGTTTAATTCAGTTACTGATATGTTTGAAGAAAACATAGTGTGTGTACTTACCACATCTTCTTTTCATGACCATCCATGTCAGATGACCTTTGTTATTCCTTGTTTGTTTACTTCAGTTTCTAAATCTGAAATTAATTATTTACATACATAGTGTTTAAATGAACATAATTTACTATGTTAGTGATGTAAAGGGTTTAATAAAAGTAAATATCCCATGCTAGATAAATTTTAAACATTTTATTATTTTACTTTTACTTTTACTGTATTAAACAGATGTTTTTAGCTTCAGTTTATTTACAAAGGTGAAAGTTAGTTTTAATTATATGTATTAATAAACAAATATGGATTCATGTTTTCAGGTTCATATAAAAGTAAGTAATTATAAGTAAATATCATTTCTGCATTAATGTATATTTTTACTGAAGGATACAATTTAGATTCTGACTGAACAAGATAAAACAATTATTTATTTTTAATCCAGATACAGTCAGTGGACTTTGTATGAACTATATTCCATCTGGAGTTATTGTTCTTGCAGTATCATGATTGGGAAAATATCATGATATATAAAATATATTGTAACAGTTTTATCATAGTGCAAGTATTTTGACTAACTGGTCAGACATTAATGTCATGGCATGTTACTCAACATTAAATTGTATAAAAAAATAAGTAAATATATTTAGTTTTCTTAACATATCAAATTCATATGTAAACTAAATGTTTTTAAGTATGAACCAATAAATATTCAGTTAATCTACAATTGTAATTCATTGCTTAATAAATCTTCAAATGGGAATCACTATTTCCTTGATTTTTACCTGCAAACTGTTTGGTAACTGTTATCATTGTTGAAAAACTAAAATTGTTCATTGACACAAACACCAGATTGTCATGTAAATTATGTTTGTGTCTCATCAGAATTTCTATGAAAAACCTATCTCACCCCTAAATTTTTTTTTTTATTATTTCATATGTTGTGAAATGTTTTACAGAAATTTAATTCAGACACAAGTTAGTTTGAATCACAACACTGATTTGTTCAAAATGAAAGCTTAAAGCAATATGATTATTTTATGAACAGTCATATTTAAAGATGGATAAAAATAATCATCTAATGTGTTAGCTGCTTTTGGAGCATGTTATTTTTATTTTTTTATAACTATTTTGTGTTGTCTAATAAATAACTGATTAAGAGCAAAAAAAGGCTGATATAAAACTGTGGCTTAAAATATGTCAACCTAGTCCAGCTATAAAGGTATATGTTATTTTTATTTATAACCAGATGGATGCAAAGCATGATTCAAAAATAGTTTTGTTGAAAGTTAATTTGACTAAATTCGATGATGTGAAAATAACTGTTTTCTAGATTGTTTCAAAACATTTGTTCTGAATTCTTTTTACCACAAATCAATAAATGTTGTTCTTGATATTTAGACAACATAATCAGAAAATAAATAAACAAAGCTGGAGCAGCCAGCCCATGAATTTTAGTCAAAATAGCAACAGATACTTTCACAGGCTCTTTAACCAGATAGGAATGTTCCTACTTTAACACTTACTGAAATAGTACCAGTAAACAGGATAGTCAATGGAACTACCTCCTGAAACATCCCATATCTCTTAAATAAACATTTCTAACAACTGTTTTGATGACAACTTTATGTTCATTGTTAACTTATCAGACATTATATTATTATATAGCTAGGCTTTCTCTGTCAGTTACAGATTTTTGCTAAATGTTTTAATCATATTTTTATTTAATATTTGATTAATCTGCATTAACATTTTTAAAAAGTAAACAGACAAAACATTATTTTAGTAGCAAGTGTATTTGGACAGTTTAGTTTACACTGTCATTATATTATTTCTTTATCGCTTTGAAGAAGAAAGAATTAATGAAAACATCTAAAAAAATTATATTATGCAGCAGATAAGAAGAAGATGCCAGTATTAAAACATTCAGCTAAAAATGGTTACTTGTGTCTACATTCTGCAGAAAACATTATCATCTCAAATGTTCTGCTACAGCTGTTCTTGTTGTCCATATAGTCTTAGTGCTAACAGATTGAGATTATGGGAGGCCACATTTTGAATTCTCATTTACCAAGATGGAAGGTTGTTTTTAGTTCACACAAAAAGAGTGTTAAATAAATATCAAAAAGTGATATAAAATAAATAAATAAAATAAAATGATAAGATTTTTTCATTGCAGAAAGTAATGAGCATTAATATATTTAACAGTTTTAAAGGCATGAGATGTAAACGTGAATGATATTGTACAAATTTATTTTATATTATATAATCATTAGGCCTTAAAAAAAACTAAATAGTTGCTATTCATATCTAAATTTGAAGTGCATGTAGTTTCTAATATATAGATATATAATCTGATTAGGTTCTTTAATGGAGATAACAATAATATTACCACTCATTTTCTGCATTAAATAATGTTCCATTTTGGTTGTTATTTTGTTTTATTTAAAAGAAGTAAATACAAAGTTGCCAGGAATAAATCTTTATCTTTGGCAATCCAAAGAGTAGATCATTAATAATTTATTCTTGCAACATCAACAATGAAAAACTAAATTTTTTTTACTGGTCAACAGCCACAAACAGGTTTACTTTCTTGTAAATTATTCATAGTTTTACAGAGTAAAAAAAAAAACCCAGATGGGAATGACAGATACTGCAGCCTTGACAATGATTTATTCGCTAATGATATAGATAAAGAAGCAGGGCTGAGTAAATCAATGGCAAAGTTGCAATATCTATCAGATTATCAGGTGTTTCTTTCTTTCTTTTTTCGGTTTTTGTCATTTTGCTTTGTCTGTTCATTTCTGTGTAAGGTGAGATGTTATGAATACATGAGAACCCTCCCCCAAAAACTTATGGTTTCTTGTATTAATGCTGTCAGTCTTTTTTTATTCCTAAATATAAGTTATTGAAATAAAAATTATACTATTTCTTGGACGTTTACAGAAAAACCTATTAAAAACTGTTGAAATAAATGTTCACAGATTGTGATTATATGTTGAAAACACTTCTCATAAATTCTTTTTCATTATCAAAATGTGATTTGTACACACTTTTCTAGAAGTTTGTTATATAAAATATCATTTTAAACTAAAGTATTTGTCAGTGTGATAAAAAAAAAAAAAAATCTCTTACAATAACTGCAGTGAACAGCAGATTTTTGATTTAGAAAACAATGAAGAAAAAATGAGTCAAAAAGCATCATTTGACATTCAGCTGTTTTGAAGTGTATAAAAGTATCTAACAGGTACAAATCTATGTTTGTATAAAAGATTCTTAGGTGACAAAGAATCTAATCCAGCAACCTGGTTCTGTCAGATCAATGGGATTTCTCACTAAAGAGCTTTAGTTTGTAAATATTTTTAGTTTTAAATATGATTTATCTTCCAGTGGAAAATGAGAAAGTTCCAGATTATGGATATTACTGTTACTGAAAATGTTTATTATTTTCTATGTACAAATAGGTTATTGCTGTTATTGAAGTTTTTCATATTTTGTTTGTTTTAGAGACTAGGTTGTACAAAATTCAAAAAGATGTGAAATTCAAAACTTTTTTTGAGCAGTCAAGATAATTGTATGTTACAGTTTTAAGATGGTTTAGCATAAAAAAAAGTTTATTGCTTGCTATAAATATTACGTGAATCAACCAGCAGACTATCTGTAAATACTATCTATGCATTATAAAATTATTTTGTGTTTAGACTTAAATACATCCTATTTTCTTCTTATAGTCTAAAATCTGAAACATTTCTGGTATCAAACTTTTGGATAAAGGATAAAAGATTTTTATTTCTTTTATTGAAATTATTCATATTTTGTATGTACTAATAGCTGGTTGCTGTTATTGACGTTATTTATGTTTTCTATATCTATAGATGGGTTATTATTATTGAAATTACTTATATTTTGCTGGGGTAATACTTACAAGATTGGAATACTGAGTTTCCATTTTCTGTCAATGCATTAATGACATTTTTGATTTCGTTTTTTCTTTTTTTTAAATTTATTTACCTATGTTACAAATAAATATGCCAAAGTTAATTAAAAATGAACAGTTTAATACTTAAAGATAAACAGAGGCAACTCCAATATGTTGGTGTTGTTTTCCTTTATTTTAGCACCATTTATTTGTCTATTTTTCTAATCTCAAAAAGCTTAAGGTAGTAAGCCTTCTTTGAAATAAAATACTTAGTTTGTTAGAAAATACTAAGAACAAGAAGCTTGAAATTGAAGATAGTATATTTATAGAGCCTATATCTGGGTTACAAATGTACAGCACAACTGTTTATCATGTCAGGAATTTTATTGTTATATATTTGGAAAACACCATAGATTAACTCTTGTCATTGTTTACTGCTAACACAGTTGTCAGATAATAGGAATCTTTTGTTGTGGATTTGTTTGAGATTTTTTTTATCTTTTGTATTGTGGCAGATTAAAAAAATAAAGTTAACAAGAAAACAAACTTTAAAAGTATAAAATGAAAGTTATTGTATAAAGAACTTCTGATAAAAAACCAAAAGCCAAAATACCAATCCTTTGATACATTAGTTCAAAAGTTTAAGTGATCTTTTTGCTAGCTCAGCATAAAAGTACTGGTTCTTAAACAATAAAATATCTCAAAAAGCAAAATAAAGCAAAATTTTCTGATTTTTATTTTTTTCCCCACATGAAATAGAAAAGTATTTATTCTGCTTAATAACACAAAGAAAAAGGAATTTGAATAATTCAGTATTTTAACTATCAAAATGTTTTTTTTTTTTTTTTTTTAACCTCTCAGATTAAAAGTAAACTATAGTAGATATTTTTAGATCATAATATTTTTTTTTATCAAACTTTTGTTCTGTACTCAGCAGAACTGTTTTAAAACAATCTTTATATTCTATTTTAGAAATACTTACATAGGTTATTAATTTGTTTATTTAGTAGTTAATCATATTTTTCATTTCTGTGGCTTTATTTCTTAAAATATTGTAGAATAAAATATTTTATTGATTATTAATGTTTTAAAATGACAATTCATTTGCAGGGTGACATTCGGAATTATGAAGATGTTATAAAGGCAATGAAGAATGTTTCTGTGGTCTATCATATGGCATCTTTTGGCATGTCTGGCAATGATCAGGTAAGTATTTATTTTTAACTTTAAATATCAAGAGTACTTATAATCAAATTTTTATTATACTGAAAAAAAAATTTAGAAATGCAAATAAAACAAATATGTAATACAGAAGTACTAAATGTTTAATTGCAACCTGTGCACAAAATAACAGTTTGTTCATATGTCTTTACAAGAAGAACAAACACTGGCATCATTAACTGTTAAAAATCAGTAAAACTATTTTAGTAATCAGTGTTTTATCTCTGATACAGATATCACTTTTTTGGTATCCGATTCCAGTTTTTAGAAAGGAAAAGAACAGTTATCTTAAAAGCTGTCAAACAACTTTGTTATTTTGGAGACCATGTTATCTGTCTGACTTCAGAATAGTCACTATCACAAAATGTAATTTTGAAGAGGCAAATGTTGGCATTCCTCTTTCACTGCATAAGTGCAAATGTCTTTCAAAACTCTGTTTATCTTAGGTGTTTATTTTGTTGGCATCTAACAGTGAATAAATTGTTTTGTTTAAAGTATTCTTTTAAAAACATCTAGTCAAAAAGTATGCTTTTTAGATTTTTTTATAGATTTTTTGAAAAAAAAAAAGCTTTTTGCTGTTGTGGTTACATAGAACAGGAAGACGTAACTAAGGATTTTTTATTTACTGTAAAATGTTTAATTTTGTTCTTAGACACATAAATATTGGTTAATCTTTCAGATATGTTGGGTTTTTTGATTTTATGATTTAAAGCAGTAGTTTAAATTACTTTCCATTTGTTTGTCATAAATTTTCTCTCCATATTGATTTTGAAGCTTGGGGGAAAAAATAAAGTGTAATAAAAATAGTTTTTCCCATGATTTTCATGTCAGCTGTTTTAAACATTTCAACTTGACATTTTGCCCAGGATGTAAGTACATTAAGAAAAAATGTTCAATTAACTTTGTTACTATTTTCTAATAGTTCTTTTATAGACAGTCTGTTATTTTTAATCTGTTTATAGCTGTGAATTTCAGTATGATTAGTATTACCTGAATATTAAGAATCAGATGGAATAAATTATTTTTCATATATATTGTCTAAGTGTGCAGAATATTTGTTAATGCAAGGGTTACATTTAAGTAAGATTATTGGCATGTATGTTACTTTTCTGGCATCATTGTAAGATGCATTGAAACAAAATGTACTTTTTAATGGATATTGTGATTATTGTGATAAAATCCTTTACTTACATATATTACTTAAGATCTTGCATTTGCCTTTCATTAATTATATCCTGGTTTGTAGTTTATTACAAAATATTTCTTTGTTTTGACTTATCAGTTGCCACCTGTAAAAAAAACCAACAACATATACACACATATATATATTTTGTCTTCAGTTTGAAACTTATATGATACAAGTTAATCAAATCATCATCATGTTTTATATATTTGTTTTCTAATCTATCCATCAGTCTACCATTAACCAAAAATTCAAATTCAAAATTCAAATATTAAAATTTGATATTTTTTATTTTATTTTATATTATTATTATTATGATTATTATTCTGGTTATTTGAAGGTAGTCTTTTTATTTTCTAGTCGTTATATATTTTTCTAAAACTGTATTTAAAGTAACTGATGGAAACCAGTGGTCAATGAAAACTCTGTTGTACATTTTAAGCCACTGAAATTAGTATAATGTCTATAGTTTGACTTTAAAATAATATTAATTAATTATAATTAAGTTCTGCTATTATCTACATATTCTAGCTTCTTATTATTGTTTTAAAATTGAAAACAAATTAATTTTTCTTTTCATTATATTTTTTCTCTATATATAATTTTCTGCAAAAATTAAATATAATTTGAAACCCATCATAGCATTAGAATTTAGAGACAGTATTTATCTAACCATTCAGGCATTGTGGGAATGGGGTAAAAAAAAATGTTTACAGTTAAATATCATACCTCTTTTTTTTTTGTAATGAACTCTGTTTATTATCACTGGCTACAATACATATTTTAAAGAAAAACTTTTATATTAAATGAAATGCTTTCAGAATTTTTTGGTGAGTGAAGGAAATACTGCCAAGATCTACTTTCAGATTTCATTCAATGTAATGTTACTTAGATTCTTTTTTTTTTTTTTCCCACACAAAAAGAAAGGTAGGGTAGGCAAAAGAAAAAAAAAACCATCTGAAGACCAGAAAAACTGGCAAGTTTAATGGCTGTGCCTGCTAATTTTTGTGCTGATAGATTTTACTCAGTAAGAAGAAAAAACATTTCGGAGTGCCGAAATACATGTTCTTCTACTGGGTACTAATAAACAGTTTTAATCTCTTGCAGTCATTTTATTACTTGTGTAAACAGATTTTTTTCTCTCATCATTTTTAAGAGTACATTGTCCTGAGTTTGATAGTTGTATCATTATGAATATTTGGACTTAGCCTTTTGTCATGTTGTCACATATTCTCTTGTTATTTGGGATCATCGGATATATTAAACCTTATTAACACCTGTTTGTCCTATTTACAGACAATCTAGTCAGCATACATTATATTTCACAATTTAATCAACACCCCAGAAACTAATTGTGTAATTAAATCCTGTTTCTCTAATTACCTTTTTAATGTTATTTTAAGACAAAAATCATGAGTGTATTCAATTTATTAATTAAAATTTATTGTGTAATCTTTATCTTCTTATTTTAAAGAACAGTGTTTTTAATAGATTATAACAATAATAGAAGATGTGTTCATCCTGCACAACTCTGTAACATGTTACCTCAAGACATTTGCCATTAGTTTCTTTAACAGACATTTAGATAAAATGCCAGAAACTTAAATATTTTATCTTTAGAGTGCCAGGCTCAGGGAGAATGTAATTTACTGTATGTATTTTAGAACATTTACAGAGTAAAAAGAAAAAATGTTTACTAATTGTTGCATATATTTGTGAATATAAATACAATTTTTAGTATTGCTTGCCGAATTGTTTTTCAGCAACAATAACTGTTTCTGTGTGATCAGTTTATTTAACATGAACCATTGACAAAATACAACACTGTAAAGATAGATAGTTATTTATTTGTAAATTTAAAAAATCCTGATCTTTATTTTATCTTCATTTTTAACTTTTAACTTTTTTTCTTTTTTTTCATATAGTAATAATTATAGGTCTGCAAAAAATTTAATAAAGCATATATTAAATATTAAATATATTGTCTATGATAGGATTTATATTTAGTGATGTTTCATTGTCCTGTTCTGAGAGACTCAAGTTTTGTTAAAAGTACTGGTATACCTATTTATTATGTCTGTGAAACTCTGATGTTACTGTGTATTTATGGTAAAAACATTCTTTATCTTTTCCCCCATGAAAACTGCAAGGATTTTATAGTTTACATATCAGTTATCATCATCTTCCAGTCTTGACTAACATCCAAAACAAATACTTTTTCTTACAGAAACATTTTCGGTTTTGTGAGAACATTGAAAGCACTGAAGTAGTTAGTGTTTTTCTTTAGTCTTTGTGTCTGAATAGAGAATCCAGTGGTTGTAGTGATGTATTTTACATGTGAACTGATGTATTTTACATATGAAATGATGTATTTTACATATGAAATAATTGTATATTGCATATGAAATAATGTATTTTATAGATGAAATTAAGTATTTTACATATGAAATGATGTATTTTACATATGAAATAATGTATATCGCATATGAAATAATGTATTTTATAGATGAAATTAAGTATTTTACATATGAAATGATGTATTTTACATATGAAACAATGTATATTGCATATGAAATAATGTATTTTTATAGGTGAAATTATGTATTTTACATATGAAATGATGTATTTTACATATGAAACAATGTATATTGCATTTGAAATAATGTATTTTTATAGGTGAAATTATGTATTTTACATATGAAATGATGTATTTACACATTAAATGATGTATTTTATACAGGAAATGATACATCTTATATGTGAAATGATGAATTTTAAATAATTAGTTGATGTATTGTACATATGAATTGAGGTATTTTATATATGAATTATTACAAACCATGTTTCATGAATTGAGTGTTTCACTAATCTAGTTAATATAAATGATGTATTTTACATATGAACTGATCATGTTTTATTGTGATGGGCAGGTTATAGCTTGGAAAAAGACACCATTCCTTATGACACATGAATTTACCTCATCAATCTTCCTTAAAATGTCAGTTGGACTATTTCTTTTTTATATCTTTTATGTGTAGTTTACTTTAAGTGGCAAAGTACATATAAAAGGTAATTTTTGCACACCATGGCATAACATATTCTTTAATGCATAATTATTAAAATCACAATAACTTTATAAAAATAATGTGACATGTAGTTAATATCAGTTAAATAATAAAGTTAAAAAAATATTAAAAAAAAAATATGTATATTTATATGTTTATCACAAAGTGTGGTTATTTTCAGAACAGATATAAAATCAATTGGGCAATGTGTTAATAAGTGAAGATGTGGTTTTAGTTTGTCAAAATTGACACTTAGCACACTGGTTTGTGTATTTCTACCCACACACAGGTGCAGAAAAACAACACTGGATCACATCAAGTTTTTTGGCCTGTGTTAAACACATGTATGAGTTTATCATATCTCATAATCTCCACAGAATGTTGTGGCATTCCAACTATCATGGTGGTATTTTAACAGTTACTACATTTTCATAGGTACAATCTAATTGATGCATTAAGCACATGGCAGTGGTTGGCATTGTAACTATACTGTCTCAAAACATCATTTTCTTAAACACCCAGATAAGAAATGTTGAGAAAAGTCATATAATGGATACCAGTATTAAAACTTTTATGAAGCAACAAAATGCTGCTGAATTTATGATAAGATAGTAGAGATTTTTTCTAACATTTGATTTTAAAAAAAAATGTTTTAATTTTATGTTCTTTTGATTCTAAATTAGCTGATTCTCAAATAAATCCTGTTTGTCTTCAACAGAACTTTATTCAAAATCTCATTATCTTATTATTTAAACTATATTTAATTAATTTTTACCTTTTAATTCAGGTTTATACCTGAAAACCAGATTTTACAAAATAATTTTGATAGTTCAAAATAATACATTGTTTTAATTGTTTCACTAATTACTCTATTTCAGAAAAATCTTTATCTCAGAGTATTGTGTTTGGTGGATTTTTTTTTTTTTTTACTGAATATGTTTTTAACTTTAAAAAAAAAGAAACAGACATAATTTAAATGTGTGCTATTTTTAAGGTTATTTCAGAACAAAACGAGGATGATTTCTGGATATAAATGCAGTCAGGGTATCATAGAAGACTTAGTTTAATAATTTGATATGTAGGGAAAAAATTGTTATTAACCTGTTTTAACTATAATGATGTAATATTTTAGTCAATTATATTTTTAAATATATTAAAATATTACACTAATAAACTTTAAAAAATAATAAATAAATAAATAAATAATTTAATAATAATATAATAATAAGATATTTTATGATCTAACATTTTTTATATTATTTCTTGAAAACAGTCCATTGATCATATTGGAGTTAAACTGAAAATACTTGACTGAGTTCTAATTTAACATTTTTCTTTGTATTTGTTTTTTTTTCTTTCTTTTTTAACCAGTAGTGAAGAAACAACATTAAAATTATTTATTCTTGTTATACTTATTTCTTCTTTCAGTATAGGTAAAGTTCTGTATCATCTCTAGACATGTTAAAAATACATTCTGAGCTGATTTAGCAGCTAAAAACTTAGGAAGGTCCTAGCCTTAATGGATTAAGAGATAGGCCAAGCAAACCAGAAAAGTGTGAAGGAAACCAAGTTAATTGGAAACCAACTTTTTTTTCTTTATGGTAGATTTTAGGAAGAAATATTATATCTTTAACAGGATTGAAAACATCTTCTGGTAATGATGTTTCCATAAAGTGATTTCTTTCTCAGAAGGAGCAGATGGTGTATCATACAGGGGCTTTGATGATTATTATTTTTCTCCTTTGATTGATAAAAGTCTTTTTCTTGTGTCATCATCATCATCATTTTTATTTCTATTTTTTTAAAGTTATTTTAATACTTGATATGTAACTTTATTTAAAAAACAAACAAAAAAACAAAATGTAATATGATAAAATTAAAAATGTTCATTAATGTATTTTTAATACTCTCAATATTCATCTCTGTAAACATACAACAAGTGAATGTAATCTGGCAGAGTGTTGATAGTTTTTCACTGTGGTATATTCTGACTGAGGGTTCAGAAAAAAAGAAGAAATATTTTCTTAATGACACCTTTGCACATATCATTTAATCAGCAGCATCTGCTTGTGTAACAGGATAATTGTAATTTCTTGGCAAGGTTTTTGTGAGCCACTAAAAGTTATTAGCAGCAAAGCATTATTACATATTCTTCCAAGCTAACATAAAAACACAAACCAGGATCACAGATGTGACATTTAACAGGCTAGCTGGAATGGGAAATAACCCTTTAAAGAGTCATTTAATATGTATAAATTATCAGTGTGATGTAACATGAAAACTCTGTGTTGAAATTTTAGTAAATATTATGACACAAATGATAGAATTGGGAGAAGGATGCCATTTGATACAAAAACCATGAAAATATCAGTAGGAAATAATTTTAAATTGACATTACTGTTTACATAAAATGCAATCAAAAACAGACACTTGGGAGGCAGTAGTTTTCAAGAAAACCAATAAATCACAAAGTGTTTTAATTGTCAGTTAATTGAATGTTTCCAGCTTTCAGCACTATGTAAATACAGAATAATATATTATTTCCTGTTGAGCAACGGTTTATTTACTTTTAAACAGACAAAAAGGATAATATTTCGTTACAGAGGCTCAACTTATAGAGTTTTTATTAAAGTTTAAATGTTATGTAATCACTATATCCCAAGGACTGACATTTGGTTTAATGTAACATGTAAATATCAAAGGTAAAGATTATGTAAAATTCATTGAAACTCACACCAAACACAGAGTCATCTGAGCATACTTCCATCTATATTCAGTCACTAAAATTAATTCTGAATCTTATTAATCTGATACTATTTTGGTTTTTGGTGTGTATGTGATTTCTTTTTCAACTTTGCTATAATTAGTTTTTCTGTAAATATTAAGTTCAGGGTTAAAAATTATTAAGAAAGATGGGTAATGGTTTCTCCTTACTATCAACAGATTTGTAGTATTAAATGATATCATAATGTATAGTTGCCACTTACTGTGTCAGCCCAATGAATACAATTTTGAATTAATTCATTTACATTTAGAATTTCAACTCAACATAAAATTTTACTCCAGTAATGTTAAACAGGTATCAAAAGGATTAATACAAAAACATTGCATAAACCTGGCAGGTTTATTTTAGTATTAACAAAATCTAGTTTTTACTGATGATGTTATTGCTTGGTGAAATATATAACTGAAGTCTGCCAGACAGTCTTGACAAATATGATTCAGAAAGAAGGTAATGAGTTTTCCTTAACATCACTATGGTTGTAACACAAATAAAATCTGATGTAGTTTAGTCTTGTTAGTTTTTGCTTGATTGGTAACTAAGACATAACAGTATTTTATAACAGTCATTCTCCAGCAAGTGCTTGTCATAAGTGTGACCTGTATTCTCAATGTTTGACTTTTCATTTATAAATAAAATACAAAAGCTATTTATGTATTTGAAAACACACACACACACACACACAGATGTACACAGTATAAAGAAAGACACAAATACTGAGCTGTAATGTCTTTTCATGTTTTAAAGCTTGTTTGAGTCAATTATTTATTAAGATGTTTTGTTGTGTTACTTATTTATTTTAGCTTTTTATTACTATTACTATTATTATTGTTGTTGTTATTATTTTTAAAAGTAGAGGTAGTGGTAGCAGTAGTAAAATATTTAAAAAATAAAATAAAATAAAAATAAATAAATGAAAATAAAGAAAATAAAGAACTAAATTTAAATTAAATAAATAAAATATATATAAAAAATAGTCTTTAAATTCATTGTCATTAAATATTAAGAATTTTTTTGTTATTATTCATTTTTTTTAAATTTTATATTTTTTCTGATCATTAAGTTCCTTGTTTATATATGTCTAGCACCCCCCTGTTTGTTGATGACATTTGTAACTTGTAAAATATTATTTTCTAACATTAAATGAAATTAATAAACAATTAAATCACTTAGACTTTGATTTTTTTTAATATAATTATAACATATTTTTTGCTGTTTTGTTTTTTTGTGCATTATATTTTTTTTTTGCTATGGAAAAATGAAAAAACCATCAGTATTTAAATGCCTCTCTTAGCAAGATTTGAAAAACAGACTTGAAGGAAAAACATTTATGACTCACTAGAAGTCAGAGTAAATTACATAGGTTTTTATGTTTACCATTTGCAGTCAACTTTGAACATGCCTACATGATGTAAATGAGTCTAAATGTCATTTGCACCTCTCAGTTATAAGCTAGCCATGAATGTGCACGTGCCACATAGGTCTGGCTTGCTCCTAAGACATGCTTCAAAATGCACATTAGCTGCAGCTAAGATCATCAATTTCTGTGTCAGTGTTTTAGTAATGGGTCATTTCTTGTAAATGTAATAAGCAGGATGAAGATAAAAGCCTACATGTATAGAAATGTTTTGACCTCTTGTTAAAAAACATAAGCTAAATAATTGTGTCCTTCAGAAGTAATTAGCCACACCATGATAGGTCTGGCACAGCTGTTTGGGTCTGTGAAATTAAGGTGAGACAAGCAGAGCTGTTTGCCATGTATAACAACAAATTAATAAGCCATACAGACAAGTCAGTATCATACTCTTGTCACAAGAAACACAGAAACTTTGTTTTATTGTTTTGCTTATTACCAAGCAAGAAATTACTTATTAGTAATTTGAAGCTGCAGTTGTTTGATTTTTTTGATGTATGTGAAAGCAGTAATATTTCCTTGGCTTTTGTAACCATCCATTGATTCTTAATCAAATATAAAAAAGTTTCTGTTTAGGGGGTAATACCGTACACTTGTTGCTAATGTGGACATTTTTAATTTGAGAACTCATAAAAATAAATTGAAAATAGTTAACATATCATCATGGACATTTTATGTGGATTTCTTTCCACACTTCCTTCCAGTAAATAATGTTATTAAGTGCAGAAGAAGTTTTAAAATTATTACTTGGTTATTGGTTTTTATTGGCAGCATTTAGATAGATGATGGTAGTGATGGGTATTAAATAAGATATTTTAAAAATGTGTTTCGTTTAATAATATATAATGTTAAAGTGGTAAGTAAATGTGTGTGTGTGTGTGTGTGTGAAGGACAGAAGAAGATGTAAAAAGAATAGAAAAACGTTTTAAAAATATCTTCAGCATGATAGTGTATCTTTGATGTGCTTAACTAGTATTACATGTATAGGAACACTGGAGGAGGGGATAAAAGCACTGTAAAGCTATTGCCTATTCATTATGAAATATATTAAAATTGTAATTGAAAGAAAAAAGATGCAGTTTGCAGAGCTCAGGAACTGTAGTGTATAGGATGGGCAGGAATGAAGAAGTATTTTATTTAATGACATACTTCAAATATTTCTGATATACAGAGATTAATGACAAGAAACAAGCTGTTGTCACAGAGTTGTCTGTTTGTTTTTTTTTTTTTTGGTTAGCAGTATATGCACCTTCCCAGAGATCTTCACATAGTAAATCATTTGAAGAACACTGGTGTAGAACAGGAAATGGATTAAGGGTTCTGCTGAGATGGAATAATCCTGTAACCATTTCTACACTCCAGTTTTAAATTTGTCCAGAGATACCACCACTGTTTCAGTCTTCCTTAACTTTAATAATAAACAGATTATTTGTAACTAGCCAGGTGTCAACAGCAGTGTGTAATTTATAATTTTGAAAATCAGGAAACAACCTGGAATTATGCAAAACATGTTGGCCATTTCTTTTTGTGACAGGTATATTTTAAGGCACAAACTGCTTTTGTTTTTTTGTTGTTTTTTTCCCCAATTTTCAGCATATTGGTAATTGCCTTCTGACAAAAATTTGTACTTCTATTTAGCACTTAACACTGGGGTTTGCTGTAGATTTGTAATTATCAACATCTGTGACTGCTAGCAAATGTAATTTATCATTGTCAATAATTTTTAAGCCAAAGACTATACCATCAAGCAAGCATTCCTGATGGTTACATCTTATCTTAAAGCTTCTTCCTACTATTCTAGGTTTTCCTGCATGGTTAAATGTGTTAGTGGTTCAGATGTTTCCTGACATACACCAGTGTGTGCTGATTAATAATGCAGCATTGTTAGGGATTTGAGATAGCAGTGAAATGTCAAATATGTTTAAAACTTTCATAAACCTAACTACTTCCAGTGTTTCAAAAGTAAAAGAATCATAATGTGATGTCTTATTTTTCTAGTGCTGATTCATTTTAAAAATTATTTTGTTTTCATAACTTTCTGTGTCAGACTTTTGCTAGACATATTTGCAAGGTTATAAAGTTTTCATCTGTATATTTGTTGGCCACTGCTAGTGTTTATTTCAACTCATATATCTTTCTGTGTTTGTCCTATAACTAATTAGTCCTCAATTACTATTAAAATGTGTGCTTTATAGTATTTCTCTGCTATAATAAATGTTATAATAATAAAAATTGTCACAGCACCATACATTTTTTTTATGTGGCTGCCAAATGTGTTAACTTGTCTATGTGAAGACTTGTTTTAAAAATGTCACAGAATATTGAATTAATCTAATGTCAGTAACATGGAACATGACATCAACCACTAACATGGAAAGTTTTAGTAGGCTGATGTTTTTTTAAAATTGTTTTCTAATATTCTTTTAATCATTTACTTCTTTTGTTTCTTATGCTTCCTGGTAACGGACTTCATACAAGGTTTTTCCCTATTGCTTAAATTATTTTTGTCCTCACGAGTAATATAATAGTCACTGATAATACAATATCAGAATTTAAAATTAGAAAAATGTATAATTATTGAGAGATATGATGGAAGAACACATTTAGCTGAACAACATAATAATCTTGTGTGTGCAATAGGACCTAAATAGATCCATGGTTTATTGTAACCTGGAGTGAAAATGAATGCTAATTTAAACTTTGACTTGTTGCCATCTCTGATGAGAATCTGATCTTCTGAAAAAGTAAACAACTTAGAGCAAAAAAAAAAAAAAAATCAAAAAACAATTTAGGAATTAAAAAAAGAAGTAATAATATTTTTTTTTTAAAAAGACACAGAAACAAACATCAACCCAACTAAAAATAGAATAGCTAAAAGTTATTTTTTACAATACAATCCACATTAAATTTTTAGAAAAGCTTACTTTACCCTTAAAAAATCTAATAACAAAATTAAATCAATATTATTCTCATATATGTATAATTCTGCATTTCAATTAGATAATATATACTATAGATGGAGAACAGGGTGACTTAATACTATTTGGCATTTTATAAAATTTGAAAGTTATGAAATAAGCTTAAATTAAAAGCGAAGGTGCTGTGTAGCAGTGAAAAATTCCTTGCTGTAGTAAAGTATCGGTAAACAAGATTCTTTCAGTATGCAAACAGATTATAAATTTATTTCTTAAGTTCATTACTGGAAGCTAGTGTAGAGTGAACCCACTAGGCCATTTCCTAGTAGTCAGAGTGTTCCTGTTTATGGAAAGGAGCATATAAAAGATCTCTTGCTGCTAATGGGAAAAAATAAAGAGGCTTATATGTGAAGACAAAATATGTCCAAAATGGCAAATGGATCATGTCCAGCAGCTGATGATAGAAAATTAATAAAAGTGCTTTTGTGGTGTCATTAAACAAAACAAACTTTTAACATCAGGGTAAAGTAACATTGAAGAAACCCATTACTTCATGCTTCAGTGATGATTTTCACCACATAAGTATTGGCATAAAATTAATGGATTTGGAAGGCTTAGTATTTATAAACACATGGCAGTGGTCACTGTTGGTGTATGTGTATTTCCCTGCAGCTCACAGCAACACAGGATGGTTATGCATATAGCAGATGTGTTGAAGAACTTCTGTTCTAGTACATATTTTTGCCAGCTGGTTTAGATAACCAACAAGAAGTAGTGACAGGGATGTTTGCCTTTTAACTTGGCCAGAGGCATATTCAGATTTTGTGTTGGTCAAAGAAAAAGAAAGGAAATAAATATTTGGTAGTTCACTTCTTTGATCATCCGAAAAAAGAAAAGAAAATAGTGTTTCAGTTTTCATATTCTGGATTTTTATTGTCTTGTCTTAAGAAGCTACAGATGGAAGGATAACAGTTATATTTGAAAAACAAGACTTTTTCTCATTTAGTTTGTTGTCAGTATTCAAGAATGCGTCAAATTAAGTTTTATATATATATGTTAGGAAGCACTGATCATTGTTTGATTTAGATAAATGCTTTGATGATACTAATCTTAAACACCTTCATCTTGTAAAATGAGCTATTTTAAACACCTAACTATTCTATAATGAGCAATACTAGTACCTAACCTGTTTTAAATGCTTAAATATTGTCAACTGAAAAATTTTCAATACCTTTATCTTGTACACAAAACAATTTTAGATACATATTTCTTGTACACTAAAGAACTACACTGCATTATTTTAAACACCTGAAGGAAAGGATGTTCAGACACATGCTTCCTTCATTTCACAGTCAGCCATGAGAAACACAAATGCCTGCTGTTAACCATGTTGTGAAATCTAACCACTCGGGTCCACTTTATTTATGATTTATTCTCCAGCTTTTGATATCATATACTAATATGTTTTCTTATTTACTGAAAGGTACACCTGAACATATAACTGTCTTGTATTACTAACAAGAAAAGGAAAGAGATACATTTTAAAATTAAACAAACCCTGTTTGCTGCCTGTTGTAATTTGGTTAATTGTCTAAAACAGCTTTAGAAAAGAGAGAAAAAAGAAAAATGGCATTGCAGCTGTCTGCTAGATCAAATAACAGTTTGTATTAGATATAGATATGGAATATATATTTTATAACAGCAAATTTCTTTAAATGATTCTTCAGCAATTTATAGAAATAAAACCACTATGATTTGTGCTATTTTTCATGAGGTCATGATGATTCTTCATGTCATTGCTGAATTTGTCAGATGTCAAATAAGTAAATGTATAAACTACAGAAACCGTGTCTTACATTTACATGTCATACAGAACTAAGAAATGAAAGTTTGATGTTAAAACATCTAACCTTCAATAAAAGCAAGCAAACAGTTGTTGATAAAATCTTTCATCTTGCCTAAGAGTCTATACAACATATAACAAGTATGGATTAGCAGTTCCAGATAGTTAATTAGATTAACTGGATTCCAAAATTTAATTCAATAGAAGACTTGTTTTAAACCAATCTTTATCAATATATAAATTGTACAAACTGGATTTAATTAGTACATTCTATTTATGATTTCAAATTTAACTTTCATTTTAATAACAACCATCCTTAATTGACAAATACACATACTTGTTTTTCAGAATACTTTTTTCAAGCATAAGTAACAAATAAACTTTATACAGCACTACATCTTCAGACTCTGTATTCTGTTTGATTTTTATATCAGAAAAATGAAACCTGAAACAACTGTAGCATAATATGTTACATGATTGTTTTATCAAATGTAACATTATCCTGAAAACATTTCTCAGTATGTGTCTAATTGTAATATGCTTCGGAGTGTGGCATGACCGATTTTCCTTTTTTCTGAGCAGGACATCATTAATTACTTGTAAATTGTCTCTGTAATGTTGTTTGTGCTATGCTGACCTTATTTAATGTAATTAAGACATATTTTGTTCCAGTTTCCTAATACTGGACACTTGTTTACCAAAAGCTGACATTCTTTTCTATAATCAGGACAGCTGTTGTGTTCCAGTTATCAAAATGTCTGTCATTTATCCAGTAGAAGCATTCCTTTCTGCAATCAGGACAGACTTTGTGTTGTACAATTGTTTACCCAGCCCTCATATTCCTTACTGTTTACAAGCAGGCCAATCATTTTATTGTCTTGTAATTATCACCTCTCTGTACATTTGTTTGTTCCGGTATTGATGGCACTGATATTGGTTTTGTACATGACATATCTATTTACATTTTAATGTGAGATCATTTTCAATATTTGACTAAGTCAAAAATGCCTTGCCCTTTATTTTAAATATATAACATTCAAAGTTGGTTGCAAATATTTGGTTTTGAACATTATAATACTATTTTGGCTTCAATTGTTGTAATACCACTTAATTTATTTTTAAAAAAAATTTAGGATTTATTTTACATTGGATGATGAAAATGATTTATTGTAAGTTGACATTTTTCAATTAGATGAAAGGAAACATGCTTTTGAAGGTGCCAAGGCAACTGACTTCTTGCTGTTAAATCAAATGGTAGTGTTTTCTCTGTGCCATGTTCTCTGGGAAACACCAGTTCTTAGACGTTTGTCTACGTTTCTTCATGGAGGGTTAAAAAAAGAAATCACATGCAAATTATGTTCTTTGTGCAACAGCTAATGAAAAAAAAAAACCTAAGAAAATGTTAATATTGAATTGTAAGAAAAAAAAAATACAGAGGGTTTTTGGAGAATATTTTAAAATATTCTATATTTAGCTGTATCTACCAAAGAATCACCCTGACAACAATTTGGTCAGTATAGCACTGATGAAGTTTCTGACATTTTTAAAAATATAACTACAAAATAATTAATAAATATAAATAAAAGAAGATAAAACAGGAGAAGATTTAATGGATAAAAATACTTTAGACAGATATAAATATAATATAGTTATCATTTTGGTGACATTATTTCCATGATAAAATAAATATGTTCAAGGGAAGACATATTCTACTCTGTAATAACTGGTTTGTAGCTATTTTAAAGAACATTTATCTCACTGCCATTACTTATGTATTCAGTCATTTTCATGATGCCCATGGTAGAGGAAACTTTCCAAATAACCTGAATAACAACCTTGTGTTTCAAACTAGAATGAAAATAGCACCAAAGTATTCTCTTTGCAAGACACAATACTCTGTTACAGTGAAATGTTTGTTAAAAACTTTTACAACTATTGTCACAGCTTTGGATAATGACTGTGATGATACCCAAGCTGTTATCTTGTTTTCAGTAGAACATATTCTCTCACCATTCATCCAGTTAGCATGTAACCTGGCTGAGGATGCTTATCATGAAATATCAGTTGTCTTGGTAGAGCAACAATTCTCATGTATCAATCCTCTGAATCTGTAGCAAAGAACTTGGTACTTATGTTCTCTGGGAAAGACCAGTTCTTACATGTTGATCTGCCAACAGAGATGAACATTCTTCATAAGAGGCTGGCATATCAAATCAAGTGACTGGAAAGCATCTTTTTTTTTTTTTTTTTTTTTATGGAAATGAATTATTTTACTATGGTATTTTACAAGAAATAGCATTACTTCTAACATACACAGCTGAGATGTTGCCTCTGATATCAAGAAGATGGGAAAGTAAAATGGAAATTATTGTACAGTAGATTTTCAGGAAGCAGTTTCCAAAATCATGACTTGTATCTCAATATTACATCTTGGGTTCATACTATTGTAGCTATTGTGTCTGCAGAGAGATATTGTGTAGACTGAAGCTGTATTTCTGTGATGAAGCTAGCATATGTCTTTCAGGCTAACTACTAATAAAAATCCATCAGGAGTGAATAAGGAAAAATTCAAACACAGGACTTGACTGACCTTTCACTTCTAACCTAACAGCCAAAGTGTAATAGTTGTATTATCTCATGATTTTTTTCATGCAGATTTTAAATATCAGTGATAACTTTAATTTATATAATTTAATCAGGCAGAATCATGGAAACAACTAATTATGAAAACAAGATTTGGGAATAAATGAATACAAATTGTAACATAGAATATTTAATTTCTCTAATTAAATATCAAAATAAATATAAAAAATATTTTGTATCTTTGTTTTTAATATTATAAAAAAATAATAAAAAGCATTTTATTAACTTGACATTGCCAATCATGAATTAAAAATAGATTGGTGTATTAGATGGAAAAAGATATATACAGCATTTTTTAAATTCCTGTTCTTGTTTGTGTCTGAATTTATATAGTCCATTTAATCTTCATTGACCTCTGGCACATTGTATTCTTTTCCCATACGGTTTCATTCTTTGTTCTTTGAATATTTGTTGCATTTTTCCTTTGGTAGTTGTAAGGAAACACATGGTTCCACTTTGAGCCCCAACAAACTTCCTCCAACAGATGATGTTATTTTCCTTTCAGCACCAGCAGATTCTCACTGTTGTAAAACATATCTAAATCTGTTCTTTCTTACCTTAATTAATTTTTCTACAGCACAGTATCTAGTCATGAATGTTGATTTGTTAATGATTTATCTAATCTAAAGGAACACGATCTTCCCAATGCAGATTCTGTTTTCAATGAAATAATTTTAAATCAAATTTGATGTGCAAAAAAAAAAGAAAAAGTTTAAAAAAGAATGAAACTAATTCCCATTTTTCTATTTACATTAAACATTTAACAATATAAATAACAACAGACATTTAAACTGAAAAATACCATTTAACATTTTAGTTAAACACTAATAAATAGTATTTAGTGGGACTGCACAGACATTGTAAAAAAAACCTGTTACTGTGTAAGTCTGGCATGCTGCCACTTACAGTAAACAGAGATGAGATAAATGGGTATTTGAGGTATTTCATGATAACAGGTGTAAGATATTCCTGTCTCTTCAGTGCCTTGTTAGTCAGAGAACAAAGCACAAGTTTTTCTTTGTCACTAGAAACCCAGTGATTAGCTCAACACTTGTCATCAGTAAGGAATAAATATTTGTTTAACAATGTGTCAACACATTTGTTTATTAATGGTTTTTAGAAGTCAAAACATATATGGTCTTTGTAAAGTGTAAAACAGACGTACAAACAGTCAAAACATTATGATGAAATCATATAAGAAATTCACCATTATGTTGTTGGATACATGTTATTTAGCAGCAAGAGATCATTCAAATGCATATCAACAGATATTTTGGCCATCATGTTTTTGGGCATTATTTTATACTGTGGCTATTATCCTTTATATTTGTTGACAGATCAGTTTATTAAAATATTAATTTTAAAAGCTTCTAATTTATACAAAATGTGGAAAATATTTTCTGTTGCAATCTAAAGTTGAAATCCAATTAATTCAAATTATTCAAAACATTGAAAAACATATTCATATTAGTAGTATAAGAAATCTTATTTTTCAGGTGCAACCCATTAATCATGCTTATGAATAAATCATTGTATATCAAAGACTATATTACATTCTTCATTAACCCAACAATTGTCAAATAATGTATGTATGGAAAGTTCACTAAGTGAAACACCATAGCTTTTAATTATTGATCTTTACATAATACACATCAAAAACTCTATTCAAGTAAATTTTTATTGCTAAAAAACCACAATAAATAACAACAACAACAACAACAACAACAATAATAAATAATAAACATCAACCAAACAAATCAAAATAAGCAAATAAAAGAAGTATCCCATTCAGTACAGAGCAAGAAATAACTTAATTATTTTAAAATTTATTATTATTATTATTGTTGTTGTTGTTCTTAATTTTTTATTTTTTTTTATATTTTTATATTTTTATTTTTACAGATTATTGGTATCATTTTATGTTTTGATCATATAGTATAAATTCTGGTAGATACTTTAAATGGAGATAATGTAATATCTGGAACTGATAATTACATTGAGCCTTTCATGTGATATATTGACTGTAGTGAAATAAACACTGTGATATATTACTTTTATTATACAGCATGATAACATGATTTTCTTTAAAGATTAATGTTGTTTAATCATCATGGAATGTTTTTTCAGGTTCATCAACTTAATGTACTTCACAAAAGTTTGTTACATAAATAATGCATTACATTGAACCATACACTTCATAAAGAGATTGATTCATAACAGCTTGAAGCATATTGCTATGAAGGTTTCTGTAAACCAGTTATAATGAAAAAATTCAGAAAATACTTAAATAACAGTGAAACAATTGCTAGGCAGTCATTTTAATTGGTTTCAGTCTTGTATAGGTACCAGACCATATATTTAACAAGCTTGGGTTCAGACATGACAGAGATTTCTAGATTTTCTGGTTTTCTGGACAAGGACTTAATATATAAGTATAAAAATGTAAAATAAATGTTGAAAGGTAAAGAATAAAACTGTAATTAACAGATTTAACTGCTAAAGCCAGTTTTTTTTTGGAAATAGAGATTTTCTGTAAGCTGGGTAAATGATTTGGTATCTATATATTGCAACAGTAACTGTTTAATGAATCTGCCTTTCTGGTTTTAAGATGCCTTAAAGATGATGTTTGTCTTACTTGCAGTCTCAACCAGTTCAGTTAAATACACTGCATGTCTGAAACAGTGACATAAAACTTGAGTAAAAGATAAATTCTGACTGGAAACGAAATAGAAAAAAAGTTACCCAGCAGTTGCAGTCTTTATGTATTAAATTTATTACATGTTAGAAACACAGTAATTATGTTTAAACAATGATATAAAACTTGAGTAATAGATAAATGTTAAAATGGATAAAAATAATCAGCAGATGCAGTATGTATAAGTTAAATGTATTACATGTGTGTAACAAAACCATGGTGTTTAAGCAGTAATAACCACATCTGAATGTTGAAATTGAACAAGATACCCAACTGAACTCATTGCTTATGCATCGCACTTAGCACAAATGCCAGTGTGCACATAACGAGTTAAATTGTCAGTTGCAATCACTCAGTCATCAGTTTATATCATCACTATATTTGTTAGTCTTGAGTCAAGATATCTTCTAAATGTTTTTCTGATTGTTTACTCAAAGAAAGTTACTGTCTCATGGAGGATACTTTTGAAGTAGTCTTAGGTGAAACAAGAATAAGTATGTAAACTGAACAACAGTGGCTGCTTTAAAGTGTTTTAATGAACCTTTTAAAGTGATCTACTTAAATCAGTTTAGCTAGCTCAGCTGAGCATTCACATGTGTTTTTCAACTGATTTAGTTAACTGGTTTATTTTTTTAAGGTTTAATCATGTATAGTAAAAAATTGATTTCTCTGATAATGCTGTGAAAATAATTACAATCATAAATATATGATAGAAAATTGCTAAAGTGATTTCTAAAGGTGATAGACAGCATTTCCATCATAATGTGAAATGCTAATATGTAGCGAATTTTAAAATGACATTCCATAGCTCTCTCAAAAATATTCTCACCTAATTTCAGCTTCCTTCTACTTTTCCCCTAATATTTGGCTAAAAACATTCCTCTCCTACAGGACTAAGTTGTTGATAATCTGGAAAGTTGGAAGTCAAACCTAACTTCAGAATTCTTTGAATGCTGGTGCTGTTTTGAGACAACACTTAGGAACATTAATGTTTCCTGTTATAGATGAGCTACAGATTAACTTATTGAGTGACAGGAAGCAGACATAGATAAGTCTGTTACTGCATGTTGACATTATCAGTTAAACATGAATCTGCACATCTCTTCAAAATATAAATGAATAATATAAAAATGTTATTAAATTTTAATTACATTGAGCATTAGAGATATAATGATGATGACTACATTTGATGGAAGAAAACACAGCAACCCAGGCATGCACCTTATGCTCATTCGGGTCTTTTGGAATTTTCTTCATTTTAAAAGTTTTCTAATCATCATGCTGATGAAATCATTCTTTTCAGTGGACCAATTTTTTTTTTTTAGGTATTAATTGTTTTTTTGTAATTACTTCAGCATATTTAATGGTTTCAGATATATTGTTTTCTGGCATTTTTTTTTATTATGTAACTCACTGATTGAAAACTCAGATGTGTTGTGCATGACATCACATGGACAGAGTTAAAAAGCTATGGGTGGTCTGGGAGAAAATACATTTCTTCTTTTAAAAAAAACTGTCTGCATATATTTAGTTGTAAATGGTTAGGCATCTGTGCCAAATCTGTTTTTTTCATCCCATGGGTAATGATGTCGTTTTGTCAGTGATAGCATTACCAGACATTGTCATTCAGAAACTGTTCCTTGTAACATGCCATCAGGCTTTTGTCACAGAATAAACAAACATCAGATATGATTTCTTGACCTTCCTTTCACAATTTGGAATTGTTGTAGACAACCAATGTGTGAATGACATTTTCATGATTAAAACCTTTAAAAATGACTTGGGCTGTTTGTTTTTGGCCATCCAATATTGCAATTGAATTTTAAGATGGGGATACAAAACATTATGCTTTCAAACTGGCTGGGTCACAACCTGGTCTAGACTTTGTACATTACCATGTCTTTCTGTAATATGAAGAATCTGTTAATAAATGGGAAAGTACCAAATAGAATATTTGATCATTTTACAAATTTACTCAGTTTGTATATTGTTGCATAATATATGTTATATACAATAAATTTTCAAACTCTGGAAGTGGAAAAAAAAGTGTAGCAAGTGTTAATGTTAGTGTGTTTGTGATTTTGTGTGTTAAAGAGAAAAAAACTGTAATTTTATAGCATCTCAGAGATTAAAATGATAAAATGTATTTCATCAGCTGTTATATTTTGAGCACTCTTCTTTGTAAGTTAAAAAAAAAAAAAAAAAAATTATATTTAATATATTTTGTTAGAGGGATTTTGGCTTTATATTTTACTATTTTAATTTCTTAGTGTTTTAATGTCTGATTACTGTAAATGTTTAGTGCAGTGAAAACAGACCATTTCCTTAAACAAAACCTTAAAATTATGTCTGCTGATTTTTGTTTTATCTGACAAATCAGCTAGAGAGATTTCTACAATTCAGATACATGAAAATAGTTGCTGTTTCTCTATTATTATTACTTAATAAAAAAAAAAATTTGGAGGGGGCATTTTAACATATAAAACATTATATAAATTAGTATTATAAACATATTATTTTAGGATAATGTAATCAAATCGCTAGTCAGCTGTTGTATCTTAGCAAATAGGCTTTTTTCTACCCATGTTTGTGATTATGTCATAACTTGGTCATATTTGCATATACTTGTTATACTCTGATGCATGTTTGAACTATTGCATCTGTAAAAATATTAATCTTTTGTATCATGTTTCTTGACATGTTTATCAGAAAGTATCAAAGAGAAACCAGTAGCCTCTACTTGAAAGTACATTTAAAAGCCACATTTTGCTTAATGTTTTCACATGCACCTGTATGCAGGTTTTGTATGTCTTCTGTATATTTTTGAACCTGAGTGGATTGTAATAGGTTTTCCATTTATGGTTATGGTGTCTTATTGTTATTATTTTTTTTTCACAACCTCTTATTTGTATAAAACTGGAAAACATTTGTGAATTATGAATTGAACATGAGAATATAATGAAAAAGGTTAACTACAATAATTGGATATGTAGGGAAAACATCCCCCAAAACCTTTGCATTTATGGTTTTGCAGCTATTGTGGAAAAAAACATGATGTATTAATTAACCAAATCTTGGCTTCATTAACACCTGTTCTATTCCATTTCAATCCACAAGAGTGCAGTGTTATGCTCAGTGGGTAAATACTAAATCATGGATTGAAGGTAACTTCTCTTCACTCCAGCACTAGAGTAGTTTCCTTTCCAATCAATACAAGTTGAATATATATATAAGATTCCTTGCTGCTAACAGAATGTTTTTTGTTTTTTTGTTTTTTGTAAACATTACTTAAAAACATTAAATTATGCATTGTAAATATAGATGAAATGTTTGAGAAATTTATTTTTCAGTTTAATTATCAATTATTTGTTGTTATTTTGGAGTGTTTTTTTTACTTACTTCAAAAGCTTTACATGATTAAAGTATCTCCAGCTTTTAGTAAGATATATTTTGATTTTGTTAATTTAATCTTGTTTCATGATTCTGAGCAATTTTTATGTGTCCACAATGTTCTCATTATGATTTGAAGTTTTTTTGTGTTGAAGGTACAAAGGTGTTAGGGATCAAGATCTGTAATGTTCCAGCATTCTGAATCATGTTGAAAGAATGCAGCTTTGA
This sequence comes from Chrysomallon squamiferum, assembly GCA_012295275.1. Lineage (NCBI taxonomy): Eukaryota > Metazoa > Mollusca > Gastropoda > Neomphalida > Peltospiridae > Chrysomallon > Chrysomallon squamiferum. Next base: position 17,185,091 of record CM022679.1, read on the forward strand.
TATTCCTTCAGTTTTGTTCAGAACACATGTCAGTCTCTGAACAGGTTTCAGACTAATGAAAGCATGAAATCAGAGTAAATTAAACTGGCAGAAAATTATTTCTAAGTCAGTAATGAAATATTTGTCCATAAAAAAATTGCTTACCCATATCTGTTTATATTTCATTTTGTAAATGTTAATAAAAACTGTAAAAATATTAACCCTTAAAATCTCCAGATCCCAGTTTTTGTTTCCCTTTATGTTCGTTGGATATGTTTGGAGACACAACAAAACACTGGATTTAAATATTCACATGTTAAAGATAAAGTAAAGTCAATATGGTGTTTTTTAAGGTTGAAGAAGTTCTGACATCATTACCTGTCCATTCATCCATTCATCCACCCATCTATGCCTACATACATAAGCATCAATTTAATAATAACTTACTTACTAAAAACGTAAAAAAAACAACAAAATACCCATAATCTATTAGTTCAGTGATTTGATAAAAAATAAAATTAAAAAAATTTAAAAATTTAAATTCATCTTTCTTATTTTAGAGTTTTTTTAATTAATTGATTTTTTTATTCTTTTTATATTTTACATTTATTAAAAATTGCTTACCAGAATATTTAGACAATACTTTGCATTTTTAAAGACAAAAAAGAAGAATATCAATTGAAACTGATCACTTCATCAGACACTGAATGTGACAGATTTTTACAGTCATTTTTTAAATATATATATAATTTATTTTCACTTCTTTTCAAATTTTGGTATCAACTAAAAAAAACCAACATTTATATTTCAACATAATCTGATAGCATAACTATTTAAAGAACTGCAAGCAGAACCTAAAAACACTTGGAATTGTTTGATATCTTTAATGTGGAGTGGATGATGTATGAATATTTAAGTACTACTGTTAATGAGTTCTGTATAAAATATGATTGCTGACCAGATTTTCTGATTACTGTGTTGAATTTGCAGTTATCAAATTATGAAAGGTTTGTGTGATGATAAAATTGACATTGACAAAGTGGTTTCAGTGACTCTTTTGATGTTTAACTTGGATAGCAACCAGTCATTATTTCATATTTAAAATAAAATCTTAGAAGAGGGAATTTCCTTAGAGATTTCTTTATTGACATCATTCATAAGAAGTTCTCGCTCTAATCAGAAAATATAGCAAAACTGGGATTCATGTAGTTTTGAACATCATCTTTGTTCAAGATGATATTATTATCCAATCCAAAAATGTATAATACTTTTGATACTGGAAATATTAGTTAGGTTTGCCTGTATTTTATGTCACAACCAGATCTTTGAATAGCTCTTACATGGCTGACATATGGTCCAAATTATGTTATTGAAAATAATCTTTGATATAATGATACCAAACATCTCCTTTGAGGTCTTATTCATGTGTTATGTAGAGTCGATTGCTTATCACATGTTTTCAATGTATGTAATGTGTTGCTTGAAGTTCTATCATCCATGAATGAATGCAGAAAAAACAAAACAAGAATTTCTAAGTTTATAAATATATTTATAATATTCCATTTTCTTTTTTCTTTCCTTGTTTCTTTTTATTTTTTGCAAACATTCTTAGTTAGGCATAAATTAAGATTTTGTCAGATATTTTGTTTTCATTATGAAATTTGTTATAATAAGTTTGGTGTTGCTTTTTCCCTTTTCTTTATTATTAAGAATGAAAAAAAAAAAATATATATATGTTTAGTTAAAATGACTGTTGAATTAACATATAATTAAATAGAAAAATTATTTATTTTTAACTTTAGATGCAATAAACTATGCACACACACACCAAGAAAAAACAGACAAAAATGACATATATGCTCCACACACACACACACACACACACACACAACACACATTGTGTGCAGTATATATATAGATCCACACACACATTTTATTCTCATGTGTAAAACTATTTATTGAATTTCAAGTGAATTTGGTCAAAACACTGAAGGAAAATAAAAACAGCCAGTCTAGGAAGGATGGAATTTGTAGAATTACAATGAAATACTCAGAGATGGTGAATGTAATCTGCAGTATACGTAGTTTGCTAAACATATTGCAGGGAAGTAGCAGCAGTTTGTTACAGTGATAACTAGGAAGTATGTTACTGTGAGTCACCTGAAAATCTACTGTTAATACATGTACAACTGTCCTATTAATTAAGTTCTTTTCTAAATTTATTTTAAAGAAATATTCAAGCAAAAACAATATAAAAAGATAATCTTAATAAGGATAATATATTTTTTATGTTTCTGTTATTTTATTTTTACAAAAATGAAAAACAAAAATAATAATTAGTTATAAGTCATCAAATATTTTTTTCAGGGATCTTTTGTTTGTTTGAAATAATAATATGCACCTTTCAGATTACAATTAATGAAAATGCTAATGCGAAGGCAGAGAACTGTAGTTAGCTTAAACTTTATCAAATCATACATGTGTAATATTGTTTGTTAATGATGAAATACAGTGTGGGTGTGGTTAGTTTCTACAATCTTTCATTTCAAAAAAGTTTAAGCAAGTTTGTCATGACAAAAAAATTCTGCTTAAGATGGAAATTGTTAAGAGTAATCTGCATGAACTGCCTTTTTAGGATAAGAGATGTATCTAAAACATCCACTTTCCAAAGTAAAACTCTAGAAAAAAATTAAACAAACTTTACTAACTGCTTTATTGATTTACAGTTAAAAAAATTCTTTGACATCATCTGGTTAAATATTTATATATATATGAAAAAAGTCTTGTTATGAATATTTTGGTTATGAAAACAATGGTGATGAATTGCTTCATCAAACATGTTCATCTGGTTTTAACAAATAGGATAATATTTTTGACTGAACGTTTGAAAAGCTGAGGAATATATTAGAAAGTAAATGATCTTAAATGCTTTTCCTGCTGTCATGAATATTTATTTCATTTACTTAATTAACTTTTCCTCTTTTTTTAACATTCAAATATCTGTGAACTTTTTATAGCTTCCCTGTTTTTCCAGATTTTCAGTTACAGAAACTTCTTCAAGTTATTTAACTTTTTCATCTAGCTTTTGTGAAAGCTGACTGATGATTTATTATAGAGCATTGGTCTTAATGGTTCACATTTTAAAGACAAGAGACATTCTTTGTTTAATTAAATTGCATAACTAGACTGTAAAGTTGAGAAGATAACACTTTCTTAGCTCTAGCATTTGATCAGTCTAATAATACAAAACAAATTTTCTTCCTTGTCATTTGCTTGTTTTCATACATCACATTTGGAAGATAAATCACACAGAGATGCTAATAATGTTATTTTCTCCCCACTGCAGATATAGTCAATTATTTTTACAAGTACCTCATATTTGATTATTATTTTAAAATGATTAAATATGGATTTAAAATGTTATTGATTCACTCATTAAGCAGTAATGTATTATTAATGACCATTTATTTACATTATTTTTACATAAAATAAGATCTCATATATTTTATCTAGAGGAAGATGTGTTTTTTGTACTTCTTCTACAGATAAAAATGCCAGATTTCATCTTTTTATTAACCAATTTGTAGCTTTCATATTAGTAGTGTACTGTGTACATGCAAAGTCATTATTTGAATAATAAAATAAAAGTGGATTTTCGTTTTGAAGCTTATTTCATGTTAATTATACATATTAGAGATAATGTAATTACTCCAGGAAACAACTCCAGAAAAAGCACATTAATTTTCTAGAAATAATTCCAAGGCTTAATGGATTGTACAGTGAAAGCTTGTATTTAGAGAGAGCTAAAAGAAAGAAGAAACAAACTTTGTATTTTTTAAATTTATTTATTATTATTTTTTTTTATTATTAATGAATTAGAAGATAAAATTGGAAATGACATTCATGGAGTAATCTTAAATTAGTCTGATGAATAAAAACCCAAATTTAAATCTGTGGCTTTTTGTGATTAGTACAGTTTTTCAAGTGGCATTGCTTGACAGTAAAGTCAAAAATATAGATTAAATCCAGCCACAGTGTACATGAAATGTTATTATTAGAGCTATTACCAGTGATGACTTTGTCATTAACCTTTTTGTTGTGTAATTAAAAATAGCTACTAACACAAATCAACAAATGTTGTTCCACTACTGTCCCACAGATGACAACTAATTCAGTGTTTGGGAATCTGTAGGGGTGTGTCCACTTCTCACAACATAAATCTACTTTCTGCAGTAAATTGTAATAAAATTTTCAATGGATGTATCTGCTTACCACAAAGAAAGGGTTAATGTAAAAAATATTCATTCAATATTTTCTTGACACGGAATACTGTTCCATGTGCTTGAGTTTTTCCCAAACATAATGATCATTAATAAATACTTTATTACTTTCCACATTCAATGCCAGTATGTTTATGATTCAACATAAGCAACAAAGAATAGATATTTCTATAACATTAAACAAAAATAATGCCCTTGAAATTGTCTTTTTCGTATCTACACTATATTGATGACTAATATTAAACTAATTCCTATCTTGTCTTAGAACAACACTGATAATACTGTGATGTGAACACTTTGATGTAAGTGTAAACTATTCAGCAAGATAAACGAGACATGGAAACAAGGTTAAAAAGAAAATAATTGTTTATTAAACAGTACCATTAGAAATGTTTTAAGCACCTTGGTTTTAGCTACTTTTCCATGCATTAATGTTGGGTTTTTTCTACTTTTTTCATACAAGCTGTTGTATAAGTATATATAACTTTTGGCTCTGTATATGTATTCTTTCCACAAATGTTATTAGCATGTCAGTTTTTCATTCAGCAAACACTGTAATTTGTTTAACATCTACAGCTATCTTCTTTATCTCACAATACTTTCTCTTTCTAAGAGAACATTGGCAAAGGTAAATGGATCTGTATATGTTTATCATTTTAACTTATTTTCATTTACACCAACCATAACTAGACCAAGAGTGTGAAACCATTCTTGTAAAATGATTTGGAAATAAATCTACAAAATATATAATTTAAGTTCAGTCCTAACCATTATACATTTTTATAAACATCTACGTTTTATTAATACTTACTAGCTTCTTGTGAGTAGTAAATGCATAAATATACATACATACATACATAAATATGATTAAAATTTTAAATTTTGTATTATCTGAATTCATTTATTCCTGTTTGAAATGTAAAAGACAAGTTCAGGTAGGCACTAAACCATTTATCGAGCTTCCAGAAATAAGAAAATCAAGAAAACTGTCTGTATCTGAAACTGGCTACTTTTGAATTAGGTATGCTTTGTTATAGTTTCTGTGATGCCAATTCAAGTGAAAAATGTTGTGAACACAACAAGTTATTTCAGCTCACTCTCATATTCCTTTATTATCATATAAAAAACTGGCAGAATATGCTAATTAAAAGCATATTCATTACAAATATTTTAAGGAATTTAAATAAATTAACAAAGATCTAATAGACACAGCTTCAAAGTATATTAATATATTTGTGTTAAATATTAGTTTCATTCTTTATTTTATATTTTAAGTAAAGGTTTAGCCTATATCCAAAAATGTCCAATAAATAAAAAATCTGGACAAGGTTTGCTTCCATGGTTTCCAGAAAAATGTTTGGGTACATGTACATATATGAAATGATGTATGAAACAAAGGTGTTTTTTTTTAAATTATCAAACTGTTTTAATAGTAAAGAGATATAGCTTCAATACTGATAGTTTACATGTCTTCTAGTGCTTGATAAATGGATATATCCATAAGTAAACAAGGCCAGACATATTGTGAAACTACTAATGGCTGGTGTTTGTGTTGGCCAATCCACTATGGGATATATCTTACTACATGTATACACTGAGTGAGCATCTCTGGATAAATAAACAGACATCTACTACATTGCTACATCTGCCCACCATCAGATCATCCAGATTTTCAGCTCCAAGGTACAAGAATTGCGGCTGTGAATTTACTTATTCATATTTTCTAAAGGTCTTTCTTTACTTCACAAAAAAAAAGAAAAAAAGCCAGAAGGGGAAAGAATTTTTTTTTTTTTATATCTTTGTTTTCTCATGGATTGTGAGAAGTAATTTTATCTTCTATTTCTTGCACATGCCAGGAAGTTTACAGTTACACTGGTATCAAGTCTGGTGTTTCAGTGTTTTTCTTGCATTGAAACTGAATGAAATACTTGATTACCTCTGTATGTAATGAACTTGGCCTCTTGATCTTCATACAAGTTTTGATTATAGACGGACAATGGTTTATTTACCAATATACATAAATCTGCTGCCATAAAGTTTGCACTTGATTCTGACATTCAGGGCAGACTGCATTTTTTGTAAATTGATTATGTAACATCAACCGAAAGCAGAACAAGCATTCACTAATCATTTGTTGTAGATTCTTTTACTTTTCCAATCACAGCCAAGATGTTCCAGGTTGTGAGATTGGTCTTCTTATTCTTCTTCTTCTTCTTATTATTATTATTTAATCTGGCCATTTCTAATTCATCAACATTTCCTTTCCATTAAAAAAAATAAATATAGAAATCCTAACTTTTATGGTCGATTAAAAACACATTTCATTAAACACGCAGCACAGAGAAGTTTCTGGATTCATACAGTATTATTATAACACTGTAGCTTGTACTGAACTTACTAAAACATGAGACACATGTGCTTTTAATATGATATTTTTTAGATGAATACCTTCTTTTTTAATTATTTACATTCAACTACATCATACATTACATTCAGTACATGAACTATTTTGATATTTTCATATTTGCATACATTATGTGATAAGCGATATCCAAACTACAGTAATAGCTTGGATTAACGATGTGATTGGTTCCAAATTTGCGATTGTTATGTGAAACTAATTTACATAGAATTAAGATTAAAAACAGTGGATACGTTCTTTGTGATTGAAATTTGACATAATAAGAAGAAATAAAACGGCACTTTAGACACAAATGATTTAATAGATCATAGATATTAAACAAACAGTAAATCATTTACAATTCAATTTTTACAAATAATTATATGCCACTCATTGTGGGTTTTGTGTTCATTTAAGATATCTTATTTTGTTTCTAAAGTTATTTCTTCCATTCTCTCTTTTTATCATCAGCATTCACCAGTTTACTTTTTTTCATTCTGACATATTGAAAGTGTAAATTACAAAAGGGTTAAGTCTAAATGGAAACAGAAGAGACAACAGAATCTGAACATCACATGTACGTATGATGTCTGCATGTCAAATGATCAACATAGCTGAAGGAAGGTCGCTATGAACGTAAAACAAACAAAAACGGACTTAAACACATGCATTGTACCCAAATGTATCATTTATTTTGAGCAATTAACTATTAAATTTCTATTTATATAATTTGTAAAAAAAAAAAAAAAAAAAAAAAAAAAAGATCTTTAAAGCGGGATATTGTTAAGTGAAGTATTACTGTATTTATACAAAAAAAATCGGTTTCCAAATAATCCGGAACAGTTCATTATAATGACTGAGGTAAAAACATGCATGTCAATGAAACCACTGGACCATATTTAGCCTTTCGACAAAATGGGAATTCTACCAGATGGGGATTAAGCCACTGGAACATAATTCATAAGAACAACTTAATACTAACCATTGTAAATTACTAAGTAAAAAAACATTTGTGGCGATTTATATAATGTTAAAAACTTCAGGGATGCCTATGTGTTTGACCCCTTTGTTTTATATATAATAACCTGTATCAAAATTTAATACTTTATTTAACAAGTTTATAAAAGTGAAACTATAACTGTATAGAAATAAATAAATTCCACTTAGTTTCTGGCGGCCATACGTGGAGAGTTATTTATTGCAACCACTGCACAGAATGACTATCATTATATAATATACACTTAACAAGATAGTTCACTTGAGTAATTATAATTACCAAGATAAGATTTGCCTAAGTTACATAATTATCCAAACTGATGTCTTTAATTAGCTGAACAATTGAAATAGATTTTAATATTCTTTTTAAGGAGATACTTTTCTGATAATTGTGTTTGAGATCTAACATCAGTGGTATATTTTTAGTTGCTGCTTTTGATTTTTAACCTGATACACACTTATCTATATATATATATCATATTTCCACAGGCAAATTTTCTACTTTCATACAAATAAATAAATAGCAAGAAGAAAATAATGGATAAATAGTTTTTTTTTCTTGTTAACCAGTCTTACTTCTCTGTGAGTTTCAGTGAACACTGCAAGATGTCTTTTTTGCCTTTCATAAAAATACAATTCATAAACTGTTGTTCATCTTTCTTTTTGTAAAGATATTCTGCATAAACTGTTTTAAATCTTTCTGTTTATTCTTATTCACTATATGTCATTATACATAATTACTATTAATGAAATCATTATAAATCTTTCTGTTCATAAATCTATTCAGTATATGCCATTATACATAATGTTCCTATTCATGTTACGTTGAAATCCTTACAGATCTTTCTATTCATAAAGGAATTTTTAACATGCCATTTTATGTTGGCTTTTTAAAAAGATATTATACTTATAAAAGCCATTATATAATTTTGTTCACAAAAATATTAAAAAAATTCATTATAAATATTTCTGCACAAAAAGATGTTAAATATCCTACTATTCATATTATACTTAAGTAATTATATATCTTTCTCTTCAAAAAAATATTTGACAAAAACCACCAAAAGTTTGTCTAGTCATAAAGATAATAATGAAATCATTATACATCTTTATATTCTTAAAAATATGGTACAAAACATCTTTATAAAAAAACATTGTTGATGCACTTTTAGTAATTTAAAGATTTTTCTATTTTTGTTACCCTTCCTAAATATTCAGTGAAATAAAGTTTACAAAAAACCCAAAAATGTAATGGAGAAGTAATAATTTGAAATGACAGATGAAAGAAATGACATGAAATTATTGTAATTGGTATAATGGTAATTGGTGTGTGAAAATTTAGTTTTGCCATAAAACAAAAATCAATTTTATGAAAGAAACCAGAAGTAATGGTATGGAAAATATAACTGTTAAAAACATGTTCCATGCCTGGTTACAACAAAAATATTTTTGATTTTGATAAGCTAATTTATGAATTATAAAAATTCTTAAAGGGAAGATTTCAGTGGATGGAGTTGGTTTTTCTCTTGGTTAATTTTCTATTGGATAAACAGATTAATTGCACAGTGAAGAATCAAAATCTACTGATGAATGCTTGACTAAAAAAACCATTTTTATCATACATCTATGGAGGTCATTTATAGAAACAGAATATTTTAACATTATTTCTTCATATAAATTACAGAAATTGAAATGTTTACCATCATATTAACAATACATTTTTTTGTGAGTTTTTACACTATATATGTAGAGGTTGTAAATATTAAAATTTAAATATTTTTTAACAATTTTAAATTGTTTGGTGTTCTTACCTTGATACTGTATTTGTCTTTCTCCTTTCAATTCATTCCTTTTCACAGCAAAATGAGAGAAACAGTGCAATAGTTGCAGTCTGGTACTTTCAGTCTTGCTCAGAGTTAACTACTGTCCATGCAGCACAGTTAAGAAGTAATTATAACACAGAGTTGAGATACCAAGACAACTAACACCTTTAGCTGTACATATTCACATCTCCATACAGCAAGAATACATCCAGATGGGTTGCTTCACAGATCTGTTTTCATCTCTGAAACAGTATTGGAACAATTGGCACTGGTTAACTCATCCCTCTGACAACACCACTACAAAGCTGATCTGTATTACCTCCCTGCTGCTTCTAACAGCCAGCATTACACACTAACTGTGTGTAGCAGAGAAAATTCCCAGCTTGCACCCCTTGTCAAAACTATAGGTATTCTTGTATGTTCATTGTAAGTACTTGTACTTGTTTTATAGATGGTGCCACACTGCCAAATCCAGATAATTCAGCCCAAAGGAGACTGCGGCCTGAAATAAAGAAGGAAAAGAAGAAAAACATATTGGCTGTTCACAGTAAGGTGGTGTGTGTAAAACAGCTGTATATTTTGAAAGAGAGATAATGTATCACTTTCCTAAGGGACTATCAAGGATAAATATATCTGATGGGAACCAGCAGCAACAGAACACCCTAGGAGTATTCATTTTCTCTTGATCCCTCTTTACCTGAAATATACTGAAATTTAAACTTATTAAAAAAAGAAAAAGAAGAAGAAAAATTAATTTTTAATTTTGATCATTAATTAGGAGACTGAAAAAAACCTCTATGAAAAAAATATTAAAGTTATTTGTTCTTTATTAATATAGTTATTTTTTGTATTTATTTATAAAACATTCATTTTGTATCATGATTCTTCTTTTATTACTTACATATATTAGTTCATACATTACAAAATCTATTATATGATCTTGAAAATAAAAAAATATATATATTTGAGTAAACTATTATAGGGATTTGGTTTCAGTATAATGTTTCAAAATTTTTTTAATTTGTTCCATTCATTGAATATTTTAACTGACATAATCAGTATCTAAGTCATGAAATTTCCATCTGCCTAATAATAACTCAGTTTCCCTTTACTTTGGGATCCATTTGCTATTTTCAGTTAGAATTACATTTGTGACTTATTAATTTTTGATATTACCTGAAAAGTGACATTTAATTTGAAATTTATTCTGCAGAAAAATACTTTTAATAAAAAACCTTTTGTGAGATATTTTGTTACATAAAATGATAAATTGATTATGTTTCTTTTTTGGGGGAAAGAAAATAAATTCCTGGAAATTAAAATAAACAAGCAAAATAAAAAGCATAGTTCAATATTAAGGATGATCATTGGATCACTCTTATTATTTAGCCATTTCCAAATAGTTTTTCTGTGGTTATTATTAGTGAAAATATAGCAAGCTGCTATGTTTTCATGACAACTCTGTAACTGCCAAACTTCGTAATGGTAAACTGAAGTGTATAATATTTTATTATAAATTAAATATACAAATATTACAGTAGTTTTAGAATTTTGAATTTGATTCATAATCTAATTTTATATGAAAACACATGCACACAACACACACACACACACACACACACACACACACACACATTTATATTTGTTACTGTCATGATTTTTTAAATATATATTCTTCACTGAAATGTGTATGTGAAAGTGAAAAAGTCCTTTAGCTTTACTTCTGAACAGACATCAATTTACTCTTTCTTACATTTCCTTTCTGGGAGATGTTTAGCCTTTAAGGGAAAATTATGAATTATTTTAACAGCTGGTGGGCCACGTTGTAGAAACAAACAGAAAACATATGGAACAGGGAACAATACATTCTTTATTGAAGCCACATTTCAAGCATTGTCTTTTGCAACAGTTACATTAAACATATATTTATGAATATAAAAATATCAGTTAATACTTTTTCCCTCTGTTTGTGAAGATTTGTGTAATGCTAGAAAGTGGATAATTAAAGTATCTAATTAAATGATAACTGATGTTTATTTATAGTTTACAGATAACTGTTTAGAGATTGTTACTGTATACATGTTTTTATTTTTGTGTTTATCAGTAATTCTTTTTCTTGAAGTAATGCAGGTTCTTTTTTATGGCTTTTTTATGAATTATTTCACTCAACTTCTCTCTCTCTCTTCTCACAAACACACACACACACACACACACACACACACACACACACACACACACACACACAGAGACACACATTCTCAGGTATTCTGTTAACACTTTTTGTTAAAACAGATAAAATTAAGATTATTTAAAATAAATAAAAAATTTGATTTACACAAACAAAAGATTTAAGATACTAGTTATCATAAACAGAAAAGATGACATTTAGATGATGGATAATCACCAACTTGTTTACAGTTGTCGTCATCCTAGGCAATCAGAAAGCAGTGACTCATCTTTAAAACAAACTATTGTCAGATTATTTCTATCAAGATCATTTAAAAACATTTTAGGTTATCAATAATAAGAATAAAATCCTTTAAAGATAATAAAATACATATTGACACTGTGATAGAAAATATTATTAAAAAACAATATTAAAATTAAAACCTTTTTATTTTTATTATTTACTATAGAATTACAGTTAGTTATTTTCTGGTTTACAAACTTTTGGCAGATATATGTATTTGCAGCGAGTAAATAAATTTAAGGAATTTTAGCTTTTCAATTTTGCCTGCAGTTAAGGGGAGATAATACACACTAATGTAATGTTTCTTTGTCCTTTTTTATTTTTATTATTTTGGGGTTTTTTTATACTTTTTTAAATTCAGATTTAAATATTTGCCTACTCATTAAGATATTGTTTATTTATAAATTTGGATTAAATTAATAGAACTATTTACGCAAACAAATAAGACGATTATCAGAAATGAAATATATATGTTTCATTACTTAAAACTAAAGTATGTACAAGATGATTTGTTTTATTCTGTCAAGGTGTGATGATGATTACACTGAGCCAGAAAGTGCTGAGAACTGGCCTGAATGTCTGCTATATCATGCTATTTTGCCATGTCCACTAAGCTCTTTGCTGTTCCAAACAGCAATCTGCAATTACTTTATCAAAGGCCCTGGTTTGTGCTTTCCTGTATATGAGAAGATGCAAATAAAAGAAAATAAGAGTGCTGATAATACTGAATAACATTCAAAATCAATTCATGAAAACTGGTTGTTTTAAGGTTTTAAAAATCTTTCTAATCTAATATGTTAATGCTGTGTAGCTATAAATGTACAGTAATAACATTTTGTTTGAATTTTGCTTTAATCTCTCTCTCTCGCTCTCTCTCGCTCTCTGTACATACACACACATATTCATACACAAACACACACACACCACAAACACATACACACAGAGATAAATTCACATAAATAATCTTCATGGTATTTTAGTATCTTTAGATGCTCTCCATCTCTGTATTCATTAATATTTTATGCTTGCCATGGTTTGGTGATTTACAGAATTTTGTTATAATTGATCAGACTACAGTTCAGTGAGTCTTTGACATTCAGTATTTTTCTTCCTAGAATTTCAGAAATATAAGACTGAAAAGTAACTACTCGATGTATACAGTTTCAAAGTGGATGTTAATTTGTAGTAATATTAAATATGTTTTCTTGAAATGCAATGTTCATAAGTTTTAGGATATTTATGGACATTCTGATTTTACTTGTAATTCAGTTTTGTGTGCGAATTATGTGGAACAAATACTGCTGCCAGTTTACTTTCTATTTTAGGATCCAGCAACAATTTAATAACAGCTTAATATCCACATTTGTGTAACGGCTAAAAACTGTTCTTGTATCATATTTTAAAGATTTATATTTCACTTTATTCTCCCCCCTCCCATTGAATTTCCAAAGCAGTGTTTGACTTGCAGCAAGTACACAACAAGTGAACTGTTTACATAATTGTGAATGCTGTCTCTGGATCAACAGAATTTCTAAATGTTCAGTGCTAACTTTTGCTGGCAAGTGTACACCGATACAATTTTCTACAACTGCTTGGCAATTGATAGCTCCCTAAGGGCAGCTCTTGCCAGAAGGGCTATCATTTCAACACCACCAACTCCTGACAATTGATTTTCACATTCTGATCATGGTATCATTGCATTAACAGTCTTAACAGAATGCCTATTATCAACACCATTTGTTTCATAGCAAAAATAAAAAAAATTCTTAAATTTCTAAGAAATATGAGAAAATAATTTAAAAAATATATATATATATATTATTGTCATTAATAATTTTGAAATGTTTTTGTTTTATTTATTGTATTATTTATATTTTATTTGTTGTTTTAAAAAAATTGTATTTTATTTGTTGTACTAAAAATTTTGCATTTTATTTGTTGTATTTATAAAAAGTTATATTCTTTAGTAATACACTAAAGGTCAAACTCATTAAAAAAAAGATGAAGAAATATTATCTTATTGTGATGGTGAATTATTGTAATTTAATGTCTTATCCTAAGGACAGGCTGGTGTTATTTACTGAAGGAGGATTACTGCAAAATGTACTTATTGGCAGGTTAATTGAAGCTGAAGGCTAATTGATGTAATTATATCTTACACAAGCTCTTTCTAAGAGACTGTGAAGAATCTGTTTGAAAAAAAACAATACCATAATCAATAATAAAACAAAAAATGTTCTTACTGAAATAGCTTTTCAAATTGGTTTCCTTTTCTTTCTTTTCTTTTTATTTATTTATGTATTTTGTGGTTGTTATTATTATTAAATTAGTTAATAATATCCAGTAAAAATATTTTAGCTTAATAATCATTTGAATCTAATTTGTTAAATACTTAGTACATAAACCAGAAACAGAATTAAAATAGAAATGATTAATAAAAGAAAAAAAAAAAAAAAAAAAAGTAGTAGAAGATACAAATAATAATAAAAATGTAAAATAATAACATTCAGCAGTAATAAATCATTATCCATCTATTTGCAGTTTATCATAAAAATAAAGCAATTATATACCATTTCATAGTTGATTGTTTTCTGGCAAAAATATTATACTCATGTTGCTTATGTTTTAATAAAGTTGATTCTTATATTTTGGGCACGATGTTATTTTCAGACAATTTTGTGAAAAAGGCAGTTTCTTTTAATGTATTTTCTGGTTAAACCATACTCTGTTAAGTTGAACTGTAATCAAAGTTAATTTTAATGTTTCAGTTAATGGTGCAGTAAACACATATTATTGTCTGGCTCATTTAATATCAGGACTTTACTGATGTTCTAGCATTATTTCCTGGACTTGACAACTGTCTCTGTTGTCAACTGTGTCTCATGACAACACAATTAAACAGTTCATGTATATAAGCATGTTCATAAAAATCATTCTCAACTGATCTTTTAAAACCTCAGCACTCAGAGGACCAGCACACAGCATGTCTCCTGGGCTGTTTCCTGTCCCCATTAATATCTTATAAAAGACCAATTTATATGTTTTTTGGTATGTGATGCTGCATGTAAAAGATTAAAAGATCCCTTTCTGTTAATCAGAAAGGAATAGTCTTTCAAGTAGTTGTTACTGTGGATCATACATACACACACACACACACAACGTAGATACATACATACATACATACATACATATACACATACATACATACATACATACATACACACACACACAAATGCTTGCTTGAATTCAATAAAATTAGCATTTCACTCATATCATCAGCATCACACAGTATACATACATATGATATATATATATACATGTTGCTGTCTAATAACCGTTAATAATGAAATGTGTTGAGGTATCATTAAATATTCATTCATTTCTTTTTTCATTAATTCGTAGTGAAGCACAGTCATGCATGGTGATCAGTTTCTTCACTGCTGTTACAACGACATTAAAAAATACTTGAGTCTGTTGCTTGACAATCCCATGACTCTGTGACACAATTTACAGTTCATTTGCATTTTCATAAAATTTCCCCAAAAAACCGAAAAAGAAGATACTATTGCTGTAAAGTTCAGAAAACAAATAATAATGTAACGAGCATACTGCATACTGCATTGAAAGCAAAAAAAAAAATTATTATTTACTTTTTTGAAAAATGAAAATATTTTTTGTTTTAAACAGTCTATATACATCATATCAAATTTTAGTATCTTTGTTAATTTTCTTTCTCAGTATTCATTATTATCTCATTTCTTTTACTGTTAATTGATCTCAGAACCACTAGTAACATACAGTTCACATATAAATCATTTTAAATATGTTTAAAAGTAATATATATATATATATATATATTTTGGCTCGGTGTTTGTAATTGTCAATATATAGGAAATTTGCTGATATTTCGTGAACATGTTGCTAAAAGGAAAATCCCTTACAAGGTCATTTGTATAAACTTAAAGAAATTCTTAGCAATCTCTCTCTCTTTTTTTTTCTCTTTTTTTCCATTTTCAATAAGTATGTAAAGAAAAAAACAGAACAGGAAATGGGATGAAAAGATGATTAAAAATAGTAATTATGTTGTCAAAAATCAGAGAGACTTCATTAAAGGATTAGTTTAGGTAATAATAGAGTCAGTTTACTTCAAAAAGCAAATCTCAGGTTGTGTTCTAGTGAGAATAATTAGAGTACCTACAGGTAAAAATACACTTTTAACAACACTGTCAGTTTGAATGTTGAGATGTGTTTATATGAAGATGTCAGTATGTACATTATTATTATGTCTATCAAGATATGTCTGTGAAGATATCAATATGAACATTATCTTTATTAAATATAACTGTGAACATAGCAGTATGGACATTTTCATTATTAATTATAACTGTGAAGATAGTGTGGACATTGTTATAAATTATAACACTGGAGACATTATTATCATTAATTATAACTGAAGTTATTAACATTATTATTATGTATGCAAATATCAGTATGAACATTATCATATATTTAATTCAAGAATGTTAATATTTTTTTTTTTTACAGAATAAAAAATTCTAAAATTCTAAAATTAAAAAACAAACAAAAAAAAGCAGTAGTGACAAAATAACTAAAATCCTAGAATATTTCATCTGATAAATGTAAACCAAACACATTTGTAGCTCTGAAACTTACCTTAGATATCCTAGTAATTGAATGGTCAATGCCAACATGAATAAAATAAAGATTTTCTACCACTTGTTTTTTCACATGTATAAATTTGACATGTCTGCAAGTTCAGAAGTTGTTTTGGAAGAGACATGCTGCTTTGACATAGCCATGGACTCTGCACTGCTTAATGGCCATTAAGACCAAGACCACCAAGAAAAACAAATCCCAGGAGTTGTTTAAGTAATGAGGAAAATTTATGGTTTGCAGAAATATGAATTGAACTGGGCTTTCTGTGATCATCTGGAAGAAATAATTGCTGTCATGTGGCAGGTGTCTGGAGAAGACTGAACTGTTTTCCTATCTGTTTAGATTATAACAGTGCCATGTTGTTTATTTGTGTGCAAAAATATATAACACAGGTGTGACTCACTCTGTGTGATGATCATTGTATTGTTTGTTAGCATATTTAACTGTGCAGTGTGTCAGGTCAGGACATAATAAAGTGAGAGAGATGGTCCATTGAAGCAGCAAATATGATTATAAATGAGCTATAATTTATTTTTCTTTACCTTTAACAGAACAGTAATTGGCTCAATAGTTAAAACTTAGGTATGATATGTTGTCCAATGGCATGTTACCAGACATCCATGAAATACACATTTCTACAAAAATAGCTCTTGGATGCACTGATCAAAATAGATCTTGTGACCTCTCATACCTGAAGCCTATACTGTAACCAAGATTTTCTGATTCAAAACTATGAAAATATGTTGATGGTAAACTTTTATAAACCATCTGAGTTCTCTTCTTTATTTTATTTCTTAAATAATTATTATACTATTTGAAACAACTGTCAGGGCTAAATACTCAGTAAGCAATATTTAATTATGTAAAACAAATATATATCAATTTAAAAACGTAACTAACCATTAATTAATAATCAGTTTTCCTACCTGTCACATTGGTAATATCCTGATCAAACAAATAACAAAGAATAATTTAATCAAGCAGGTGCTTGTTTGCACAGTATCCTTTGACAAATGCTCAAGTCAGCACTGCTCTGTCAGAGATACATCAGCTCTTTTACAGATTTCCTTTCACTGTCCACAGGTGCCTTGAATTCCACTGACAGAATATTGCAGTGGAATCTCAGCATTGCTCAGTGCTTTGGCCATTTCCACATACTGAATTGATTCAGCCTATGTGCAGAGTCTTGCTCCAGCAGTCTCTACATTACATTTCTGTAGCTGTGGCCACTGTCTCTCTATGTATCAACAATGACTGTTAGGTGAAAGCTATTTATTTGAAAATATGCTTGCCTCTTTAAGTCATATTTTACTGGTGTTTCAAAGTCATATATTTCAGGGAATATTTTGTTAATGAAACATTTTACAGCAGTTCATCTTGATAGAAATACATATCTATCATTGTCTGTTGCTATGGAGATAATATTAAAGGATACATCTCATAAAAATACTTACAGTTCTGAATTCCTATTAAAATAAAGAAAAAGAAGATACATATTTTGTATATACATTGGATATAAAATTTAAAAACAAATTTACAATTTACAGGATCCCTGCATTTTTGTTTCTACTTTTGTTTATGCTTAATAACTTTTCAAATAGGAGAAAGAATGATTTATTATCACAGAGTGTTAAAATTAAAGATACACCACTGAACTCTTGTCTGCCTTTTGATAATGTTATCGGTCTGCATTCTCAGAATATAGCTATAATTCTGTTTGGCAAATCATCAGCAGACCAGAAAATTTATCCTTATTGATTTTTTTTTTCATCTCAGTAGATGATTCTCAGTGACACAGGGGGTAGTGGTTGAGAAGCTGACGTCCAAAATAATTCATTGTTAAAAGAACAAATTGCAGTTAAATGCATTAAATAGCAAAGGTCACCTGATCACTGTAATAACCAGAGAAAGATGAATGACCAATTAAACTGTGAGGATTCTTTTAGATTGGGAATTATTTATGTCTGGTCTTGGCATTTTTGTTTCTTCTTGGGTCTTTTACAATTGGATTTGTAATTTCATTTTGATTCCTGAAATTTAGATGTTAAAAATATTTGGAAAAGCTTATTATTTAATTATGTTTTCTGTTTTTTACATTACTATTCCAATACCATATTTATTGTTAAATATTTGTATTATTATTTTTAGTTAATTTTGATTCTTTAGATTTGTGATAAGAATCAGAGAATACTGCTTTAATTTTGTGCATATTACTTTTCACAGAAGTAGGTTTTTTTAATTTTCTAATTTTTTATCAGTCTGTTGGATAGATGGTTTATACACATTTTTCTGACTTTCCATTCAGTCAACATTCCTGTCTGCCAAAGCAGATGGAGTGGGCAATTTAGGATATATATTTATATCCATAAAATTCAACAAGCATGACACAAACAATTAGAGTCTCTTCCAATACCACATGTAAACACTGATGTGAAGATGGATGATACAGCAAAAACATTCAGATGATGTTGTCATGCCAACTGCAATACATATCTTTCATAATTCTGAGTTGTTGTTTTTATACAAAGTCATCTCATAGAATTATGGCTAAAAGACTAATTTGCTCATTAATAAAAAAAATGTCCTTAATTTAATAGAAACACCTATTAAAATACCACCATCCTTTATTTTTTATTTGTATTAGATGAGAAAAGTTATGACTATTTTTGGTTTTAATATTGGTGCAGCCCATTTTACTTAATAATCTATATTAGATGCAGCAACAACCAGCATACTATCAATGTTAACAATCTAAGAAAAATGGAATATTTGTAATAAATGTATTCAATAATGTTATACTTGTTTTAGTTTTTCTGTAACATTGTTTGGTGTTCAGTTCATTTGTTTTAATGGGGTTTTTTGTTGTTGTTGCTGTTTGTTTGGAAGTTGTTGTTTTTTAATAATAGATGATATTGAGAAATTTCTAATTCAGCAATTAATAAAAAAATATGTCAAAAAACAATACTATACAATCAAGATGTGTCATTTAATAGTTTTATCACATCTTCTTTCTGAGCTGAATGTGTAAGTAAAAGCAGAATAATGCTATTTAAATGAAAGCAGAGATGTGTCTAAAAACAGTACTGTACAATTGTGATATGTTTCCTAATAAAACTTAATCACTAGTTAGTTTTGAGCTGTGAATGCAAGTAAAAACAGAAGAATACTGTAGAAAGTGAAGGCTTACATATTAATTATCACAACTGTATAATTATTGTTATGATAAAGGATCATTACAAAACATTTAATTCAACATTTTATTTAAACAAACTGTTGATGAATGGGTTTATCTGTTTGAGCAGAAGTACAATCAGGAGACTTCTTGTCTGATGATCTGTAAGTACTTGAGCAAATATTAATCCCAAATGACATTTTCTTACAAGATGAAAAGTAATTTTCAAAATGAATATTGCAATAATGGGAAACCATGCAATATTTTGTTTCTATACAACTGGTGCCAAGGTTATGTGTCTTGTTATATGTTGCCTTTACATGATTGGATAAAACCAATTTTCTGCTGCCCTCTCCAGCCAAGAGACAAGACTGGCTATACATCTGTGAGATACAGTGATTAGTTTGAAAAATAACAGAGATTGAACACAAAAAAAAAGAAAGAAAAAAGCACCCAGAGTAAACTGTTTTCTTTCCAGAAGAGTTAAAATATATATCTAGTTCAGAACGGAAAGTTAGTCTGTGCACAATTCTTTTATCTATGTAGGGTCAGGAATATATATAGCTTGGTGGTTTGAATGAATAAGATTTAAGGAATCTCCCATTGTCTCTCTCTCATACTTTACCATTTTCTCTCTGCTTATTTGTGTTATGGAAATAACAATATTTTAAAGAACAAAAATTGTATTATGTATCATTTCATTTCTAGTAAAAAGTACATACTTAATTCTCCCTTCTTTAACTATTGAAACACTAAGCTGATGCAAGAGACTTATTAATTAAGTATATTTTATACAGAAAACAAATATTAATTCATGCTGGACATTTCAGCTTTTACACAGTTCAATTATTGTTCTAATTTTACTTTCATGTCAGCAAGGAAACTTTTAATACACCTTTCATTGGACAGAAAAAAACAAGGCAGGAAGGAATCTTTTATTATATACCTTTCATTAGAAAGAAAAAACAAGGCTGTGAATAATCTTTTATATGCAGCTTTTGTTTTATATTATATACAGATATATTTTTAAATGATTTATCTGTATTGTTTGGTCTTTTTATCTGTCTTATGCAGTTTCTTTACAAAAATCATTTGACATTTTACCACAGAAATGAATAATTTGCATTGATTTTTTACTAGGACAAATTTAAAATAGCATCAAGAGAAAACTGACTTTTAGGTTTACTGTTAGCCTGTTTATTTAATTGACTGGACATTGTGTACCTTACACAAGGAATGTTCTCCATAGAAAACGAAGGTCGATTTCAGGTTTTGTCTATTTAATTTTTTTCCTTCATCTCTTGTTGAAACCATAAGATATCAATACTGGTGACCAACAGGCCAGGATACAAGATTACTTTTCAAGTGTGCATGTTGTACAATAACAGCAGAGAAAATCTATAAGCTCTCTATTGTAACAGACAGACCTTTACACAAATTCATTGTAATACTTGTTTTCTCATAAGTTTTCAGTGAAAATAATAAAAGAAAATCTGAAATTACAAAAATTCATTGTAATAAAATGTGTTTTTACACACACACACACAAATATAAAATCCGAAATTTTTCATAAGTTTGTATATATGTAGCTTTTCAGTTTTGAAATAACATATTTTTAACAATATGTTTTTGGTTTAAATGATGAATTATTTGTAATGCTTTATGACAGGGTCATCTGATAATACTGAAAAATATGAATGTTTGTTTTACTGTGTGCATGTTGATGTTGACTTTATCCTGTGAAGATTAGAATATTGAATTGTAGCAGCGATCTTCAGAGCTTCATTTTACTTTAGACCTTATAACAGTGGATGAAAATCTTCCAGTTAAAAAACATTAGCACATAAATGGATTAAAGCAATGTATATGTATATATATATATGTATATTAGTAGATGGTAGGTGTGTGTATGTGTGTGGAGTGATACTGTGAGGGAACACATAGTTCATATATATTTTATGCTTAATTGACAATTGTTTTAAAATGTGTTCTTAATGCAGAAAAATTATATTTTTGATAGAACCTGGCACATTTGTCATCAGCTACAAATACTGGTTACAAAATTAGAAACATCTACTGACAAAAAAAAAAAAAAAAAGCCAGCAGAGACTCACCTTGCACAAAACAAGATTTAATTCCATCAGAAATTCCACTGGAAGGGAAATAATTGAATGTATGTAGATGCCTGAAATATGTTGTAATTACTTGCACATCAACCTATCCAGATGGTAAGATAAAGCCATATTGTTGACCTTTGTCACATCCAGTGAAGGTAATTAGCAAAGTAAAAACATGAGTGAGGAAACTGTTGTAGTAGAATTACCTGTATTCACATTCTGATCAATATTCTCTTCATAGACTCTGCTGTCACACCAAGTATATTTCATTAAATATGGCTTGCTCTGCTTGTTTTGCATTATTAAAGCTGTGAACTCCTCAAACATATCAGATGAAATGTTTTGGGAAAACAAAATATAATTACTTGCATGGAATCATTGAATTTAATTTGCTTAATTGGTTCCTGTTCAACATTAATGTCTTGTATAAAATTGAAAAATGAATTTATATATATATATAAACAATAAAAAACACAAAAAAAACCCAAACAATAACAGCAACACACACACACACTCACACAGACACACACGCACACACACAAATCGTTTAATAACATCTCTGATGATCAACGTTAATTTTGTAAAGCATTTCATATTTATTATAAAAACAAAAATGATTTTATTTTAGAAAGCAGAAAACTTGTCCTTTATGTTTTATTATTGTTTTTATTTGTTTTGGTTAAATATATATATTGTTTGCTAATTATTTTATGATTTTACATTATCTTTTGTTATTAACTAATATGGATTAGATTATGTATTTATTTGGTAAGTCATGTATTGTTATGTTAACTCATGTATAGATAATCTGACTACATCTGTATTACTGTGTTAACTCATGCAGACAGTCTGACTTTATGTATATTACTGTGTAACTCATGTATAGTCTGACTTCATGTGTATTTCTGTGTAAGTCATGTACAGACAGTTTGACTACATGTGTATTACAGCATTAACTCACAGACATTCTGACTCATCTTACTACTTGTATATTATTGTGTTAATTCATGTACAGACAGTCTGACTACATGTGAATTAAACATAATGCAACATGTTTCAGGCAAAGATCAATGTTAACAATTACATTGATTACTGTTACAATGCTGCTTGTTTGAAGATGTATTAAAATTTTAACAGTCTATAATTGTTCATAATTGCTGCATGGAATACAATCTTTAACTGTGATCATATCTAAGATATAAATTATTCTGATTGAACAGCAGTCAAAATGTTGTATATCAGAAAATATTTACAACTAAAATATTACTGAACTTCATGCTAGTTTTCATGATGAGAAAAGTGAAAATAATTTTTAAAACAATACCAGTAATGCTTTGTTTTTTAAATTAAAAATTAAGAAATAAATTAGTAAATAAAAAAAAAAAAAGAAAAAAAAAAGTAAAATTAATTAATTAAACAACTGAAATATAAAAATATTTATAATCTTACATTAATATATGTCAGCAGTTTCATATTAAAAAAAAAAGCCTATGTTTTGTATTTTTAAAATTGTCTAATTTGTATGATAAGGTTTTAAAAATGATAGTTTCAAGCAGAAAATATTCTCATAAAATGTTTTTTTTTTTTTTTTTATATATATATGGTGGAAGTAAGTCAGTTTAATATAGAAACGAAAGCATTCGAAATGATAGCATTGCTTCACCTATGCTGGGTCCATACTTTTAGTCATTTTATTTGTAGAATCAGCTCAATATATTTATCTGTTAATCCAGTTTTGCAACAGTATATTTTATTTTAAATATTTATTTATTTTTAAAGATTTTTGCAGTCCAAAACAAACAAATATTGGAATCAAAAAGCATATTATATAAAAAGTGAAATAAATAAAATGGAGATTAACATTAGAATTTTTTTCATTAAAAATAATTTTGTCACATACATACATGAACATGCATACATACATAAAGGTTCATATCTCTCTCTCTCTCTCTCTCTCTATATATATATATATGTGTGTGTGTGTGTGTGTGTTGTGTGAGAATATGTATGTATGTATGTGTGTACATTCTGACACTGGTGTTTTCAAACAAGCAATAACACAAATGATCTGTTTTTGTTGCCAATAACTTTAAAGCTAGTCTATTCAGTGTGAAATCTAGCAAATGAGTGCAGTAAATTTGTAATTGTATTATTTCTGCTGACAGCACAGGCTCACAGCATGACAGAATTATTACAATAGTATGTACACTATATAAAACTTATAGTTTCTATCCTGTCACATAAACAAGAAAATGGCAAGAAAGCAATGCATCATTCTTCAGTAGGAAACAATTCTCTGGGGTTTTTTTTTATTAGAAGTATTCATTTTCTGCAACTGAAAATAAGATGTCTAGTTTAAAGTTTATTTTCAGAACATTAATTGATTGTAGTGGAAATAATTAAAGATTTGCACAAATGTAGAATTCAAGAAATAAATTATTAGTTATAAAAAGAGTTTGGCTTAATGTTGTTTGTTTAATGTTCTTGCTCAGACATTTATCTTCATAGCAAAATAAAATTCTTAGATTTGTCACTATTTTTGTCAGTTTATTGTTGTTATCAAATGTAAATTAAATGATCATTTGTAAAGCTTAATGAAAATCATTTATATACCATACAGTTATGATGTCTGTGTTTTATGCTTTCTTCAGACTGAAATAATACTTACTTTCCTTTCAATCATTCTTCTTTCAACTTTTATGACAATTTTAGGAGAAAATTCAAAAAGAAAAAAAAAGGTTTTGACTGATTTGACAAGTTTGTTTCAGTAAAATTTTATGCATATTATTACTTATTTAGTGGTTGTGAAGTTCATTTACTTTTTGTAATATGTAGTTTCCAGTTTCAGACTGTAGAAAGTTCATATAAATCTTTAACCAAGAATTTAATATATCTAAAAATGTATTTTTAAAAAGCATCCAAAAAATATTATTATTATTTTATTATAATTATTGTTTTTTGGTTTGTAGGTGTTTTTTTTAAAATTTATTTTCTTTTCTGAATATTTAATAAAATTGTAACTGTTGTCATGAATGGAAGCTACTCAGATTAATATTAAGAACAACTTGTTGGAGATGAATTAAAGAACAAACAGAAAATACCAGTTAAAGTTTGTAGTTTTAAAATCACATATAAACATCTTTCTGTTAGATGAAATAATTAACTTAATTAAATACTATATATTGTATTTCTTCTCAGCTGAAGAGGAAATTGATTGAAGATGTCAATATTCATGGTACAGAAAATGTTCTTAAAGGTAAGAATTGCTACTAGACTGAATGTGTTTATGGATGAATGTAATGTAATTGGTAATAATAATTTTAAATAATCAGGGAAGATAAATGATCTTTTGTGACATCAGTTAAATACACTGGTACATATATGCTATAAATACAAAAGCTCATTATTTCCACACATGTATCCCACATATAAGTATTTACAGATGTATATATCCAGACATAAATGTATACAAATGTTTACAACTGTAAACACACAAATATTTGCACATATTACAATTAATATCATTTATTTTTAAAAAAAAGACTGTTGATCTATTATGATAAAATTTGAATTATAATCATGATTAAAATAAATAAATAATAAAATAATAATAATAAAAATAAAAAAGTGTTCTGTAACTTAGTATTAGGCAGGATAAATCCTTTTTGTTCCTCCATTCATACTGTTTCTTATTTTAACTAGTCCTCTGTCACTGAAATGTCTTTTTAACCATGAGGGGAATGGAGTAGATCTATATGTGCTAACTACTAAGGGTGGTGTTTGAAGTGAAAATAGCAGATTTTAACATTGTTGTTAGTTTTAACATCTGAAAAATCATTAATCTTGAGATTGCATTAGTTAAATTAATTAATGTTTTATTAAAATTACTGGAATTCTTTAGCACTAGTATATTTTTAATTACATTTCTTTTAATCAGAACACAGAGATCAGCTTTATTTTGCAGATGATTAAAAGCAAATATAATACCTTCATTACTTCATGAAATGACAATTTAAAAAAATGTATATTTAAATGATTAAATGTGGAAAAATATTACTATGTTATGAAATAATTAAATTAATTGTTAATTAAAACTATACTAAGCTTCACATTAAGAATAACAACATTGGTGATTCCATTTACCACATTAATTTACAAAATTCATAACAGGTAGTTATATCCAAGATGAAAGGGATAATCTGGATTCCAAATTACATACGAATTAGTATCAGTTATTAGAGTTTTTAATCACATTAAAATAACATTAAAATCACATTAAAATAACATTAAAATAGTTAATGCATACATTAAAGGCTTTTTTTTGCCATATTTATAGAAGAAAAAAATTATTAAAAAAAAAGGGTAACTGCAGAACACTTGTAGTGGATTTGTGGTGTCCTCCTAGAAACTTGAACTCTTCATATAGATATGATCTCATCTGTAGAATAAAGTTAGCCTTAGTTCCTATGTGTCATCATATTGATCCACCAGCACTGCCTTTCTCTGACCATCATGTACAGTTAATCACAGATGAAACTTACAGCCCTGTAGAGGCAACTTTTCTTTCAAAGAAAACTTATCTACATCAGCAGCAGAGGCTTGATTAATTTCTGCCACAGTCGTCTTCAATTTCCCTTGATTAGATTCTTCTTTGATACACTGCCGTTTCTTTCTAATATTTTGGTTGATGTCTGACACTGTTTTTTAACTTTAAAAAAAGAAATGTATTGTTTTTAATCCTCTGTTTAGTTTGAACCTTTTTAATCTTCTCATCAGTAGGGAATGGAATCAATACTTTTCTACATACCAGTTGCTGTTACATGTTTCAGCTGTTGTTGGTATGTTAAAGGTTCCAGTTTTCTTAGATGTACATATATAAAAAATTGCTTTTAAAACCATTTAAGTTACAATCAAAGTCCAGTTTTTAATCATTAAATTTCATTCATCCTTGAGTGACCATTCACCAGTTTCAGAAGTGTTGATGAAAAAAGAGGTTTAGTGACTGAGAGTAAATCATTAATTGGTATCATTGGGTTTTTCTGAGGTGTTATCAGATTAAAATAATAATAAAAACTTTTCATTTCATAATGATGAAATTTTAATAATAAAATGATTCATTTCAAACACTGCTAATTCTCATAATAGGAAAATATAAAAATATATACCAGTATATATAGCAAAAACTATCAATGTAAACTATCAGTGTAAACCAGATGCTAACATTTTCCATTAAGGAGAATATTGATTTTTTAATAATCTTCTATGCAGGTGTGTATCTTGTAGTTCATGTTAAGACAATCTTTTTCTATATTACTGAAGAATAAACAACATATATACATCAGAAATTTTCAATCACTGATTTTCTAGAACTTCTTGTTCAAGGACAGAATTACAGTAAATTTCAGTTCAGTGGGAGGCTACTTAAATACTGCATACATAGGACTGTACACTGTTGATGGTGATCATTTTGTTTCAAGAATCATTTAGCAGAATTGTAATCTGGCATGCTTTAGAACCAGGGGTTTAGGAATATTCAGTTCATTAGTAAATATATCATTTATAAATTAATTATTTTGTTTACATATGAAAACATATACAAAACTTTTCATTAATGACCAATGTTTGCATAAAATTTGGAAAAATTCAGTTCTGTAGGAAATATAGTATTTTTATGTATGTAAGCTTTTGAAATAATTCAATTATTTTGTCTGCATGTGAAAATATATAAAAATCCTTTCATTTATGATTTATGTCATTTCTTTTATATACTTATAAAACCTGTTTAAAACTAAACTAAAGAAAACTCAAATAAATGTTTAAGATTTATCTAAAACTTATTTCCACAGTACACACACACACACACACATATATATAACCTATTTCCTCCTGTTCTAACTAGTGTTCCATAAGTTGTTTATCATTTTCTTTTTGTTTGACATTCATATTGTAATAGTATTAACAGACATTTTTTAAAAACTGGCAGAATGTTCAACAAATGTTGTTTTTTTTTTTTTTTTTTAAACTTATTTTTCAGACCATTTATTTTTCTTATTTAAAGTAGAAACCAAAGACAAAAACAAAGGTGTAATTCATGTAATAAAATACTGCATGCAGTTTTCCAATATAGTTATTAAACTAGTTTGGGGTATTAAAAAAAAAATGAAAAGAACACAACTAAGCATAAAATCGTTTGCCTAATGCCATTTTGCTAGGATTAATGCCCCATAAAATCAATTTTCTATTATAATTAATGACTTAATGTACTGGCTGCAATTACACATTGATTGTACAGATATGTTCATCATACGAGGTAATAACATGTTAGATGTTCACTCTGTTGTCAGTACTAGTATACCTAATGGCTGGATTCACACTGCTGGGGTACAGTTTAGTTAACTGTATTGTACTCATTTTGGAAAATGTAGACAAAGGATTCAACCAGCTTTGTATAACTCTATTTTTTTATTTGTTATTATTATTATTTTTTATCTTAGAATAGATGGATTTTTCCATTGCTCATTGGAACACTTTATCTTGAAAGTTATATTTGCCTGCAGTAATGTGTGCCCCCTTTTGTAAAATCTGGATTTGAAACCCTTATATTTGAGATCCTCTGAATAATGGAGAGAAAAGATAAAATAAAAACGACATGATAATAAAAAAAAAATTGTCACTCACATTTTATTTGTTTATTTATTTATAGCTTTTCATATTCGAATTTACTTTTAAAAACAAACACTTTAGATTATTTGATTTGAAAGCCCTAGAATTATTAAATTTTTAAATTACATTTTGTTGTAATTCTTGTATATTTAAGGTGATCTAATTATCTGGAAGCAATCTAATTATTATAGAAAAAACAAAACAGAATGTTATGTTGAAAGAGATGATTAATTTTTATTATGTTTTACAAGAATATAATTATTTTCATTTGATGTAAAGACACATACATGGAAAACATATCTTTGGTTGACTCCTCCATAAAACAGAAATAGTTTTATGTGGAAAGAGATGATCAATTCATCCTCCTTTTTATTATTTTTGTATTCAAAAATATAAAAACATTTCATTTGATATAAATATACATACAGGGAAAAATATGCATCTTAAACACACTTATGTACAGTAATTAACAAAAGAAAAATAATCATAATTGTTTTGAAATAGATTATTTATTTTTATTAGTTTGGTTTCAAAAAATTAAATTTGTACACACAAACACAGGAAAAACATGTATGTCTGTAGGACTCCTGCAAGAGCCAAGAGCCAAGTAACTACTTTTAGAATTTTAATTACATTTTATACTTCACCCACACTGGTAAGTTTGCTTTTAATACAAGACAAGGATCTTGGACTCAAAATGTAAACATTTTAAGACAAGGCTATGAAGTATATTTTTATTCTTACAGTAAATAAATATATTTAGATTACATTTAAGAGAACAATTTTGTGCATTTGGCAGTATAATTATATCTTGAGTGACTTAAAAATAGAAATAACCTTTATAAGAATTTTTTACATAGTCTGAGATAAAGTAATAATAAAACAGACTGAAAAGTACGTTGATTACAGCAGGGACAAAAATGTCAGTTTGAAATATTCCTAGAACTAAAAATTATAACATCAAGTTAGTACTGACATAAAAGTCAGAGTTAGGTTATTAAATAAAAAAATTTTGATCATTAAATTATATCAAATTTAATTGGGTATTATTGATGATTTTTTTCTTTCAAGGCTGTTACAAGTTAAGTTTAGATAAAAGAAAACTCATAATTTTGTTTTACCTTTCTGTATGATTACTTTTGTTATTTTTCTTTTTACGTAAAGAGGTTATCAACATGACAATAAATCAAACATACTAAATTAGCAGCTTATCTCTGAGTTTCTTGTTAATAGTTTGTGGTGTTCAGAATTTCTGTTAAAAATTGCATGAGCTGTACAAGAAATAACAAGTAATATTTTTTTTCTAGTCTTTTTCAGTTTCCCTTTTCAAAGCTTGTTGAAGATCTAATCAATAGACTTTGTTGCAAACAAGCCATCACAAATGTGCTTTGTGCTGCAAACATCTAAGTTTATGTTACAACTCATTATTGTTTATGGTTTTAGACATCAATGGCTAATTTTTTTTCCACAAAAAGTAATTACAGGTAGAATTATGTTTTGCTACTTGCTTTTGATGTCAGCACACTACAGCAATAAACATTTTTATAAAAACAAGAAAAAGAAAATATTCATTATAGTATTTTTTTATCTGCCAACAAACATGAAATGTAATAGAAATAAAATGAAAAGATGAGGAAAGAATTAATATAAAAAAAAAACAAATTCTGAGTTTCTGATCTGATCTTCAGTTTCTGGTTATCTTAAAAAATATTATACATAGACTAATCATTAATAGATGGAATAATGGAGGTAACTTTAATTTTTATTGACATACTTTTTTTTAATGAAACTAATTTTAACTTGAAAATTGCATCTGTCACTAATGGTAATCTTCCTGTTTTGTTTCCCAGCATGACATAAAATCTTTTATTTTGTTTTCAGATATTTTTAACAGTATATTCTTTAGTTTTCTGGTATGAGTATCTAAAAGGTTTGATTCAAATCTTTGATAAAAAGATACACAGCAACCATGATGTAAGATTTGTCAGGTAGTAGGTGATGAACAGGTGTTTGGGGAACATCTAAAACATCTTCCCACTAGAGATCTCTGCTGAATCATGTTATTTGCCTGTCTTTGTTTTTAATTAAGTGGTCAGCATTCATTGACAACAGCAATACCAAAGGGAATTTTAGTCAGTTTGCATGAAATGAATAAATTAGAACTGATTATCTCAAAGCATTAATCATCAGTTACCATTTATATATTGATGAGAAATTAAATTCATTGCTGGGATTTCAATGGGTAATATTTTGAATCAGTAGTTTGTTCTTACAGACAGAAAAACACATATTACAGCCTTTGATAATCCATTACTGCCCCTGCACGAATGGGAAATAGCTCAACACACACACACACACACACCCACCCACCCACCCACACACACACACACACACACACACACACACACACACACATGCATCTTTTGTAATTTGCCATCTGTACTAATTAAAATTAAGAATAACTATTCAAAAAGACATAAAAATAATTTATTTTTAAAAACTGCTCCAAGATTATATGATCACAAACCAAAATTCTGGATAATTGCTGATGATTCTTTAAATGACTGGTTTAATGTTGTCAGGGGATTAGACAATACCATTACAAAAACAGTAAGAAACAAAACAAAAGAGAACAAACAAATGGTGTTGTTTGAATATATATATATAAAATAATAATAATAAATAAATTTAAAAAATGCACATGACATGTTATTCTTTTAATTATTTATTATTTTCTTTAGATATTAAAAAAAAAAAAAATTGACAGTTATAAAGTAGAATATTGAAAACAAGATATTATTTATATGTAGTGTAATAGATAAACTCTTGCTGTCAGTTTTATACACTTTTGATAGTTGTTTATATTGTGAAGGTTTACTGAGAAAAGGACAAGACCACAGCTGTGAGTTGTCAGGAAATTAGAAATATTGATAGCAATTGTGGAGAGATGACATACGTATACACTCAACTGTCAGCGGGCTTTTCAGTTCCAGGGACCAGCGTAGATCCACTAATTAAATTACAAGTGAGACTTGCTGGACACTTGCTTGACCTGACTTAATGTGATTTCACATTTATTTCACCCTGGCAAGTGATAGTGTCCTCAGAGGTATTGCTTGGTGCCAGAGATCATTACTCTGTGGTGATGTTAGTGTGCATCCTCATTTCTTAATAACTAGAATCTTCTCTTAAAACTAACCTTTAGTTATACAGTGGTGGTTAAACTATTCCACAGTATCCATCTAAAGTTTTCTTGAAATAAAGAATTACTAAAAGAATACTCCACAAGTAGAAGCTCATTTTATGATGTATATGTCAGATACATATAAGTATATTTTTTAAATGATGTTTATTGTTCATTTGATGGAAAGAATCCTGAAAATAACTGTTATTTATTATTATTATTACCAGTAATGCTCCATTATTTTCTTGCTGTTTAACTGTTTTTCCAGTTACTGATTACAGTGAATTATTATAATTGCAAAGTTTTTACAAATGTATGAAATCTGTGACCAACTTTGAAATGTTGTCATACATTTTTGTGATATAATCGAAATATAGTGTCTATAACACATTTGTAAATTTTACAGGTATTTTATTAGTTTTTCTATCACTCTCTAAAAGATTATTTATTATTTGAATTAACATTGCTGTCATCCATGTATGGCACATTTAATCACTTTTCTTTGGAAATAGTGCAGATTTCATAAAGCAGAAGAACTGAAAAGAAAATACTAAAAGTAAAAATGTAGAACAGAAATACATTTTTACATGCTAATGAAATTTCTTGAGAATAACTGGAATTATTTCTTTCTGTGATTATTAATAACCAGGTTTTAATTTTACTTCACAGTATTAAAAGAAGGTTTCTGTGGAAAAGAAAAGTACTGATAGACACTGTGTATCAGAAGATACAAATTTATCAAGAATAATGGTGGACTAATTTCACTGCTACTTTTAATCAAAGATTAATCCTTCATTCTAAACATGTTTAAAACTTGGTGGATATTTTCATTTTATTTGTTTTGCTTTAAAATTGAGAAGAAGAAAAATTAGAAAGAAAAAATAATAATTTAAAAAAGTAAATAAATAAATAAAAATATTAAATAAATAAATAAATAAATGAATAAAAAATAAAAAAATAATTGGAAGATAAAAAAATTGGTAAACTATAGGGAAAGAAATCAAAATTAGTTTTACAAAAATAAATGCATGTTAGGTTGAAATTGCCTCCATGCTGATTGCTTTTGAAACCAATTCCAAATTGTAAAAACTATTCTCTGTCGGAAGTCATTTGGAAAAGTCTCTTAACATAACCTGAACTAGTTGTAACATAATCTTAACCACAACATTTCTTTCAAATAAAGATGCTATCAAGTGTTTGTAAGCTGTAAGAAAAATGTAAAACAGTGCCAAAGAACTGTCAAAATAAATTTATACAGGTATGTATCAAATTGTTTGGGGGAAAAAAAAGCCAGAATTTCACCAAGTTATGCTCTTTTAACAAAATATCCATTGCTTACAGTTTTAATTTGTATTAAAAACTGTTTAATAAATATCAGAGCAATATCATTAAATTGTGATATAAATCAATATCTGGTAAGTTGTGATGTCGTCTACTATCTAAAATCATATATTTCCAGCTAAAAACAGCATTTTGTAAAAAGTGAAGAAAAGATAAACTGAAAATAACAGCACTTAATGTTATTTGTTACTGTATTTTATTTACAGTATAAAAATAAAAATAAATGAAATTCTTCTTTTACAAAAATGTTTGAAATTCCTCTTTGTTTTAAAGAGCACATCACTTATTTATAATGACGTTTGATAGAATAAATATTTGTAAAAATAAAACACATAGCTGAGAGATAAAACAAATATTTTTAGTTTAAGAAGAAGTAAAATTGAAACGATGTTATTAACTGTTTGAGTGACTTCATTGATAGCTACAGCAGTCATAGTTTTGACTTCTGTATGTATCTGTGGGTATCATTTTATCAGATACAATTTACAGTAGTTACTTATAATCTCCAATGTATCATCTCTTTAAATTTTTACCATCTGTTGACAACACACACATCAGTAGGGAAGAGTTTGAAATAAAAAGCAGTGTTAATTAAAAATCAGAAGGAAAAATTATTATTATTATTGATTTACTTACCTGTTGTCACAGGACACCTAATTAAGTAGGTAATCTCTATCTAGTCTGTTTAATTACTAGAATACCAAAACTTCCTAGTCAGCCACACTTCTTTATACCTCATGATCATTAAGCAATCACATTCATTTTTTTTTCATTTTTTTCATTATTCTACATAAATGTACTGTCATTATGAAGACATGATTGTCTATTGTGAATGTGTATAGTTATTTGTGTACAGAATGAGACAAGAAAAAAGACATCTATTCAACATCTAGCTTCATTCTAATGAACATCCAAGTTAGTGGCAGTGACATTGTGTTTATGTAATGTTGTGCAATTAATCCCATAAGCCAGCTCTTCCTGCAATGGCATTAATAATAGACACATTCCCAGCATCACATGTTGTGAAACCTCCATTAGAGAAAAGCTTTTCTGTTGCAGATAAAAGTTTTGGTATATGTGTATGTAGGGATCAATAGTAATGCTGGATTATTTCTGGTCTGTCATGTGTGTGTGTGTGTGTGTGTGTGTGTGTGTGTGTGTGTGTGTGAGAGAGAGAGAGAGAGAGAGAGAGAGAGAGAGAGAGAGAGCACTTTTCCAAAATTAAAAAGGATGATTAAAATGTATTTTGCTGCAGTATGTGTTTTTTTTTTTTTTTCTGTTAATATAAATTCAGAATAATTGGTTGTCATAATAAAAAGGCCACATGTTATGTGTTTGTAAACATTATACAAATCAACTATATAATCCAAATATAATTTTTGGCATATTAAATCAAGAACATGGGTGTTTTTATTTATGAATGTTTGTGTAGATGATGGACATATAAATTTGAAATTTTGAATTTATATTATTCATATGGAAAGTATAAAGAATGACATACACTTCTTACATATTTGTATATGTCTAATACCTTGCAGTAAAAAAATTACTACTACTATCAAAACTAGCACTGCCAACATTAACACTGCAGTGCTGTGTACTATTGATACTGTTGTTTTTGTAGGGTGCTTTGAGATGAATGTTACACAACTAGTGTACACCAGTACCTACAATGTAGTGTTTGGAGGTCAGGTCATCATCAATGGTGATGA
Organism: Chrysomallon squamiferum; assembly: GCA_012295275.1. NCBI lineage: Eukaryota > Metazoa > Mollusca > Gastropoda > Neomphalida > Peltospiridae > Chrysomallon > Chrysomallon squamiferum. The sequence continues at coordinate 17,219,906 of CM022679.1, forward strand.
GACTTTACCTTATCTGTCAGATGACAAGGTAAGTTGTTAGTTTTTTTATCTCATGTTTGGATGGGAAGATGAACGTCATATATGATATGAGCCATTTTATATATATTTTTCTTCAAAAGAATTCAGTTTGAAACCTAACCCTGATAAAATCTCAAAGAAAGTTAGAGTTGAAGTACTTGGGTACTTTTAAATGTGATCCCTACAAAAATAAATAGTTTGAAATACAAACTGTACCTTTAAAAAAAAGTTATGTTTTCGTACTTACATGATGCATTCAAAAATGATTTATAAAATGGCATATTTATATTTTGTTTCTTTACTTATTATTTTATATTCCTCATTTCTGGTATATCAAGTATTTGTTTTCCTGTCTTTGGGAATGTGTGTTTTAATGATCCATGCTGATATTCAAAAACAATAGTCATGGAGTGGACAGTGCAGGTTTCTGTTCTAAAGTGATCATTATTCACCCACACACACACACATTCACACATCTACACACAGTAGTTAACATGCTGACATATACTTACACATTCACATGTACACACAGACACACACTTTCTTTGTCTGTCTCAGACATGCACTAATTAAAGTTTGACATTCATACAACTGTTAATATATATGCAGACTGATATCATTAACAAAAATTCACCCAGACACCCTGACACCTAAAAGCCAGCGAACATTGTGTACTGTGAATATTTCCTTAACCATGATGATTAACAAGTATCTGATTGTTACACATGACATACCAATGTCTTACAAAAAGAGAATGCACCGATTAAGATCTTTAAAGTGAGGTTGATCAACTTATGTTTCCAGTGGTTGGGTTAGAACAGAAAATGCTAATGAAATAAGAATTCATTGAAGTAGAGAAATAGATGTACTAACCTGATTTAGTTATTGATTGTTCTAAGCTGATCAACTGATTGTGTCAAGATAGGACAGAAAATACAATTACATTGGAGACTTGTGTTTTAGTAATTGTTTTTATTTTCACTATAATTAAATCTGATGGAAAGGTTTTTGTCTTTGCAAACATTTGAAGAAACTATTTTGTAGACTTTAGAAAAAGATAAATTAATCTGAATGCTGAATACTTTGATATTTGTTTCAATTCTGAGCTATCTGAAAATGCTTTACTAAAAATAAAGTTTATTTATCTTTGAGAGCAAGACTTCAGAAAAAAATGGACGATTATGTATAGATTATTTTAAATAAAATTTTGAAATTACAGCAAATTAAATATTTTTATGAAATTTTTTATTATTTTATTTATTATTATTATTATTATTATTATTATTTTATTATATATATATATATATATATATATATATATATATATATAAACATATTTCACTGAAAGTAAACTTTCTGTTATTTTGATTTGTGAAAAATTATAAACAGTTTTGCACTCAGTTTACAGATTACTATTCTAAAACAAAGAAGGAGGCAGAAAAGAAAGTTCTGGCAGCTGATGGGGTTCACACAAAAGATGGATCCTGTCTTCACACATGTGCTCTTCGACTGGCTGGTATTTATGGACCCGGAGAACAACGAACATATCCCAGAATTGTTGTGAGTTTTACTTTACTCTTTTCTTGGACAGAATTTTCTGGTGATGTCAAATACCTATGACAGGCATATTTCTGAAGGAAGCAGAATTAGTCATCTTCTTTTATTTTCATTTTACTGTGGGGTTTTTCATTGTACCTATGGCAGGCATACTTGAACATTTTTCTACAGGAAACAATTTAAACATCTACCTTTACACATATCTGCATCTTTATCCTGCTTTTTCTACGAATAAATTTCACATGGTGAATGTCATAAACAAAATGGTGACAGTTTCTGTTTTTCAGGCTTGTCTGGTATATTTAGTCTAGTATAGATACAAATGTTTCTAAGATAACCATATGTATTTATAAATATTTCTTTTTGCATTAAGATTAAAGCTATTCCTATAGTTTTCATTTATTATACATTATAATTATATATGGTTTGGTATTCTAATTACTGAAATTATCTTTAACAGTTCAAATAATTTCTGGTAGCTCAGATTATCTTGAAGCATGTCATTTAAGTAAGGTTAAAAGAAATTGCCATATAAAGGAAAAGAATATTTAGTCAATTATATTACAAAAGAAAACCACACACACACAGACACACACACATGCACATACAACAATTCTTATATACACACACACACATGTATACAATATAACATATATATATATATATATATATATATATATATATATAGAGAGAGAGAGAGAGAGAGAGAGAGAGAGAGAGAGAGAGATGTATATACATTCATATATTCTTATATACATACATCCCTACATGCATCCCTACATACATCTCTACATCCTTACATATATATCCATGCATGCACACACCTACAAAACACACACACACACACACACACACACACACACACACACACACACATGCACACAGTCATACATAAATGCATGCATACATATAGTATATACAAAATATAGATATGATGAGTGTAGGGTCAGTATGTGACATTAATGTAGATGTAGCAGAGTTGATTACAGCAGGCTTAACAAGCAGGATATCCAACATATTACTTGTACTGGCAAAATCTGGTGCAGTCACTTTTTGAAAATAATCATTGTTGACATTCACTAAATTACCTTTGCACAGTAATATGCAGAAATATTTTTAGCTATATATTTGCTTAAGCCAATAAGATTTTTTTTTTTTTTTTAATGTATGGAAAGTTCATACATTTTTTTAGATATTTAACCTTCTTGACTGAATATTTGTTTACATATGGTCAAAATTAATCAGAGTAAAGGATTTAATATATTCTTGTAGGGAATAGTTATCTGATTTAACTGCAAAAAAGTGATGTCATGTTTTGAGTCTTTTCTAAATACTGGATTATGAAAACATATAACTGACATCCTGTTAGTAATTATCAAAAATATTGTTAATATTTCATCATATTTTACTGGTTTTAATTATTGAGATCTGTAAAACCATCCTGTTTCTAATTATTAAGATCATCTGTAACACCATCCTGATTCTAATTATTGAGATTATCTGCAACACCATCCTGTTTCTAATTATTGAGATTATCTCTAACACCATCCTGTTTATAATTATTGAGATTATCTGTAACACCATCCTGTTTCTAATTATTGAGATTATCTGTAACACCATCCTGTTTCTAATTATTGAGATTATCTGCAACACCATCCTGTTTCTAATTATTAGGATTATCTGTAACACCATCCTGTTTCTAATTATTGAGATTATCTGTAACACCATCCTGTTTCTAATTATTAGGATTATCTGTAACACCATCCTGTTTCTAATTATTGAGATTATCTGTAACACCATCCTGTTTCTAATTATTAGGATTATCTATAACACCATCCTGTTTCTAATTATTAGGATTATCTGTAACACCATCCTGTTTCTAATTATTGAGATTATCTATAACACCATCCTGTTTCTAATTATTAGGATTATCTGTAACACCATCCTGTTTCTAATTATTGAGATTATCTATAACACCATCCTGTTTCTAATTATTAGGATTATCTGTAACACCATCCTGTTTCTAATAATTAAGATTATCTGTAACACCATCCTGTTTCTAATAATTAGGATTATTTGTAACACTATTTCTAATTATTGATATTATTTCAGTTGATAGTATTTCTAATAATTTACATTATTTATTTATTTATTTATTTTTTTGAAGTAAATTAAATTTTCTACAATGCCAGGAATGTGTGACTGTGTAACCCAGACTTTGTGACTATAATCAATCATCTAACATGACTTCTCATAAGACCAATCGATTAGTTATCATACATAAAAATTTCTCACTCTACTGATGCTTCCTGTGTAAGATGAAGTGATAAAGATGAGAAGGTGCCAGAACAGAGGAATATTTTAAGTCAGGAGGAAGCTCTCTCATCCCTCATTCCCAGCAATGTGTAGGAATTTGAGCACAGATATCATAAAAGCAATTACAGAGCCAGAAATCTGACAGAGGAAATAAATGAAAATTGCACTTCATTTCATAAGTGGTGGAGAAAATTCTAAATATTTATTCTTTTTTTTTTTTTTTTTTTTTTTTTTTTTTTTTTGATGTTGGTAATATTAAGATTGCTAGGATTTGTAGTGGCTTGGTTTAGGATCATTTTCAGTTTCTTTCAGCTTAATTTAAACTCTTTCTGTAATCCATTATTTTAGTTAAGGTTTAAAAAAATATGTATTTTGATAAAAATATTGTAAGACATTGTATTATCTCCTATATAAAATAAAAGTTATTAAAAAAGAAAAAAAGAAAAGAAAATGAAAACTAAATTAAGAAATAAGCATTCCAATTTTTATTAAGATTATATTGTAAGGTTTATCTCAATTTCATATTTAATACTAACTGCAAATTTAAAAACAATTCTTTTTAATATTCAAAATCTTTTCATAATTCAAGACATCATTATATTAATGTGTCCCTGCAACTCCATAATAAATTTCAGGTGAAATACAATTTCCATTCCTGATTTCACATAAAAATATTTCCAGTTGATCTAAAGGAGAGAATTGAGATTTTAATCCTGTTGATGATTTAGTCTCTGCTATTGTAAACATAGAGTCTTGTTTTAGATCACTAATGGTAATTGTTGATAAGTAGAAATACTTGAATCACACTAAATAAAACATTTACTAATAAATTCAAAGATCAAATGTTCAAGAGGTTCCACATTTTCATTGATTTTTTTTTTGTTGTTGAAATTATTAATTTATTTATTTATATTATGATAAACGCAGCATCAGTAAATAATCGGGCATAGTATAATAACATTATCTTTATCTTTATTTTTATTTCATTATTATTATAGTTGTTGCTGTTGTTATATAGTAGAATTTCATCTCAAGGTCAAAGAGGTCAGATATAAATTGTGATGAGAAAATAATTTGTTGGAATAAAATTCAGTTATCATCTGCCATCTCTGTAACTGTTAATCAAATATTTCACACTAAATGTTTTATCAGTCTGATCTGAGAAAGTATTAAATTAAATTATGCTGAATTACATTTTGTGGACTATTAGAAATCCTAGAGAGTGATGCATCACTACATATTTTCATTTACACTGTCAGGTCATGGACATTCAGATTAGCAGTCTTTGAAATAAGTGAAGTCCAATTTGCGTTATCCATCAATTATGTTGTTACATGTCACTGCTGTTTATATGTATTATATCTGACTGGCTTTAGCTCTCTACTGAGTGACAGGGTTCTGTAAATAAATATTCTAACTTTTTTCATAAACACTTACACATTTAGATATATATATATATATTTCTATGTACATACATAATTACACATACGTATATAAATATTATACGTAAAAAAGACTGCGAACTCACACTTAATTTGCTTATCATTCGTAATATGAGTATTATTACATTTACTAGGTAAGTTACCAGGAACTGTGTACACTTATCAGCTTAACATACTTAATATGAGAGTTACTAGTGTTATCAGGAACTGAGTAGGCCTACAGTTTAAACTAGGTAAAATCTGTTGTGCTTATTAGACCTGTGGTGTGATCTGTCATTCAGCAGGTCATAACATTAAATTTTCATTAGTTTTTCATGAGATACAGCAAGGATTTTAATGATTAATATCAGCTCCAGTAAAGGATCTCTGAATGTTTTCATCTCATAAAGGCTGCTGGTATATTTGATAACAGTAAGTCAATGATGCTTAGAATGCAGAGTGAGGTCCAATTTGCCAGAGGATTGATCCTCTCCTGGGTGCAAAATTCCATCACAGACTGTGCCATGCAGTTTGTCTTATCAAAGACGAAGGTATGTTCTTTCTTGTCTGTCAAAGTGCATACAAGAAATCTTTTTTCATTGCTTAGTAGGAGATTTCCTTTTTCTTTATATATTTTTGTATGGCTTTAACCACAGAATATTGAATTGTTTTAAATAAAACATTTTTTCCTTCCTTCTTGCATATAATGCCTTATGTTCCATATTTGATACATTAAAGTTAAATATGTGAGAAAGTTGGAGCATTTCACCTTGACAAGAAACCTGTTAAAACACCATTGATCCCATTGGAGAGTGCTGCACCAGAATTATAAGTTCTTGGTATTATAATTCGCTATGCAAATTATTTTGGGTATTTTACTCTCTGTCCTCACCTCCTTAAATCTATCTGGGAACCAGGAGGACTCATTAACAAAGTCCATTCAAGAGAAGACTGCCATTCAAAATGTCATATGTCTTAGTCAAATAGACTGAGCATGCAAAACCAGAGCTGATTATATTGTATGTGTGAAAATACGCTGAAATAATTACTGTAACTTACCTGTGATTTTTTAAAAGTAAATCCTGTCTTTTGATGTGGACATCACATTGGCTGTATTCTTTTAGTCCCAGCTTTTCACCTGTTGCTAACTACAATATAATATTGCTCTTTTTAAAAAAAAATAGTGTTACTGTTATACAAACAGATCTGATCAAATCGTTGATTAATATTGTTTTCTGACAAATTTCATATTCATCTGGATGGGTACATGACTTTTGAGTCAGTGATCCAACTTTTCACTTGTTGATTTGCATACGAGTATTTCTCTTCACAAAGTGAACTGTTAGTGACACAGAGATATCAGTTCAGATCAATTGCTTTCAGATTGTTATCTGACGAGTTTCTCATCTCATCCACTCACTGGCTGTGATCAGTGGAACCATCAAATCACATGCAGGGTCATTTTGTATAAACTAACTTGGAGGGGGAGGATCCCATAAGCAAACTTTTAGAGTACTTTTATTGATTTTGAATTCTTCAAGCTGTTGGGAGGAAACGGAGAAATATTTTCATCTTCTTCATTATTGATTTGTCCAAGTAGGAAAATAAATTCTATTAATAAAGAGCAGTTTCCTCTGTGGAAGTTATTAGATCAGTGTCTGCTACACAAATACACTGCATGAGAATTAGTTATGACAGTATTGCTTTTAGTCAACTTCTCTGATCATATGTTGCTTAAGTAACAGGTCATTTGTAATTCTATACAATTTTTCAAATAATGCATTTTACTTAAAAGTCAAACAAATTTTTATTCCTAGTGTATATTTTTTGTTATCTTGAATTATAAGATTTAACTGAGCAAGAGCTAACTGATATATGAATAAGTGTCATATGTTAATAACCATTGACTGATGAATGAATGAATATTTTTGTAATGATTATTGGGTATGAAACACTAGACACTGACAAAGCTTGTTTTCTTGTAATGGTATAAATAAACAGTTATACCATGGGGTAGTAACAGTTGTCTTGGTCAACAGGTCACTGTAGAATATCATGGAAAACAAGATTTATTGTTAATCACAACTTTCTATTAACATTTTATTATCCTCTGTAATTTGTTAGTTTTAAAACATGATGGAAGCTTGCTAAATAACATTACCAGTATTTGGAAACAATAAAAACAATGTTTAAACAGGATTTGTGAAGTTTCCTCCTTTTCATTTGTGTAATCAATTGGCTTTCTGTCAACATGAGCATATAATGAAACTACCATGTGAATAAATCCTCTGTTTGTGACTGCTGTCTCAGGTCTTGTGATTTTCAGTGATATTTGTCTTAGACTGTTCTTGCATGTGTTTGACTTCTGCCTCCTGCTTGCATGTCAGCCTGTGTTTATTGAGTATAATTATGTTTGTGCTGCCCATACTGTGATTACTATAGGCCTAGGACAGACAATCACACACTATGTTTGCACTGATATGATCATTGCCAGTGCTAGGACAAATGTAAATGTTCCATTTTTAACTTTTATTATTTCCCAATTTTTTTTATTGTAGATTACTTATTAAGAAAGAAACCATGGATAAATAATGGTTGGAAACAAATTACATTTTTTTTTCTTTCAGTATTTTTAATTAAAAATGTATCTTGAAAAGTCAGTTGTAGGAATCACTGGAAAATTTTTCTATTAATTCATCATTATTTATAATTGTCAAATCTAGGCCATAAAACTGATTTTAATTAAAACTAATCCTGAAACTTAACTTAAATCTATCTCTGTCTCTGACTCTGTTCCTGATGCTGACTCTTTGACTCTGATCCTATCCCTGACCACCACTCTAACTCAAACATGATACAACATTTAAATGAAAAACATTTTTATATTTTTATTGGAGAAGAAGGAGTCAGATATTTGATTAAATTGATATGGAATCCTGTTTGTTTTCTTCTGTTAGATAACATGTGCTTTATTATCATGAAGTAAAAGATTCACTGCATGTTTCATCTTATTCTTCACAAATTTTTATATTAATACTTTTCTAAGCAGAATGTAAAATGATAAAAAGAAATTACCAGAAAAAAAAGAAGAGAAATACTTGATTCTATTTGTGTGAGAATTTTC